>LOEQ01001565.1:421429-436751 GCA_001685075.1 Bramus lutescens
GAGAGAGAGAGAGAGAGAGAGAGGATCAAAGCCTGACCCCACTTCCACACCATTCCCAGGTCCTAAAGTGCTGGTGTTCTCCTTCTCCCCACCCACTGGAGAAGTACAAATCACGTTTCCTTCAGCTTTCTCTGCAATCATAGCGTTGGCCTCAGCCTCTGTCTAATACCCTGCAGGAAGCTGTGGCTAGACTTGAAGACTAGCATGAGAAAGGTCTTTGGATCTAAATCTTCTGGACATTACAAGTCTGTAATTTCTCTCCTTAGAAAATTCTTTGAGGGCTACGACATTCTAGTGTGAACAAGCCTCGGTGTGAGTAATGCCATAATGGGGGTCACATGGGTGTTAGCATCCGGAAGGGGGAGTTAGTGATTATTCACAGCAAATGTGGATATTCTCAGTTCTGGCAGTTTTCCTATGAAGACTTGCCCACTGATACAGCTTGGCCTCTTTTTTAATGAAACAGTTTGCATTGTTTTTCTTTGACAGAACAAGTCAAGTTAAGCCTCATTGTCCAGGCATCCTAAACTGCAGCTTTTACTAAAGACCTGACGATGATTGCTGTGTTAACGAGTGTGGGTGGAAGCAGGATTAAGACCCTGACCTCAGGCACCTTGGCACTACCAGACAGGCATGCATGCATCACATTCTTCTTTGGTTTGGTTTTGTTTTGTCTTGTTTTTTGAGACAGGATTTCCAGATTTAGATGTGTATCCCTAGCTGTCCTAGAACTCACGTTGTAGACTTAGGCTGGACTTGAACTCAAAGATCCACTTGTCTCTGCCTCCAGAGTGCTGGGGTCAAAGGCGTGCACCACCATGCCCAACATGCATCACATTTTTGAATGACCTTCTAGACCAGCAGTTCTGTGGGTCAAGACCCCTTTGAGGGTCGAATGACCCTTTCACAGGGGTTTCCTAAGACCATTAGAAAACACAGATATTTACATTATGATTCATAACAATAGTAAAATTACGGTTATGAAGTAGCAATGAAAGCAATTTTGTGGTTGGGGGTTACCAGCATAATACCCCAACATGAGGAACTGTGTTAAAGGGTCACAGCACTAGGAAGGTTGAAAACCACTGTTTTAGACAATGGGTCTGAGAGTAAAACAAGGGAGGAACGAAAAATCCCCCACAGAAGTCAACTTCCTTCCTCTATATCAAGAAAGACTCAAACCAAGTTGGAAAAGCTCTTTTCTAGTTCTCCTGTCTGGAGCCTCCTTCGGACCTGCCTAAAGGCCCCNGGCTACACTGGCCAGAGGGTGCTGGTGCTGGTGCTGGTGCCAGAGGAGAAGCAGCCTAGAGTCTGGAGGACACCCTGGGCCTGAAGTTCAATGACTCAGCTTCTCCACCAGCATGAACTGCTTACAAAGCATGTGACTTTGACAGAGTCACTTTCTCTCTCTCTGAGCCTCCGTTCTCAAAAAAATAAATAAGAATGATCATCTCAGGAAGACCAGATATTAGTATTTTTAAGAAAGCAGTTCTGAGAATCAAGGTACTTAGCACGTGTCCTTAAGTCCCCACTACAGATGATAGAACTGAACCAAGGGGAGGAAGTCTAGTCTGCCTTCCACCCCTCTATAAGACCAACTCCCATTGGCTGCCCAGTGGAGCATGTAAGGATGGTCCTAACGTATGTGGGAAAGTCCTATTTTCACAAAGTCTTGAAGCAGGGTCAGAAGATACAGCCTTCAACCCAGACACTACTAAGTCAGTGGTGAGGTGAGGCCTCTCTAACAGTCTTTTCTGCACCTCCAGTCAGCTCCCAAATAATGACACTGAGACTTCCTATTAATTATGAAAGCTCTGCCTATAGCTCAGACATATTCCTAACTAGCTTTTTTTCTGTCTCCACTCCATTTTATTGTGACTTATTTTTAGGTGTGTATGTGGGAGGTCTCGCTATGAAGTTCAGGTTAGCCTTATAGTCCAGGCTAGCTCCACATCTCTAGAGTGCTAAGATTACAGGGTGTGCCACCATGTCCAGTTTAAGTAATGTGGGAGATCAAACCCAGAGCTTTAACCACACTAGGCAAGTATCCTACAAATGGAGCTACATCCCAGCTCTCCTAACTAGCTCTTATAACTTAAATTAACCCATTTATATGAATCTATGTTCTATCACATAGCTTTACCTCTCTTCTATCTTGTACCTCCTGTTTCCTCTCTGTGTCTCCTGGTTTCTTTTCTGCCTAGATTCCTCCTCTTCCTTCTTTCTCTCCCAGGAAATCCTACCTCTCTTTCCTGCCTAGCTATTGGTTGTTCAACTTTTTCATTACACCAATCACAGCAATACAACAGCAATACACCTTCACACAGTGTACAAATATCCCACAACATTTCCCCCTTTTGTCTAAATAAAAAGGAAATAGTTTAACTCTAACATAGTAAAACTATATACAATAAGAACAAGTATCAGGTAAGAATTACATTCACAATGTCCAGTTCATTTGTATTTGGCAAATTCAGAGAAAGTACTGTATTAACTATAATCTTAGGGAGTCCAAAGTTTTATACCTAAACCATTTTCTATCATAACTTGTATTATCATCTAAAAAAGATCTGTTTAGGCCTTAAAACATCCTTTTTAGACAAACAATTTAAGCTTTTATGTTTCTCAACCTTATAAACTTTGCATTGCTTATGTAAGCTTTTTTTCTGAATTTGGTAACAAGGAAAACTGTAACTATTACTATCTTGTCTTCAACCCCATCAAAGACCCAAGAAGGATATACTATTATCTAAGTAAACAGGAAGTGCCAAGCAAGCAACTTCCAAATCTATAGCAATGACAGAAATATCTGACTACCTGGACAGTCACTCAAGATTCCTCCACAACATTTGGGGCATCCATCTTCAGTCTACAGATCTAGAATATCAGAAAGATTTTCTGTGAAGCAGGAATTTTGAAAGATTGTCCTACATGGTCTTGGCAAAGTTTGGCATTTGCCTTCTTCTGTGTCCTGTTTGTCCAATTTGGACAGCATACTGTCAGCAATCAAGACGAGGGCAGTTTTGTTTTTGTTTTTGTTTTGTTGCCAAGTGGCTAACTTTGCTACAATAAAAGCAAACTCCATATGGACTTTCTTTGATGCCCATCATTCTTTTTGAAGTAAATTGGTGCTGCCAGGAGTAGATGTGTCTCACTATCAAGAAAAACCCTATACTATCAAAACATCCTAAAGACCCTGTTCTGTATGTCTCTTAAGAGTTTGAAGATGATCTATCTGTTTAAAATATATCTCTATTTGATCTTGAAAACCATACCTAACATGACTATAAGTTTGATTGTTATAGATGACTATATTTTTTTTCATTTTTTGAGACAGTGTTTCTTTGTGGAATAGTTCTCTCTGGAACTTGTAGACCAGGCTGCCTTCAAACTCACAGAGATCCTCCTTGCCTCTGTCTCCCAAGTGCTGGGATTAAAGGTACATACCACCACTGCCCAGCTAGATGACTAACTATTAATGTGTATTTTTTTATTATCATAAACAGCTTTTAAGGACTAAAACTTTACATTATATTTTAAGTGAACTAGCTGTATAGATACAATACCTTAAACAAAAGTAGAAATATATATATATATATACAGTATGACAAAAATAACCTTAAATTTGTATCAAGATACAAAAATCCATACCAATGTAAAATATTTGAGACTAGTGGTTGTTCAAAAGTAAACTCAACAATCTACCCTTTTAAATCCATCATTTCTATTCTATATCCTTCCTTTTTTTCCTTCAGAAAGAAATCCCTGATTCTAATCTCCTTCATTTAGTTTTTTCTTGACCATGACTAGTAATAACTTGTAACCAATCCCTCTAAAGGATGACAAACATTCATAACCCACCAAATGACCGAAAAACACCCACCCTAACATTATGTTCTCTAGACTTCTTCCTGTTGTCTGGAGGCAATAGCATCTTTAGGGGACCCTGAGAAAATTGAGATAATAGTCAAGTCCTGAGAGAGCTAGCTGCATTTTTTGTTTAGTCTCTGTTTGATGGGAAAGTATAGAGCTTATCTGAAATCTTGACTGAAGTAGTCAGTGAGACTGGAACATATCAGCAAGCAGCTTTGAAGTTGTTCTGCTTTTTTGTTTGTATTTTGTTTTTTCTAGACAAGGTTTCTCTGTAGCTTTGGAGCCTGTCCTGGAACCAGCTCTTGTAGACCAGCATAGGCTCGAACTCACAGAGATCCACCTGCCTCTGCCTCCCAAGTGCTGGGATTAAAGGTGTGTGCCACCCCAGAATTTTGAGGAAACTGTAGCGAGGCATTTTGAAGCTAGATCACCTGGGTTACTTGTCTTTATTGGTGTCTGGTTTTTTTGTTTGTTTGTTTGTTCTGAAAATACACAAAATTTTAAAGGTAATATATGTATCTGTATTAACACAAGTGTGGAATTGTGAGAGGTGTATAAATCAGCTGAAGATGTTTTTTGTTTTATGATTGAGCAGGTGAAGGCATCTGGCAACTTTATAAGCTTGTTTAGACCATATAACCAAACCTCCATCCATGCCAATATAAAAGGATGACATGTAATAATAAATTATGAGGATTCTGTAGCCAACAAGATTTTTCATGTCTCATCCAGTCTCAGAGCTGTCCCCAGGCAGAGGGATCAGCATATATGTCATCTGTCTTATTGTTTTCCTTTATGTCTGTAGCCAAGATTTTCAGGAGGTCTCCCCAGTCAAATTGATCTTTATTAGTTTTGAAGAGAACTATAATTTTTTTGTTTCCTTTGGAAGCAAAGGCGGCATAACCTCTCCCCCAATACAACATATTTTCTGACTACCATTTTGCAGCTAAGACATTCTTAAAATATATAGGTTGGTTTAATTTAATAGTTCCCATAATCCAATGTCTCTCAACAACTATTGTTTTTTGTATATTATCATTTAATAACAAAATCCACAAAACACCATACAGGATCCAGACACCCTGGGCATTTCTCATCTTTATATGGCTTATTCTTTTTATATTACTCTATTCTTTATTTAAAGACTTTATTATTTTAAAGCTATTTATTTTCTTCTGACTGTCTATATCCATTTTCTTTTCTTTCTTCAGAATCTAAGCACATTTTAAGCATATTATATCTGTCCAGATATTTTCTCAGCAGTATGGATCTGACTTTATATGCTTCTGTAGCCTTCTGTGACCTTGTGAACCAAAGTTTAACTAGCTAGGCCCTTTCTGGGTCCACTCAGCTTTGGGTTCACCAGGCATCCTAGCTCTGATGAGCTGTTGTGTCTGCACTGTTGCAGGCATTTCCATCTCATCTCCCACAAGTGCTCTGTTGCATAGCTGGAACTCTTAAAGGAGTCCCACCTCTACACTGTGAACAGTAGGCTCTGTGTATGGGCCCCACGTTGGGAACCATTTGTAACGGGTCTTTTTTATGTCTCACCAGCCAGCTCTCAAATAATGACATGGAGATTTCTTATTAATTATGAAAGCTCAGCCTATAGATTAGGCTTGTTCCTAACTAGCTTTTATAACTTGATTAGCCCGTTTATATTAATCTGTATTCTATTGTGTGGTGTTACCTCTCTGCCATCTTATACCTCCTGTTTCCTTTCCGTGTCTCCTGGCTTCCCTATGTGCCTCAATTCCTCCTCTTCTTTCTTTCTCTCCCCAAAAACCCCATCTATACCTCCTGCCTAGCTATTGGCCATTCAGCTTTTTATTACACCAATCCCAGCAATACATCTTCACACAGTGTACAAATATCCCACAACACCTTTCTGAGTCTCTGTTTCTTCAATGTAAAATGGGGATAATAATACCTCCCTTGTTTCCTCCAAGAAATAATTAGTCCACAGACCCCCTCAAAGATTAGCTAGTGCTGTATACATCATCTGCCAGGGGACCCAGTGACATGTGTATTCTGACAGTGTCCCAGAGGCTGCAAAAGTACTCACAATCCTGGTTGATTCTTATGGCTGTTTATTTGCCCAGAACCCTTAGTAGACCATTGATTCTTCATTCCTGAGCAGGCAGAACTTTTAACAGGACACCCCACCTTCCCACCAAAACTGCTCTTCCCATTTCCAAGAAATACCTGGGCATTTCCACTTCCATTTCACTACCTTAATACCAAAGTCGACCCCTGTTTTTCTCCCAGTGTTGTTTTTTTAACCCTGAAGCTGATTTGTAGACTAAGCTTATTTCTCTCTTCTTAGATGGCCCTTTAGATCCCTCTTATGACAATCCCCAGATAGGAAGGAATTTACCATCCTCTTCCAGCTCTGACTCTAATGTTCTCCATTCCAGGCTTTCTGTCTTCTAGGGAATAGCAGAGCAGTTAGCTTTGGCAGGTGAACAATGTTTTTGCTTTCTTGTTTTGTTTTGAGACAGACAGAGTTGAACACTCTACTTCAAGAACTAATCTCAGACTCAAGGCAGTTCTCCTGCCTTGGCCTACTGAGTGCTGGGATGGTTAGTGTGAGCCAATACACTGCCCATCTTGAAGGATCACTTGACAGGATGACCAAGCCCTGGGGCCTGGAATACCTGACCACAGTAGTCTCCGCAAAGACAGCAGTTCATAGAGAGCATGGTAACAAAGATGTCTTCTTGTCCTATCAAAGGACTTCACATAACATGTGAGGAAGGAGGGGAAAGATGTCTGTAACCGCCGACCCCTTTTATCTGCTGCTTCTTGGCCTGATATTTGCATTTGAGCTTAATGTTGACGGGCTTTTTTACCCTTTGGTTTTATTTCTGTTTGTATCTCTGAAGGAAAACATGGTTGAAAGAGAATGTGTTCTTATCTGTGGCTTTTTTTATTTTGGAACGGGGTCTCACTTATGGCCCTAGCTGGCCTGGAATTCGCTACACAGACCAGGTTGGCTTTGAACTCACAGATATCTGCCTGCATCTGTCTCTTGAATGCTGGGATTAGAGATTTGTGCTACAACCCTGGCCATTTTGATTTTAAAAATAAAATAAAATTTTTAAACATTTATTTTAGTTTTATTTGGGCTTTTTGTTTTGTTTTGTTTTTTGTTTGTTTGTTGGCCTGATTCTTTTTTTTTTTTGGCTTTTACTATTTTGTTCAAGCTGACCTCAAGTTCAAAATCCTGCCCCAGCAGCTGGAGTGACAGCTCAAATGTCAAGAGCACTGGCTGCTCTTCCAGAAGACCTGGATTCAATTCTCAGCACCCACGTGGTGGCTTACAACCATCTATAACTGTAGTTTCAGGGGACCTGGCACCCTCTTCTGCCATCTGTAGGAATCAGGCATGTATGTGGTCACAGACTTACATACAGGTAAAACACCCATACATATTAAATACACATACATGCATACGTACATACATACATACATACATACATACATACATACATACATACATACATGTCCTGTCTCAGCACCCTGAATACTTCATGCTACATCTTTTCAGTTTGAGAGTAACAACAGGTTTTACACCTGAGAGGAGTAGAGGATTGGAATGTGATTATTCTTTTCTTCCCCTTTGATTCATAACTGTGTTCCTGGCCCTGATTGCAAATTGGATTTTGGGGGCCAGGCATAGTGTTGCCTACCTGTGATCCTAATACTCAGAAAGTAGTGACAGTTGGATTGGTGCAAGTTCAAGGATAGCCTAGTCTACTAGTATGTGTATAGGAATTCCAGGCTAGCTAACTAATTGTATTGCATAACCTCATCTCAAAAGAAAAAAAATTGAATTTTGGCTTGGAAGTGAATGCCTTAGAAGTGAATTGTGGTTGAGTTCTGGCTGATTTTGGAAAATGAAACATAGACCTTTATACCTTGAAAAAAATGTTCACCAGGCAATGGTGATGCACACCTTAAATCCCAGCACTCAGGAGGCAGAGACAGGCAGATCTCTATGAGTTTGAGGCCAGNAGAAAGAAAGAAAGAAAGAAAGAAAGAAAGAAAGAAAGAAAGAAAGAAAGAAAGAAAGGTATTTTTTAAAGACTTATTTTATTATTTTATGCATAGGAGTGTTTTGCCTGCATGGTATGTGCACCACATTCATACCTAATACCCTCAAAGATCAGAAGAGGGCTTCAGATTCCCTGGGACTGTAGTTACAGATGGTTGCAAGCCATATGTGGGTTCTGGGAATTAAACCCGGGTTTTCTACAAGAGCAATAGTGCTCTAAACCACTGAACCAACTCTCCAGCCCAGACTTTACACTTTTTATCTCACTGATTCCAAACCCCTGAAGAAAGGTGAGACACTGTGGAGCCCGTGGGCTGAGGCAAGCTCTCAAGCCCTGCGTCTCTCACCTGAACCTAGCCAGTCTCTGCTTCAGGCATTGAGCAGGGAGCTGGGAAGGGTGTGAGAAGAGAGCGTTCAGGGGACCTCATTTCCACCTTCAGTGTAGAGATGAATGAAGCCAGTTTAGGAAGATGTGTGTTGGGACTATCCCTACCCTCCTCCCAACCCTGCCCGATGCACATGACCCAGGAGCCCCCTTTCTGTGCTTGCTGCTGGCCTCTCTCTGAGACGACTCCAAACCTGAGCATGCAGAAGTGGATTAGTGAAAAGAGTACCACTTCTGCATGCTCAGATTAAGCATCAGGAGACAGCTTTCAGGATCCGATTTTACCCATCAGTAGCTAAGGAATTTAGAGAAAGCCACTTAACCCCATAGTCTCTTCGCCTTTTGGTCGGTAAAGTGGAGAGAAATTCCTCTCCCTGAATTCTACGGGGTGATTCTGAGGGTCATATGACACCACGGAGAGGGAGCCTCTGAAATATGGTGCTGAGTTTTGCACGTCCTATGCTCTCAGAAGCCGTGGCTATAACAACTGTGACTGTTTGATAGGCTTGGTTCATGCTCTCCAGCAAGGGTGGGGCTGTCGAGTCCATGTAGAAACCAGCTTCTAGGCTGTTGTCTCCACTCATAAATGTTTTGTTTTGTTTTAAACCAGGGCTTCACTGTATAACCCAGGTTAACCTTGAACTCCTGATCCTTCTGCCTTGGCTTCTCAAGTGTTAGGATTCCAAGTATGGGTCACTATACCCAGCCCATAGTCACAAGTCGTCATGGTATGAGGTCATAATCTGTCCAAAATAATTTCCCTTTGGCTCATTTTTGAAGCTTTCTAATTGGTAGATGGTCTCTGAACAGAGCATGTTCCCAGTCCTTTCTTTTTAGCCAATTCTAAGAGCCTGTCACTTTAGCTAGAACCTGTGTAGCCAGTCAGAGCATCCTGAGACTCAGTACCTGCTCCAGCCGTCAGTACTTGCTCCAGCCATCACAACTGCGTGGCCTCACATAACTCATTTTGTTTCTCTGAGACTTGTTTTCCTCTGCTGAAAATATGAGCAATGTTATCTGACGCTCTAGGAGTTTTCCAGGGAATAAAAGAGACTTGTAAGTTCCTGTGAATGTGGCAGTTTGCTGCCCTTTTCCCTACTCAAAGAAGAATTGTTACTGGACATACCTGCCCAGAGTTCGTGGAGATCTTGGAGACATTTTAAAACCAGATCAGAGATAAGACCCTAGTAAGAATCATTGCCGGACATCATAACCCCCATCGCAAAGATGCTTCAGAATCATATTAGAGATGTGATGACCCTGAAATGTCACCTATTCTGACCTCACTGAATCTTTGTGTCTTGTGCAGGGAACATCATCGGCTCTGGGATCTTTGTCTCCCCAAAGGGTGTGCTGGAGAATGCTGGCTCTGTGGGCCTTGCTCTCATCGTCTGGATAGTGACAGGCATCATCACAGCTGTGGGAGCCCTCTGCTATGCTGAGCTGGGTGTCACCATCCCTAAATCTGGAGGTGATTACTCCTATGTCAAGGACATCTTCGGAGGACTGGCTGGGTAAGCAAATCTGGAGGCCTGAATGGTCTAAAGCAAATGTCCAATCTTTTGCGTACCAATATGACTCTGTTATCTAAAATGTATTTATGTCACACTCATAGCTATCCTGGGATACATGTGGTCCATGGGCTGCAAGTTAGTGCCACTGATGGAGGAAAAGGAGAAATCTGGGACAGAAGGGCCAGATCGAAAGAGTCCAAGGACAGGAGTTTCAAGTCTCTGGTGTGTTGCCAATCATGTAACCAGTAGATGAGCCACACTGCAATTCTTATCTCTACATTAAGCCTGATAGGCAAGGTTCTATAAACAAAGTAAATGACAACACTGACCACAGAATTCTAGGGAAAGCAATCATAAAAAGAAAGCCCTATACACGTGTAGTGACGGTGACTTCCTTAGCTAGAACATGTGTCCCCAGTCAGAGCCTCCTGAGATGAAGCATCTCCCCTCTTCACATTGCCAAGGATGATGACCTCCTTCCAGAGTTCCAATCTTGAGTTTTCTTGGCTTCTCTAACCCTGACTGAGGAATTCATCCATCACTAAAGGGCCAAAGTGTGTGCAAGGTGCTTGCCCTGAAGACTGTCTGATACTTCCCTGGCAACTGCTTACGTAGCCACACCTTTAGGGTGTTCTGCTTATCAGAATTCTGGGGTTGCATACTTATTTTTTCAACCCTTGGATGTAAAGGGCTAATGTTGCAGAGAGGATTGAAGGGGAAATGAGAAAGCCCAAACACCAGGATGTGTGTCAGCACTAGCTGAAATGTATGGTGGACTTTGCTGTTACATCATGTCATCAGCATTACAAAGGACTTGGGGTCTCATTTGGGATAGGGTAAGAGCTGGCCTCTTCAGTATCTCTAGAAACAAAAGGAGAATATGCCTTTAATCCACTGGTATTGGCTCATTTGCTCAAGACTCCCCCCACCCCGTCCCTTACCTGACTTGTGCTGACCCTGGCTCGCTGCCCTGGCAGCCAGTGATTTTGCTGTTCTTCCTTTAGGTTCCTGAGGCTGTGGATTGCTGTGCTGGTGATCTACCCCACCAACCAAGCAGTCATTGCCCTCACCTTTTCCAACTACGTGCTGCAGCCGCTCTTCCCTACCTGCTTCCCCCCGGAATCTGGCCTGCGCCTCCTGGCTGCCATCTGCTTGTGTAAGTGGCATCCGGACCTCAGCCTCTTTCAGTCTTCCTAATGACCTTCATGTCTTGGTTTCCTTTTTTTTCTTCTCTCTCTCTCTCTCTCTCTCTCTCTCTCTCCTTTCCATTCTAAATGAATGTGTTTTGGATGAGTGGATTCTCCATAGAGTTACCTCTAGTGTTGCATATAAAGCCAGGTATGGTGTCACATGCCTGTAATCACAGAACTTGGAAGGCAAAGGTAGGAGGATATTGAGCTGGTGGCCAGCACAAGCTACATAGTGAAAGCCTATCACAAACAAGAAGTAGAAATAGCTTCTTGGAGGCACAGTCACTTTTGATGCTAGGACATTGGCCCTTTCACCTCTGCTATCTGATTTCTGATTGGAGCCTCATAGCCATGATTACCTCATGAATTCATGAGGTAAGATGGGCCATATTATTATTTTCCTAGGATAGATCAGGAGACCAAGAGCCAAGCAAGTGACTTTCTAGGAGGCAGAGCCTGCATGAAGTCCAGGTCTTTGGAGTCCTTGGTCTTCCAGTACAGTGGTGCTGGCTTCTACAGCTGCTGAGAAGACCCTCATAGCCTCATGCAGGCAGTTGTGACAATTTAGAGATTGCCAACTCACGAACATTGTGAACTGTGTCAGAGGAGAATTTATCCTTTGTCTGCGCCCTAGATAGCTTTTTGTTTTGGTTTGGTTTGGTTTTGGTTTGGTTTTGAGACAGGGTTTCTCTGTGTATCCCTGTCTGTCCTAGAGCTCTATATGTAGACCAGGTTGACCCCAAACTGACAGAGATCCAGCTGCCTCTACCCTCTGAGTGCCTGGATTAAAGGTGTGTGCCACCATGCCTGCCTTGGATGAGTTACTTTGATTCGTTGTTTGTTTGAAGTTTGTTTGAAGCCTTTAGGCATGGTTAGGATTAATTGGCTGCAGTGAAAACCCAGAATGGGAAGAAGCTTGCAAGGTGGACTCAGCAGATCTTCGAGAGAAAGGTTCTGTGGAGTCGACTTCTAGGCCCTGACAGCAGTGATCTCGGTGGGCTGGGATGCTCCGTGTCTTTACTCAAACACCAGCTCCTCAAGCAACTGCTTGGGTTTCAGAGGCTGCACTCAAAGGGTTGGTTTGGGGCCTGTCTTCAGTACACAGCTTCTAACAGTGTAGCGACCAGCCTTGCTATTCATTTCCAGGTCCAGCCATTGTCCTTCTGTCTTGCTGGTGTGATGGGATAAGAGGGACCCACCACTCTAGACAATCTCCCAGGACAGGCATCTGAGACCTTAGCAAGGGCTTTGTTTGGTAGTGGAGATTGGCCCTGACGTAGACCCTACACCTAGGCAAGGTGAACTATGAGGCCGAACCCCCTGTTTGGGGCAGTGGTCACATGTTTTGTCTGGTCTGCTTACAGACCAGAGGTAAATGAGTGTGCGCCCCTCAACTCTACTCCACACATTCTGATTGCTTGGCCAAGTTGCTGTCTGCCTCCTTGTGAGATCAGATCATGCATGGTAAGCAATCCTATATGTGCATCAGGAGAGTGTCTGTTAGGAGCACAGATCTTTATGTACCTCAACCTAGCCCGAAGAAGAGTTGGGGTATATGGGTATTAGGATCACTAACTTGCTTCATAGCTGGAGCTAGAACTGGGGGCAGTGCAAGAATGCGGGAGAAGTCGCTGCTTCTGCCTTCAGCCTAGCTAACGAGGGGGGAAGGAGAGAGCACATGAGTGCCAGCTGCTTAGTCAGTGTCTTGTGCACACAGGCAGCTTCTTCCTTTCCACTGATGCCACCAAAGTCTCAGACAAGAGGGCTCCTCTGACCCTCTCCTAGAAACCCATACTCCACAGATGTGAGGCTCCCTCCCCCCACCTAGGAGAGGAACCAGACCACACTATGCTGTTCCTTTACCACAGACTGCCACGGGTTTGACACTTTGCACAGTGAATTTGAAGTTGTGAGGTCTGTGTGCACACACACCCTGCCTGGGCTAGAACGGTCCCAGCTCTTCCAGGTGGTAAGATGAGCTCTTCTCCAGCCAGCTCCAGAGAGGCAGGCAGCATATAGTGCACTCCATGCCTGCCCTCCCTGAACACTGCCCAGACAAGTCAAGAAGAATTGGAGACACTTGCTGTCTCGCTTTCCTGCCTTCAAAGAGCTAATAAAGTCTCTGTGGCCCTCCCCTGCCTCCTGAGTGGAACTGCAAGGAAAGTGCCTCCAACTGAGCAGAACCAGTCTTGTCCTCCGGGAATAGTCATTTTTCACTATCCTTGAGATGTGTGTCTAGATATTATTCCAGCAGGAAAATCTTAAACTCCATTAGGGGACTACCAGAGATGGAAGACAGGTCCCATATGTTCTGAGCCTGTGTACAGAGGTTCTGGTCTCTGGTTTGTTGAATGTCGTTTTGCTTTGGGAAATGGTGGGTGGGTCTCACTATGTAGCCCAAGTTAGCTTTGAATTTGCTATGTAGGCCAGACTGACCTCAAACTTGTGGCAGCCTTCCTGCCCCAGCCTCTCTGATGCAGGAATCATAAGCATCACCTCTCTACTAGTACTTTATTAAAAGCCCACGTTGGAGCCATCTTCAATAGTCTCTTGGGGCAGCCCATGTTGAAAACAATTTGTTGATGCCATGCTTCACGATGCTGGCATCTTTGGGGCAAGGGAGCTTTTGAAATGTGATTTTGCTATGTAGCAGGTAACCCTGGTTGGCCTGAAACTTAATATATAGATCAGGCTATTCTGAAACTCATTGTATTGACCAGGCCATCCTCCAAACCTTGAACTTGTGGCTTTCCCCTGTCATGTCTGGTCAATTCCATGTCCTGCTCTATGACAGGGCTCTACCATGTAACCCAAGCCACCTTTGAATTTACTATGTAGCCTAGCTTTGAACATGTCATTCTCCTGCCTCAGGTTCCTGAAGGCTGAGTTTCCTGTGGGTGAGGGTGCCACCAGCACCCTGGTATTGTGGCATCCTTCCCACCATGGCCACTGTCATCCAGTGTCGCCTATCCTCTGAGCAGGTGCTGGGTCACCCAGCTCTGTGAAATAGTCTCCGTGTACTTTAAAGAGGGAGGCAGTATGGCACCAGCTTCAGCATACTTTTGAGAGAAGCAGCAGAGTGTCTTAGTTAGGGTTTCTATTGCTGCAGTGAAATACCGTGACCAAAGAGCAAGCTGAGGAGGAAAGGGTTTATTTGCTGTACACTTCAGCACTATTGCTCATCACTGAAGGAAGTCAGGGCAGGATCCTGGAGGCAGGCGCTGATGCAGAGGCCACGGAGGGGAGCTGCAAACTGGCTTGTCTCCATGGCTTGCTCAGCCCACATTCTTAGAGAACCCAGGACCACCAGCCCAGGAATGGCACCACCCACCAGGGGTTGGGCCCTCCCCCATTGATCATTAAATGAGAAAATGACTCACTTTCATTGAGGCATTTTCTCAACTGAGGCTCCTTCCTCTGATGACTATAGCTGGTGTCAAGTTGACACACAAAAGCAGCCAGTACAAAGAGCATGGATGTGGGGAGGTGGGGACACTTACGCCGGAAACTTTGCTTTTCGTTGTCTTCTTTGGCTGATGATTGACTGAAACTACTGAGTCAGGAGAAGTTTGAAGAAAGGCCACCCTTGGTGGAGCAGTCAGTCACTGGTCTATAATGTGGGGTACAAAGGAGCGTGGGTGTGGCAAAACCTAGGCCCAGTACTGGGGTGGGATAGTTTTTGGAAGAAATGGTTTTCTGAAGAATTTCTGAAGAGAAATGAAGTTGGGACAAGCCAAATAGGGGTGGAGAGGCAGAAAGAACCTGATGTAACTGGCTTGCCTGCCCAGAGCCTGGAGGGGGTGAGGGAAGAAGACAAGAGGAAAAGAAGGAACTGCAGATTTGGACCTGCTTGTGCAACCACCACAGTGCTGTGAGTTATTCTATTATTTAGGTCAAAGCTGATTACTTGCCGCTGAGTCAGCAGAATATCCCTGGCCACCAGGCAGTAATAAAAGAAAGCATTTTACATTTTAATTTGATGAAAAGCCTTTCTCTTTGGCCTCTCAGAGCAAGCATACTGGGGGGAGTGGGTTAAAACTCGGTTTGGATGCGCCTGCTTTTGTGATTTGTTTCTCTTGGTTATCTACAAAGTAAATGGCTGTGGTCTCCAGTAGATCCATGAAATAAATTATAAAAGAGTCCTAGTGACACACCTCATCACTGCCCTCGCCCTACCCCTGTGCCCTGCTTATGGAGGGCAGGTCCCCCCATTCTAACCCTTCTACTGAGGTGTAATGAGGTGTGCAGATGCAGTGTTGGCTGCTGCCTCTCCAGCTTGCCCTTCTGTCCTGTAGGCCCATCT
>LOEQ01001565.1:452169-463692 GCA_001685075.1 Bramus lutescens
GATAGATAGATAGATAGATAGATAGATAGATAGATAGATAGATAGATAACAACCCGTTTTCATCCCAGTCCAGGAAAACTGCCTGATCAACAGTTTGTCTCTATTGTTTTCTGATTTTTAGGCAGAAAGATGACAAATGCCTAGAGTTTACTTTTCTCTTTGGTTAAAATTATATTCTTCTGTATAAATAAAAAATTATATGCCACCATGTCCAGATCTTTGCAAGTTTGGGAGTCTTGGAGGGGTCAGTTGATAGAGTTTAGTGTTTTGAAACAGGGTGTCATACTGTAGCCCAGGCTAGCCCAAACTCTTTATGTAACCCAGACTGGCCTTGAACTCTCAACAGTGCTTCTGTGTCCTCACCCAGGCCAGACTACAGGACTGGCCTCCATACCGCGTTTCTTTGTAGATAGCTTTAGATATATAATCACCCCAAACTGGCAGGACCTGAGTAGCCATCAGAATGGAAAAAAAAAACCTTGTAGCTAAATAAGAAATAAATAGTACCTAACAGTGAAAACAAACTGTTAATATATAACAAAATGAGTAGATCTCAGTGTAAGAAGTCAGATCCAAAAGTCTACATATTCTAGAACTTCCTTTGTGTGACATTTTGGAGCAAAACTCATATTAGTGGTCACCCGTGGTGGGGGAAGAGGACAAGTGGTCCAAGGAAGCAGGACACAGGCACACTTTTAGAATGTTGGGATATCGAGTGTGATAATGGCTAACAATTCATTTGTCAAATCTCATCAAAATGTACTCTTTAAGAAGGTGGATTTTGAGGTGGATGTGGTGGCACAAACCTGTACCTCAGACACTTCGAGAGGAGGCTAAGGCAGGAGGGCACAAACTTTTTGTTGTTGCTGCTTGTTGCTGTAAGGTGAATTTTGTACTTTAATGACCTGAGTAACAAAAGTCCTTAACCTTCTGTTGCCCCAAAACCTGACTCAGTAACGCAATATCCAAGATTACACTAGTGGTTCGAGTTCCACATGAACAGATAATAACTGAGATCCTAAGTCCATTCTGTACCTTGATTGTGAACAAGTCTCCTGAGTCAGTGCCCACACGTCCCTGCCTCTCTGGCTTCTAGCCCTGGACTGGGAATGAACGCTCTGACCAAGCTCTAATTTGGGGCATATAATCCCCATTGTAACCTATTAACCGAGCCAAAGTTTCCAGTCATTGGGGATGTGGGTGTGAGGTCGGGAGGCAGTGTGTCCTGCAGACTCTTGAGGGCGTATCTGGTGTTGTCATTTCAGTGCTGCTGACTTGGGTCAACTGCTCCAGTGTTCGCTGGGCCACCCGGGTTCAAGACATCTTCACAGCTGGGAAGCTCCTGGCCCTGGCCCTGATCATCATCATGGGCATTGTGCAGATATGCAAAGGTAATGTTGTGGGGACCACAGGGCTCAGCACAACTCTTCGCCCACCCTTTGCCTGGATGCATCCTGAGGTGTCCTGGCTGTGACTGTTGTCCATTTGCTTGAAAAAGGAGAAGAGAAATTGTTTTCCTCAGAGTTAAGGACACCCCACCTCCACCCCCATACGCCATCTTGCAAAGATCCATCCCTCCGCACCTTTCCTCAAGACAGCTAAGCAAGGGCCCCAGATCGCTGAACTCAGTTGCCCTTTTGGCACAACCCCAGGGAAGAAGTTTCTTACATTTTCTGTTGTGCTTTCTTAATATCTTAAAATGAAGACCAGAAGAGGAGAATCTTGTGCATTTCAATATGACTCATAATCTCCGGGGGAAAGAGCTCTGCATTTTTGAGGCCTCTGCCAATATTTCCCGTTGGATTTGATCTGTATTTGGTTTCCATGGGACCCGCAGCACTGCTGGGCTCTGTACGGTAGCGTCACTGTCTCTTGGAGAAAGTGAGATGACAAACGGGAGCACCTCCTGCCTGCCCCCAGCTCTGAAGGCAGAGTGGAGGCCCTGCAGACAACATCTGTGCTAGATGCCCCCCTGATCATGTTCATCAGTGGCATTAAGCCCTTTGCAGGAGGCCATACTGTTTCCAGGAATCTAGGCTTAGGAAACATTGTCCTGTCTTTTCAAAGATGATGAATTCTTCCTAACCTGATCTCAGTTCTTTCTCCTGCTCACACAAATCTCCTGATTTCCTGTACTAATGCTGAGCTGCAGATGTCTAAATAAAACAGCCAATTACTCTGTTTTATCCCAGCCCTTTTTAGTCAGCAGCTACGGGTATCTGTGGTGTGGTGTGGTGTGTGTGTGTGCACACATGCATGTGCGTGCATATGTGTGTGCATGTGTGTGTGTGTGTGTGTGCTCAAACCCAGGGGAATCAAACATGGGCCCTGTGCAGGTCCAGCCAGTGCTCTGAACTGCTAAACCATCTCTCCAGCCCAATGCCAGTTTTTTGAGGGTCCACAGTATTCAGAAACTGTGGTAAATTCTGGGAAGGCAGTTTAAAGGCTCTTTACTGAAGGACCGGGAAAGAGACCAGATAGCCCTTAGGGAGTGATGGGCTATTCACAAAGCAAGCAAAACATGCTTGGACTGACAGGGTGCTGGAGTTCTGTGTGAGCTTGCATTTGACTGACAGTTGTTCCTTATAAAAACACAAATCTTATGTCAAGGAAAGTAGTCAAAAGACTGCCATTGATGCTAACCTCCCCATTTTCATGAACCTTCCTTCCAATAATATTGCCTTTTTAAAAAGGACAGTCTGCCAGGCATGGTGGCCCATGCCATCATCCCAGCACTGCCCAGAGGCAGGAGGATATCTTTGAGTACAAGGTCAGCCTGGTCTACAAAACAAGTTCCAAGACAGCCAGCACAGTTACAAAGAAACCCTGTCTTGAAAAAAAAAAAGAAAAAGAAAAAAGAAATAAAGTAAAAATAATAAAGGACATTCTGAGATGTCCTTTGAACCTGAACCCTTGTTTGGATGCATGGTTCTGAGGTGCCGGGTCCTGAGAAGTTCTGGGCCTGGATCTCCCCACTGCTCTTAGCTCTTCTCTCACACAGTGGGCTCACTAAGGAGCAGACAAGAAGCTGGCATATCCCCGCAGGGGAGGGTGAGACAATGCATGAGGCGGCCAGGGACTGCTGAGCCTGGGCTCATCTCTCTGAGTAGCCTCTTGCCTGTTGTATCCACAGGAGAATTCTTTTGGTTGGAGCCAAAGAATGCATTTGAGAATTTTCAAGAACCTGACATCGGCCTCATTGCTCTGGCTTTCCTCCAGGGCTCCTTTGCCTATGGAGGCTGGAACTTTCTTAATTACGTGACTGAGGAACTTGTGGATCCTTACAAGTGAGTCAAAGCGTCTAGGTCTTTTGGTGACCCTTAAGCCAGACAGTGCCCATTGCCAGGAAAGAAAACACAAATCCACACCTTGCCCCATCCTGTCTGCTTCCTGCTCTTTCAGGAAGCAACAGTTCATTTCCTGGGAATTTGAACCACTTGCTGTCCACCTTGCTAAGAAAAGAGAAAGGGTCCTATGACTGTCCCAGGGCAAGTAGAGAATCAGAAAGCTGGGTCAGGCGGTGGTGGTGCACACCTTTGATCCCAGCATGTAGGAGGCAGAGGCAGGTGGATCTCAGTGAGTTCAAGGCCAGCCCGGTCTACAGAGTGAGTTCCAAGACAGCTGGGACTACACAGAGAAACCCTGTCTTGAAAAACCAAAGAAAGAAGGAAAAAGTCAGAAAGCTATACAGGCCAATGTGACTGCTGTACGGAAGGAGCTGTCCTGAGAAGTCTTGGCATTGTATCTGTTCGGAGCCAGGACAGCCTGTGCTTTAAGACAGCAGAAAGGGTGCATGGTCCAGATCTGAGTGATAAGAAGTGGCAAGTAGCTAGCCTAAGCTGTTCCATTTCCTCCAAATTATCCTGCCCCACCTGAGTCAAAGCCTGCCTCCCAGAGTGAGGAAAGGCAAGAAGCTGCAAGTCTAAACTCCTGTGGTCCCCTAGCAGAACACATTCCTAGTGGGGGCTTCCCTCTCATCTCCTCTCCCTCTACAGGAACCTTCCCAGAGCCATCTTCATCTCCATCCCACTGGTCACATTTGTGTATGTCTTTGCCAATGTCGCGTATGTCACTGCAATGTCCCCCCAGGAGCTGCTGGCCTCAAATGCAGTCGCCGTGGTAAGAAATGGTTCTGGGTCCCAGACCCAGAGTGCTGATGTAGATCTGCCTACTTAGCCCACTTGCTTTTCCCTGATCCAGCGCCTCATGACATTGGAAGTCATCCCACCTCCTCAGGGTCAAATCTACATGTGTCCCCGACAGGGTATCTTTAAGTGTCCAGGAGCAAACCAATGGCTGGGTTGGCCAAAACAGCTGTCATGGCTTTTGTTATTGAACTATCTAATGTTTTATAGAACAAGGTCACTGACTCCTGCTCTAGAGTACTCTAAGCATGCTGGTTATATAAGGAGACAGACTGCTCTTCACAGAGACAGATGCTTGCCCAAGACATACTGATTCTCTGTCCTTCTTTCCTTCTCTGGGAATCATGCAGACTGATGGCTCTCATCAGGGAAAAGTGGGTATTGAAGGGCCAAGGATATAATTCAATAGTAGAGTACTTGCCTAGCATGTGCAAGGCCCCATGTTCTGTCCCCAACACCACATGCATATGTGTGTGTGCGCACACGCACGCACGCACCAGTAAATAATTCAGAAATCAGAGAGATTTCTGTTCTTTGGGCAAAGAGCTCACAGAGAACTGATATCTGAGGTAGGCCTGGGAGCCATGCTATCCCTTCACCCAGCTTCAGACCAAACATGCTCATTACTTGCCTTATCACTGGAGATAAAGATGCTCCGCCCTCTCCTGTGGCTGCCTGCTTCTAAATCCTACAGCTCCCCCCACACAACACCAGGACATCTGTTCTAGATCTCACCTCCCAGGCTCATACCATGCATCTGACTCAGAGACTCCAGCGAAGGCTGGTCCCCTAAACTGTATATATACATGTATATGTACATGAAGATGCGCCTACAAATTCACAGCCACTTCTTTCTCAGCTAAAGAAACTTGCCAGTCTTTACTTTCCTACCAGCAGAATTTGCTTCTGTGAATTTAGAGACTCTGCCTAGGGTTCATTCCTCTTTCACAGATGGGAAACTGAGGCTCAAGATTAACAAAGCCAGGGCTGAGAGAGAATTATCTCAGTGGTGGAACACTTGCCTAGAACAAGCCAGATCCTGTACTTGATTCGCAGTGTGAGTGTGCATGCGCCCGCATATGCATGCATGTACACACACACACATATTATAAGCCTGTTCAAGGTGGTACTAGGATTTGAATCCAGATCTGATTCATAAGTGTGTGTATCTCCATGTACAGAGAATCCATAGTGCACATACTGAACTTTCAGCACCTGGCTTCCATTCTTGGTCCCCTCCATTGCCCTGTGTAGGATCACTAAGTGCCTCAATTTATTCATTTGTAACAGAGGATGAGTGTTAGTTCATTACTGTTATCACCACCATACCTTGGCCCCCTCTGCTAATTAGCCCACAGCATGTGTTCCTGATGTGTAGCTGTCCCTGCAGCATGGTAGTCTGGACCCTGGCTCTCAGAGAGGATCAACAGGGTAGATGGGAGACAGGCACTCTAGAAGTGAGGAGCAAGCTGGGACAGGGACCTTACCTCTTTCTTGCCACTCACTTCTTGTTTTCTTTCCCAGACTTTTGGACAGAAACTTCTGGGGGTCATGGCCTGGATCATGCCTATCTCCGTTGCCCTGTCCACATTTGGAGGCGTTAATGGCTCACTCTTCACCTCCTCCCGGTGAGTGCTGGCCCAGAGCATTTCTGGGCCACTTTTCTGTGTCCATTGTTCTGTGTGTATTTAATGGACTTGTCTGTCGCAGGGTTCTGTGCTACCTCCTGAGTGGTGGCTTTGCAGGAGTACGCATGTCAGTGTGTGTGCTGAGGGGAATCTGCTGCTCACAGAGTGACCTATGTGGTGTCCAGGTAGCAGTCCACCTTGCTTTGGCAGCAGGACAGTATCTTGACTTTGTTCCTAGAGTCCCTGTTCCCCCTTGTCTAGATGCAGGCTGCTACTGCCCAGAAAGAAACCCTCCTTTGAAAGGGACCAAGAAGGATTCTTATGCTTGAAGCCTCTGGATCTGGCCACCCATGAATGTCTGGAGTCAGACTCCACATGGGATGAGATCCCTCTGAGTGTTCTAAGGATGTAGGACTGCTCCCTACTCAAGATGCATGTGCTGTGGGAGGCCACAAGGCTGGGTAGGGAAGAGCAGAAAGGAAACTTTTTCAATGAAAGCCAATAGCCACAACCCCAACCCAGAATTCCTTGGGAAGTCAGAAACATGAGTGGGCCCTGGAGCCTTGCCTCTGCCTATCCAGGAGTCAGGCCCTCCTTTATGTCCTTTTTTCCATCTCTAGAATGGACTTCTGGGTGTACAGATGTCAAAGGGTCACCATTAGTGTGGCCCATAGGGTTTCTATGTCCTAGGAGCACAGTCTTATTCCCAAGATGACTCTGGGCTCAGCTGTTTGCCAAGCCACCTGTCACATCCCAGGGAAGTTCCTGTGAGATGACAGAGACTTCCAGGTTTTCAGGATCCAGAGTGTGGGTATCATCTGTGCCTGCAGAGGGCGCACACTCACCCCTAGCAACCGCATGTGCATGTTACACAGGAGCCCTGGCCACCTGGAGGCCCTAGCAGAGGGCGAGCAGTGGAACAGCAGTGACCCCTGAGGCTCCCTGGCATCTGTTGGAGGACAGTGGCTGGCTACAGTCACTTTAGTTTGGGGTTTGTCCCTCAGGCAGGCCACACAGTGGTCTGCATGCACGCAGCATAGTCGTGTGTGCATGCAGGAGATGCCAAAGGTGTGGCCTCCCTTCCCAAGCCACCTCTGCTCACCTACTACTTTCCTTCTCTCCTTCTTCCCTCCCTCCTCTCTTTCATTCTTTTATGTCTCAGTTTGACTTGAATGGTCCTTACTGAGCAAGATGTGTGTGTGTGTGTGTGTGTGTGTGTGTGTGCGCACGCGCGCACACACACCACCATACTCTCCATCGTTCCCTAGCTTGTGAACCTGACATGGGGCTGGTAGACCTGGACAGTTGGTCCTGGACCCGGACGGTTGCTCCTGGCTATAGGGGGAGGAGGATATGAATGAGAGCCAGGGCACGTGCATGATGTAACTCATAGAGCCCCCTAAGTTCAACCTAGTGCATGAGACTGTGCTGGCTGGAAAAGACCGTAGCATGGGAAAAGGGAGGGGCTGCATGTGTTTGCATGAAATTAGAGAAGCTGGCCTGAATAGTTCATGGTGACAACTGCTTATAGGTGCTTGGAGTCATAGTCAGCTCCCATACTTCTGAGCTGCCACTGTTAGCACCACTCAACCCTGTAAGCAGAGCATGGAGTGGCAGTGGCCTGTACCAGGAATGGTGGCACACCTCTCTGATCTCAGCCCTCAGGAGGCCTACCTGAGCCACATATAGCCAAAGCCTGTGCACCGGCACACTATCACCTTCCTGTCATCCACTGGGGGCCACTTGCCCTAGAGAAAAGTAAAAGTTGGAGACTTAGCAGGTAAAGAAACTTACTGCCAAGCCTGGTGACCTGAGTTTGACCCCAGGAACCCAACTCACAGGGTGGAAGGGGAGAACTGACTTTCACAAGCTGTCATTTGACCTCCACACGTGTGCCATAGATAGCATACACACAAACAAATAAGTAAATAACTGAGATTGAGGTCACCAGCTGTCATTTGATCTCCACACGTGTGCCATAGATAGCATACACACAAACAAATAAGTAAATAACTGAGATTGAGGTCACCAGCTGTCATTTGACCTCCACACGTGTGCCATAGATAGCATACACACAAACAAATAGGTAAACAACTGAGATTGAAACTTTTAAAGTGAGCAGATTGGAATGCTGTCATGTAAAGGACTGCCAGCAGTTACAGGATTGGTTTTGGTGGTGGGTTGTCTTGTTTTGTTCTGTTTGGAAGAGACATAGAGAGAGGGAAGGACTGCTTTAATATTTCTCTCTGTGAGTCTATGTCTCTGTCTCTCTCTGTCTCTTCTCCACTATTTCCTTCCCCTCCTAAGTGTGTATAATCCCCCTCCCATTTTTTAGATTTTGTTTTTAAAATTACCTTTTAGGCCTCAGTGGTTAAGAGCAATGGCTGCTCTTCCAAAGGACCGGAGTTCAATTCCCAGCATGGTAGTCACAGCTGTCTGTAGTTCCCCAATGCATATAAGATAAAGTGAAATAAAAAAAGAAAAAAATTACGTCTTAATATATATGGCTTTTGCCTGAGTGTATGTCTGTGCACTGTGTGCATGCCTGAAACTCACAGAGTCAGAAGAGGGTGCCAGGTCCCCTGGAACTGGAATTGCAAGTGGCTGTGAGCCACTATGTAGGTGCTGGGAGTTGAACTCAGGTCCTCTGCAAGAACAACAAGTGCTCTTAACCAAAGAGCCAGCCCTCCAGCCCCGTCCCCATCTGTGAGACAGGGGCTCATATAAGGCTAGCCTCAAACTGGAGATCCCCACTTCAGGCTTGGTGTGCCAGGTTCGCAGGCTTGTGCCACCATGCGCAACTCAGGATCACAGTTTTGTATTCTGCATTTTTGTTTGATGCTGTATTGTGAGCATGTTCACACATAATCATTTTCTTCAGAAACATGATTTCAAGGGCTGAAGAGATGGCCCAGATTCAACTCCTAGCACCCAGACGGCGGCTCAACCATCTGTAACGATCTGACTGCTTCTTCTGGCCTCCACAGGCATGGTGCACAGACATACATTACAGACAAACACGTGAAATACAATCTTAAAAACCGTGACTTTTTTTTTTACTTCATAATTTTCTATCTTACAGATATATCTTAATTTTTTTAGTCGGTCTCATAATTTTAAGCACTCAGGTCATTTGCAGTCTGACTCAGTGCCAGAGCCTCTGTGTGTGCCTTTCAGTGCCTCTCCATTGTTTCTGTTTGTTTTTAAGAAGTCTTCTTGGGAATACAATGCGTAGTTCTGAGGGTACAAACTTGGAGTGCACAAAGTTTAAGTGTGACTGCTAAGTTGACAGTTATGGACACCGAAGAAGATACCTCAGAACTTCTACTGGCTCTCACCTGCCCTTTTCCAGTCCACCACCCCTCTCCACTCTCACAGAAGCAGCTGCTCTCTGAATAGAATGAGGATGTTTTTAAACTATTGCACAGGAAGCCCAGAGCTGTGTCCCAGGGAGTCAATAGCCCTTAAGGGTGAGAAGGTTCTCATTTAAAGGAGAAATATGGTCAGGTAAAGGGACAAACTTTAATTCTAACATTCAGAAAATGGAGGCAGGAGGATCAGGAATTCAAGGCCTCTCTCGGCTACAGAGAAGTTGAGGGCCACATAGGCTGCATGAGGACGGGTCTCAAAGAGCTGAAACTGAAAAAAGAAGGCAGAGAAGCCGTTCCTGGAGCCTTGACACAGGGGAATGATTCGGAGGGAGCCAGCCAGATCACACTCTCAGTCTCCACATGCCCAGGCTCCGTCCACCTATCTCTTGGCTGCCTCNCTGGTCTGCCTGTGCCTGCATTTGGGAACATGGGCCCTGTGGCTAATGGGCTGGAAAGTGCGCACACAAAGGCAGGTCCCAGCTGGTGGAGGGTGCTAGTGCGGGGGCCAAAGGTGGGCGTGAATGAGAGAGCCTCCGCTTAGTGGTCCACAGGCTATCCCAGGCTGACCGACTTTTCTCCTTGCCAGGCTGTTCTTTGCTGGAGCCAGAGAAGGCCACCTTCCCAGCGTGTTGGCCATGATCCATGTGAAACGCTGCACCCCAATCCCAGCGCTGCTCTTCACAGTAAGGCCCCCTGCTGCTGCTGGTCTTGTACAGATCCTTCCCACGCCTTGTGGCTAGCCTGGGTTGGGACTCACACCATCTGCACACACATACCTGTCCCTCTTCTGGTCTAGCTCTGCATTGCAGTAGGCCCTGGCTGAGATAGCATGTGTGGCCATTGCAATGCTTTGTGAAGGTCAGGGGATATAATTAGAGAAGATCTTAAACAGCCACAACTCTCAGGCTGGCTCATTTTCCTTTTCCTGTCCTATGGAGTCAGACTGAAAAGACTTGGGATGCCACAGTCTCACAAAAACATGCCTCTGTCCCTGACTTCACTAGCACCTGCTACCACAAGGGTATAGCGCTGAGCCTCTGCTTGAGCTGGTCATAGCACATGCTCACCCTTCTCCCCTTCCACCACTTCCTGCCCTGGACCCTGTCAGCCTCTTGGAAGGGGCCATCGAAATAAACCTAGTTCAGGACACACGTGATAAGAAAAGTCACGGACAGGGGAAAACTCTTAAATTGAAGGTGGGGGAAAGGCCACTTTGAATGGGGAAGAAATGGTGTAAAAAGAACAGAAGCATTCAGAGCAGCAGCCCTCAGCCATGGATGGCGACCTCCTCAGGGGCCGCTTATTAGATCTCCTGAAGTCAGACATTTAGATTACAATCCATAACAGCAACAAAACTACAGTTATGAAGTAGCAATGAAAATAATTTTATGGTTGAGGGGGTCACCACAACCTGAGGAACTGTATTAAAGAGGTGCAATGTTAGGAAGATTGCAAACCACTGCTCTAGAGAGTAAAGGAAGACCCAAAGACTTGTCCTCATGACATTTTTGAATTAATTTTGTTTTCCTTCTGAATCTTGGATAAAACATTGCAAATTACTTTGAGCCACACGTGGTGGCACACACCTTTAAATCCCAACACCCAGGAGGCAGAGGCAGATAGATCTCTCTAAGTTTGAGGGCAGTCTGGCTTACAGAGCAAGTTCTAGGACAATCAGGGCTACAGAGAGAGACCTTGTCTCAAAAAAGCCAGAGAGATGCTCCTGGCAGTAAAGGTATAGGCCGTCCTAGGCTATTCAAGGTGGCTGTGAAGTCCCTACCTTGAGATGTCCACTATAAACTAGCACACCTGGCCTGGAGAGGCACACCACCCCCTAACCTCTCACCTTACTCTTCTCCAGTGCCTCTCCACGCTGCTGATGCTGGTCACCAGTGACATGTACACACTCATCAACTACGTGGGCTTCATCAACTACCTCTTCTATGGGGTAACGGTTGCAGGACAGATAGTCCTTCGCTGGAAGAAGCCGGACATGCCCCGCCCCATCAAGGTGAGAGGACCTGCCTCAGAGCCCCTCCCTTCCTCTGCTGCATCCAGTGCAGGGCAGATTTTTGAATCAATGTAGCTCTTGGCCACATGTGCATGAGACAGTCATTTCCTTACCTCAGCCTTAAATCTTACACCCTGGGTGGGCCCTGGCCCTACAGTATCAGGGTTCGTTACATTATGTCTCTGTCCCCAAGTGAATCTCCTTCTGTCTGCTTGTATACATTCTAACCGAGACCCATTCTAACTTGAGACCCATTTGATGCATCCAGATGAGGCCTGGCCTGTAAGTAGATGTGAAGACAGGAGCCAAAACAGACCCAGGTCGTTTCTTTGCTCCCCCTCCAGGACCCCTGCAAGTGTACACTAACG
>LOEQ01001565.1:491481-501736 GCA_001685075.1 Bramus lutescens
GCCACAAGCAGATGTCTGCATGACGAGACCCAGAAGACTGTGCGCCTTCTCAGGCCCCACTTCTCCCAAACGCCCATACACTTCCGCTCCTCAATCCTTCCTCTCCCTGACTCCCATGGTCCTCAACCCCTTAGAATCCATATCTACTATACAAGAGATCCCATATCCAATGAAGCTTGGGCTCCTGATTCCGAAGAAATGAGAGGGGCATCTCGAGCTCTGGCTGCACTGAGAGAGACCACTCGAAGAATTCAGAGTATCCTTGCAGGTAAGGGAGGAGCCAGGAATGATCACGGAAGGCTGAGGGGCGGAGAGGTCCAAGACAAAGAGTCCATCACAGAAAAGGAATTGAACTCAGATGATGAGATGAAAATGTCCTCTTGTCTTAAGTCATCCCAGTACAAGGACCTCTGCTTCTGAGTCGGGACCCCACACAATACTGCCATGCCATCTGGGGAGACCCAGACACTCCAAACTACCACAGGTGAGTTTGTCACTGTTAATGTCTTCTTCAAAGACATCTAGAAAATGTCTCCAGCTCATTTCTACACTTTTTTTTTTGGATAGGTGTAGCCTCCTGAACCCAGGATACCAAGGAGAGAGTTGCCTTGGGGTAAAGGTGAGAACAAGTCACCAGTCTTAGGGATCTGAAGGTCTCTAACCTACTTAGACTTCCCTAATACCTCAACACATAAAAGGAACTGACCTCAGATACGTGAACTTGTCTTCTTATCCTGTTCTTCGTAATAATGTGCAACTCTGGGCTTTGTCCCAGGTCTTGCACATGCTATTAGGAGCTCTGAGGTATACACACTCGGCTAGCAATCAGTTCCAATTGGCTACCTCGATTGGTACTGAGACAGCCCAAATTATCTCCTTCCTTCTAGCATCCAGTTTCCATCCATCTGCTAAGTTTATACCACATTTCATTCCCTGACAGATACCTGATGCCCACCTGCGCGGTTATTCTGTGTGGCCAGAGCATGGTCTGCCCCAGCTGATCCAACCAGATGGCCCCGGAGTCCAAAACACTGATTTTCTCCTGTATGTGCGGGTCGCTCACACTTCCAAATGTCACAAAGAGGTGAGGTTCCAAGCTCACCCCTTCTCCCTGCTGTCTCTCTTAATCTGAAGTTTTGTAAAGTGGGTATGGAAATAGAAGCAGCTTTATTGAGTTGTGCTTTTGGGGGGCAGTTTGGGGTATGCTGACAAAGCTAGAATTTGGGGCACCACCCCACCAGCGCTCTCCAGAGGCCCTGCTTCCTGTTTTCAGAAAGGCTCCATCCAGCTGTACTGCCTCCCTCTCCTCCTTTCTGTGCTACCATCTCTTGTTTGCAGCTCTCTGTCATAGCTTATGCCGCCTGCTGCCAGCTGGACTCAGAAGACAGGCCCCTCGCTGGTACCATTGTCTACTGTGCCCAACATCTCACCAGCCCCAGCCTCAGCCATAGTGATATTGTCATGGTGACTACTGCGTGATGGATGCGGGGGATGGGGCCGGGGTGGCAGTCTCCCAGGAAGAACCTAGTGAAGGTGGAACAGGAGATGCCTTAGGCTCTACAGAGAGCTGGTTATGTGGAGGGGCTAGAGTCCAGCTACAGAGCCAGCTCCCCCACTCCGCAACCGCTTGTTCTTAGGGTACGCTACATGAGTTGCTCCACACACTGGGTTTTTCTGGAGAGCTCTTCAAGAAATGGCGGGATTGCCCCTCAGAACTCAGTGGTAAGCGGGAGGAATGAGGGAGTGGGCTTCCTGTAATGTCGACCAGAGGGAGTTCACCACCTTTCGATTCTATGTCACCCTTCCTCAATTTTCCTTTTTCGAAGCCAGCCAGAGAGAATTGTTCTACGAGGAAACAAGTGACCAGGCGAGATGAATGGGGACAACTGCTTCTCAGCACCCCAGCTGTTAGCCACAGCCTAGCCAAGCACTTGGGGGTCCCGGGAGCTTTGCTGGGTGCTCCTTTGGAAGAAGAGGTGAGAATAACACCTTGGGATGATGAGAGAGACAGGGAATAGCCAAATAGCAACCAACTAATTGCTGCCTTACCCAACAGGGCTCTTTGTCTTCACACTGGGAGTCCAGGTTATTCCAGGGCTCTGTGATGACAGCTACCTTCGAAGGTGCCCAGCGCAGTCGACTTGACCCAGTAACGCTCGCTGCCTTTGAAGATTCAGGCTGGTATCAAGTCAACTACAGCGCTGCAGAGCAGCTATTGTGGGGTCAGGGTAAGAGGCAAGAGAGATCTGCAGGGCAACACTTCCAACCCAAGTCAACTTTGTGGCAGGATCTAGTCTGGAGTTATTCGCTACTAAGGTGTAATTCAAACTGTAAGCAGCCCTGGTGCTGAAGGATGAGGTTTTATCCCCCCCCCCAAAAAAAAACAGGGTCTGGCTGTGTAGTTCTGGTTGTCCTGGAACTCACTCTGTAGACCAGGCTGGCCTTGAACTAACAGAGATCCTCCTGGCTCTTACTCCTAAGTGCTAGGATCAAAGTCTTATGTCACTGTGGCCAGTCTGAGGTTTCGTCTTCGCGTGCCTTCTTTTCTTATCGCACAAGCAGGCTCTGGTCTAGGATTTGGCCTGGTGAGCACATGCAGCAATGGGTCCTCAGACTTCTTCTGCACCCGCAGGTGTGTGTTGAGTGGGCAGGGGACTGTACGACTATCAGTGATCCCAGCGTCATCTCTCTCTCGCTTCTACACAGTGGGCTGGGCTGCCACTACCTGCACCTGGACAAGGGAAGCTGCTCCTCAGACCCGATGCTGGAAGGCTGCCGCATGTACAAACCTTTAGCCAGTGGGGTGAGTGGACTACAGAACAGAGGAAGCAGGCCCAGGAAGGGTCGACCTCTATGGCCTTACACCAGTCTGCCATTTTCCCTACACTTCAGAGTGAGTGCTGGAAGGTGGAAAACGGACTCCTTCCCGGAGCAGAGAACCCCCACGGGGAGATCTACCATCCCTACAGTCGATGCTTCCTTGCCAACCTCACCTCCCAAGTGCTCTCCAAAGACAAGGGCAGCCAGCTCTCGGTAACTCCCACAGGCCGTTGCTATCTACATCAATGCACACACAAGGGAGCATACAAAGTTCAAGTGGAGGGATCACCGTGGGTACCCTGCCTTCCGGGAAGGGCTGTTCAGGTGAGAATTTCTTTTCTTTTTCTTTCTTCCTTTCTTTTCTTCTTCTTTTTTGGTTTTGTTTGTTTTTTCAAGACAGGGTTTCCGTCCTGGAACTCGCTCTGTAGACCAGGCTGGCCTCAAACTCACAGAGATCCGCCGCCTGGGCCAGGGAGAATTTTAAGAGTAGTCAGAGCACACAGGCAGAAAAGTTGGGAAGTGATTGATTGGTAGTACTGCCTAGCTTCTTAGAGTCTTACTCTGTAGTTCAGGCTGGACCAGAACGAGCTACATAGCCCAGGCGATCCTCAAACTTGCAACAATCATCCTGTCTTAGCCTCTCATACACTGGGATTACAGGCATGAACCACCAAGCCTAATGTTGTTTTTTGAAATCTTGAATTTTTATATTATATGTATTTACTTAGCAGTGCTGGGGATCAAATCTGGGGCATTGCAATCTCTGGGCTGTATCTTCAGCCTCCAGTCCAGCTATCTTTCTCCCCCAATTGTCTCCCTAGCCCACAACTGGGCCAGTTTCCCTAGAAGGTAGCCCTAAACGAGTACCCGAGGCTGTAGCTTACACCCTACCATCTCCTTGCAGATACCTGGATACTATGGTCTTCTCTACTGTCCCCAAGGCCGGCTATGCTTGAGTAACGAAGGTACCAGTGCCATCACTTCTCCACCGAGTTTTTCAACCCCAAATCTGCTCTTCCAGCTGTCTTTAGGGTTAACTGGAACCCCAGGCTACTCTCTGGGGAAAGAACAGAGAGAAGAGCTGGCTGAGGTAGTGCTGCAGGCTCTGGTGACAAGAGGTGGCACTAGCAGGTAAAGGGGACAATTCTACCTGTTTAGACAATTGGGCCATAGAGAATGCTTGGGTCCTTTCTTTCATACTCTCCTCTCTCTGAAATTACACTTAACTCTTTCAATGTTCTTTCAAGCACTCCTCCTCCATCAAATGATCTCACTGTCTATTCAGGTGCTATTTTCACAGCCCAGCCATCATCACGAGTCTGGTGTTCACTGTGAGTATGTGGAAGTCTCCAGGCTGCCAAGGGCCTTCTGTTGCTACACTGTACAGGACTCTGACTCTAACTCTTCAGGAAAAACCCCTCCAAGTACACTATGAAGAAGCCATCTTTACCACAGAATACAGCAAGTAAGATAGTGCCCCTGCTCTCAGACATTTGAAATCACGTTTGTTTTGGGTTTGTGTTTTTAAGATTTACTTATTTGTATGTATCTGCATGTGTAACTTTATGCCAGAAGAGAGCCTCAGATCCCACTACAGATGGTTGTGAGCTCCATGTGGTTGCTGGGAATTGAACTCAGGGCCTTGGGAAGAACAGTGCTCTTAACCACTGGGCCACCCTGAATTCACATTTCTTAGGCATGCATTTATGCATACCTTTTTCTAGACAAGGCTATGTTTATCAATAAAGATGCCCAACATCACCTTGCACCCATCAAACAGTAATAGGACCCAATCCCTAGAACTTAGGAATTTCAATTATCTTGTTTTTTTGTTTTTGTGGGGGCAGGGGAGGGTGAGACAGGGTTTCACTGTATAGCCCTCGCTGGTCTAGAACTTACTTTGTAGACCAGGGTAGCCTTGAACTTACGGATTCATCTGCTTTTGCTTCCCCAGTTGTAGGGGTTTGTTTTGTTTGTTTTTAAAGACAAGATCTCATTTAGGATCAGGATGGCCTCAAACTTACTGAGGATGATCTTGAACATCTGATCTTCCTGCCTCAGGAGTACTGGGTCATATGGCAAACATGGGCCATCATAGATTTCTTAAGCAGTGTCTTCCCATAATCTAGTCATTACCATTAGGGTATTTTTTCCATACTTGAAGCTGTTGGAGACTTGGACCTTGGTTTCATACCCATGTTTTGGGGGTTCAACATCAGCTTTTACTGGGTTGTTTGCCCTAGTGCTTGATCCGAACAGGTTTCCATTCCATAACGCCTGAACACTGCTGCAGGACAGAGTGCCTTTCCTGTTCCTAGGCTGTTGACTTCCTTGGACCATAACCTCTCTGTGACTGACCAACTTCTACCCACGGGATTCTGCCTACTGTTGCTAATTCTGGTGGGTGCATTGGGAACTATGGCTTATCAGAAACGAGCAACACTCCAAGTGGGACCATCTACCACTTAATCATCATGAGAGATACATGTACAGGTGTGATGCCAGCCAGCAAGATGGCTCAATGGGTAGTCACTTATTTATGTATGAGTGTTCTATCTGTATGTACGCCGGCATGTTAGAAGAGGGCTTCAGATCCCATTACAGATGGCTTTGAGCCACCATGTGGCTGCTGGGAACTGAACTCAGGACCACTGGAAGAGCAGCCAGTGCAGCCAATGCTCATAACTGCTGAGCCATCTCTCCAGACCCCTCCACTGTTTTTCTTTTGTTTCGTTTTTCATGACAGGGTTTCTCTGTGTAGACCCTGATGTCCTGGAACTTACTCTGTAGAACAGGCTTGTCTTGAACTTAGGAGATCTACCTGTCTCTGCCTCCTGAGTGCTGGGATTAAGGCCCTCACACATACACTTAAAAATAAATGAAAATCTATTTATTGTAAATCCTGTTCTACTTTCCTCAGAATGCCTCTTTGCCAGGATATCAACTTTTCAATAGTTTTGCCATATACAAAATGTGGAGTTTTATGGTGAAGAACTATGCTTTATTTTGATACTTCCCCACAAATTAACAGTTTAATTTGTGAAGCATAAGTTATTTTCAGGCTGTTGTAGACCAATGGCAGAACAGGAACATTTGCCACCAGCCCTAAGTGCATCACACACGCTTTAGAAAAGGTTGCTGCTATTTGATGTTTATCTAACATTCATTGCTCTTTGGAGTCAAACAATACAAAGGATCAAGTATTTTCTTCTCTTGATTTTCCTTAATTTATTAAATCATCACTGGAAAATCCAACAGTTGGGACATTACATTTTATGCTAGAGTTGGGTGAATGTGGTAAAACCAGCTATCTGGGCCAGCAGTAGGCCTGAGTTATACAATACAGGTTCATTTAATTATAGTAACAAAAGTCATTAAATTCTTGAATTTAGACATCTCCTGCTAAAGCAGGTATGTGCCATAACCAGATTTGTCTAAATGGATGACATTTACAGAGTCCAGGTGGCATGGCTAAGTTAAAAACAGTGCAGGCACTCATTATGAAGTTCACACAATTTTCTTCCCCCAGAGGCAGGGTCTCTCTTTGTAGCACTGGCTGTCCTGGAACTTGATGTGTAGGCTAGGCTGCCTCTGCCTCCTGGTGCTAGAAAAAAGGGCACACCACTACCCCAGCAGTTCAGGCAAATCTCTGAGTGACATACTTGTACTCGATTGTCATTATAGTCATGGTCTTTGGCTTGATCAGACATAGTTATCTTCTTGATCTGATTGGCTATCAGTCTTTACCGGCAGTGGCAGCTACTTCTTGGTAAAATTTGGCTACGAAATCTGGCTCACTGACCTCCAGCTGTCTGACAAATTCATTGCGCTCCTGATCAGCCCAACCTCGAAACCACTGATCCCAAAGCCGTAGCTGACACTCAAAGATACACGGTGGCCGGTTTGCCCCAGACACACTAAGCTGCTCCAGACCATCCAGCAGTGGCTGCAGCTTTCCAGGCACTGCCTTAGCTACCAGGTCTTGTAGAAAACGTTCCCGCTGGAGACCTGACCAACTGGCAAACCAGTGAAGAATACACTTCATCTCCTGGGAAGTGATGTAAGACATTGGAGGAGGGGAAGAGCTGGCAATATCATCTGGCACCGAAGGTAATACAGAAGGGAAGGATGGTGGCATTGACGAAGATGACGATTCCAGTGGCATCCTGAAACAAACAAACCTGTTAATGCAGTCTATGGCAGAGAGCAACCTAAACATAACCTCCTAAGCAGCAAACCCTACTGTACCCAACTGATAGCCACTAATTCAACCTAGAGGAAAACAACGGGACCCTTTCTTTCTTTCTAGAAGAAAACAACAGGACATTTTCTTTCTTTCCTTTCTTTTTTTTTTTTTTGGTTTTTCGAGACAGAGCTTCTCTGTAGCTTTGGAATCTGTCCTGAAACTAGCTCTTGTAGACCAGGCTGGTCTCGAACTCACCAAGATCTGCCTGCCTCTACCTCCCGAGTGCTGGAGTTAGGCGTGCGCCACCACCACCTGGCTTATTTCATTAACATTTATTTACATTTATTTGACGCTAAAGTTATTCACGTGCTGGAAGTTTTTGTTAGCATTAGTTTCTCCTGAGATGTTTTTCTCCTTTGTAGCCCATCCTCCAGTTTTGGAACAGTTCCTTTTCAAAAGTGAAGATCATTTTGAAGTGACAGGCAAGCTCACACGTGGGTTAATCTGACAGTATTTTGGGAGCACTGCTATGGATATTGTCAATGACCACAGAATCTACTTCAAAGCTTGTAGTTCAGCATTTTCAAGCATGTGTAGCAAAACTTCAGCACTCTTTGGGGACCACCAATCACATGTCTAGCCCTACTCTTACCAACTCTACTGTAATATTGCCAAAAAGTCAGTTTCCTTAAAGGAACATCTTTCAGATACTTGGTAGCTCTTTAGCTCTTGATGGCTTGGGCAATTTCACATGTGTTCTAAAGTGAACTCAGACACCTAACCTCTTGGTTTGAATGATTTGGAGGTAGAGGTTTCTGGGTCAAAAGTTGAGTAATCATTGTTACAGGTTACCTCAAGTAATCTTAGGAAAAAAATCTTCCCTCCTGCCTCAGCCTTCCATGCGTTGGTGTTAAAGATTACAGGCATGTCAACACATCCACCCACAGCCTCTCTCCCCACATCCTTTCTAATTTCCATGTAGCCTAGGCTGAACACATAACTAAGGATGGCCTTGAATGGTGGGTAACAGCCCACCACACCATTCCCAGGGTGCTAGGAATAGAAGCCAGGGCTTCTGGCATGCTAAGAGAGCACTCTACCAGTTGGATCTCCAGCCACCACTGCAAATAATCTTAAAACAACCAATTGAGGGGCTGGGGAGGCGACTGCTCAGCATTTAAACGCACTTTCTGTCCTCTCAGAGCACTACCTCTAGCGTCTGCGGGACACGCATACAACCCACAGATAGACACAGATAGCGTCTGCAGGACACGCATACACCCACAGACAGACACAGATACTTAGCGTCTGAGGGACGCGCATACACCCACAGACAGACACAGATACTCAGCGTCCGCGGGACACGCATACACCCACAGACACTCAGCGTCTGCGAGACACGCATGCACCCATAGACAGACACAGATACTCGCTCAGTTAAAAATAATAAAAGCAAGCTGGTCAGTGGTGAGGCAAGCCTTGGAACTTGGAAGGCACAAGCAGGCAGATCGGATCTCTGAGTTCCAGGCCAGCCTGGTCTACAGAGTGACTTCCAGGTCAGACAAGGCAATACAGAGAAACTCTATTCTGAAAACCAAAACAAACAAACAAAAATACTTGTTCTATCTCTCCTACTTCTGTTTCAGGTTAGGTTCACATTTATCCACTCTAAAATCAAAGTGCATAGTTTTATAAACTTTGGTACAAGCAACTGCTCCCAGACTGTTCTGTAGTTATCAACAGTGTGGGGACATCCGTGAGCCAAAAGCCTCTTATGCAATGTGTACACAGCCTCTGAAATTTGTCAGAATTGTTTTTATTTTCTATGATGTCCTTAATAAATTCTGTACAGCACCAATAAATTCAGTGTAGGATGAGTAAAGGCCTTGCCTCAAAGAAGGTAATAGCTGATAAATCAGAAGTTATACTTTCAAGGTTCTGAAAAAGGTCCCTTTGGTTTCTTGACTTAGGCAGCCAAGGAAGGGAGATACTGATGCACGCGTGTCTCTGAACGGTTTTCCTTACTGGTTTATACCTATATGTGCTCATGCATCAAGTGTCAGCCAACTTCATCCAAAATGTTTAAGTCCTACAGTTCTCTAACTACAAAAACTTTCAACCATCTATGACCTAAATTACTACTTCTGTTCCTTCTGGTTCAAGTTGTACAAAAAAGTATCGACAAAAAAAGGAATCCCTAAAGATCAGTTCAAGTCCCGGTTCAGGGTGACTGCCATTTTCAAAGAGATTAAGTTCTTTCTAAAACTTCTCTTTTTCAGGGAAAGGGAATTTTTCCAGGGTCTTGTCACATGGCTTCAACGGTAAACTTAAACTCAATGTCATTAATAAGTTTACTGCCTCTGGGAAGCTACTTTTTCCCACGTTTGGAAGCCGCAAGCCCCCAAGTATTCCTCAGACCGAGTGGCCAGGATGTAGAGGATGCGGGACCAAAGGAGTTTCGCCACGGGAGCAGGAGGGTTTCCCAAAAGGAAACCTGCAGACAGACAACAAATCTTATCTGGACAAGGAGTGACTTCTTTACCTGTTAGTTACCTCCCCTTTCCTCTCAAAGGGCGCCCAGAGATCACTAGAGTCTTTCAGTTCCAGCTCCCGCAGTCTCTTCCATGTTTCCTGAAAACCCTAAGCAGAGCCAGCCCAGTAACCCACGTACTTCCGGTCTCAAACCAGCCCCAAACACCCAAGTGCCCCAGCGTCTCATCCCCAGGTCCGAAGATAGCCGAATATCTCCGATTATGGTTAAACCCGATTCGAGGGCTTCCGAATAGATTCGATCAAAGCCTCGGCAAGACGAAAACAAACGAGCCTGAACGCAAAAAGGGAGGGGCGGCGGCTGGGCAAATAGAAAGAGCCGATTGGTACCGATGTGGAGACGGAAACGACCGAACAGTTCCGTAGAAACCCGGGGAATTCTGAGCAGTAATAGAGGGGTAGACTGTGGTAATGGGCGGAGCCAATTCGGTACGTTCGAAGGGCGTTAGCGGAAATTACCGAAGATGCCCGAAGCCGTCGGGACGGACCCGAGTACCTCACGCAAGATGGCGGAGCTGGAGGAGGTGACTCTGGACGGGAAGCCTCTTCAGGCTCTGCGGGTGACCGACCTAAAGGCCGCACTGGAGCAGCGAGGCCTAGCCAAGAGCGGGCAGAAGAGTGCCCTGGTCAAGCGGCTCAAAGGGGTGAGAAGTCAGCGTTGCCGAGGTGTCGGAGGGGAGCGGACCCGGTAGAGACGAG
>LOEQ01001565.1:503364-513398 GCA_001685075.1 Bramus lutescens
CCTTTGGAAGAGCAGGCAATGCTCTTAACCATTGAGCCATCTCTCCAGCCCCAGTATTTTCTTAAATTATTTTTATTGCAAGTGTTCTCGTATTAGACAGTTGCTATCTTTTTCCTTTTTAAGGTTCATTTTTATTTTATGTGTATGAGCGATTTGTCTGCATATATATCTATGTATTGTGTGTATGCCTGGGTCCCACAGAGGCCAGAAGAGTATGCTGAGTCCTCGGGAACTGGAGTTACAGACAGGTGTGAGCCACCCTGTGAGTACTGACTTGTACCTGGGTCCTCTACAGAGCAGCCAGAGCTCTTAACTGCTGAGCTCTCTCCAGCTTTCAGACAGTTGAAATTCTAATCAAGACTAATTTTGCATAAAGAGTAAAAAAAAATATCAGAGGAGGTATAATTTTGGATACTTGCAGTGTAGCATGCCAAAAGGTATAGCTCTGATGAAGTGTGCCACAAGAATCTGAAGTCACTTATTTGCCATTAGTTTGGGGAAAAGTCGTCTTTGAATAGGGATGTGACATAAAACACCCGTTATTAACAACTCTTATTGACATAGTTTTTTTTAAAGAATTTGATTCTGTATTAAAAATTCCTTATTTCTAGTGCTAGCTGCTTAACTATATACAGTTACTCTTAGACATCCCTAAAACCTTTGTCACTTAGGAAAGGAACTTAACATTTGAAGGCCTTATTTCCTTACCTGTAGTAGGAAAAGTAGTTGGACTCAGCTCTTAGTTATGCACCTGTTCTGCCTTGATAGCTGGGAGAAGACACTTTATGCTTTTTTGTTGTTGCTGTTTTGTTTTGGGAGAATGAGACAGAATCCCTCCGTGCAGCCATGATGGCTTGGAGCTCCCAATGTAGCCTATGCTGACTTTAGACTCCGGGCAGTCCTCCTACCCAGCTTCCGTGGTGCTGGGATAACAGACTTCTGCCCTGTCCCCAGCTTTCTACATATGTTTTATTTTGAAGACAATATTCTATAGTTAAAAGCAAAATATAAATGTCTAGACCATATCATCTGTTAGAATGCTTTTCATCTTTTAAACATTCCTTCATTTAATATGTCACACACTTAAAGGAAAATGCTATGGTATCTGGGCCCAGGACTAGATGAGGTCCCAGGATACTGTGGAAAATCTTCTGTTCCCTTGTTAATACCTCATTAAGCTGTGAGTCCCATAATCTAGTCAGATTTCTGAGGTTAACAAGCATGGGGGAAAAAAAACCCCAACTATGTAAGGGGCTGGAGAGATAGCTCAGTACTCAAGAGTGCTTGTCACTCTGATTCAAATTAGAGTTGATTCCAGTACCTCCATTGTAAACATCTATAACTTCAGTTCCATGGGAGCCAGCCCTCCTCTGACCTCCAAGAACATGGCTGAGCACACAGACACATATATACACATACATCTAAAGGTACGTGTGCATATACCCATAAGTGAAAGCTGAAGAGATGGCTCAGTAAATAAGAGTATTTGTTGCTCTTTAGAAGACCCAGATTCTGTTCCCAGCACCTACATGGTGGCTCACGGCCGTCCTTAACTCCAGTTCCAGAGCATCCCATATCCTCTTCTGGCTTTGAACACCAAGCATACACATGTTGCACATACATCCATATAGTTTAAAAAGTCATACATAAAAATATAAGAATAAATCTTCAAAACAATTTAAAAAAGAAACTACTTAGAATAGTCAATTCACAGTTGTATTTTTGGATCATTTTAGACTTTGAAGCATTGATTGTATTAACCAAGGTTTTGCACGAAATATACTTGTTTTCTTATTCTTGGAACTCACAGTTCGTCAGTGTTCATTGAGTACTGAGAGACTCCCATACTGTAGGTGAAAATAAGTATTTACTGTTAGAAAATATGACCGAAAACATCGGAAGTAATGGATTGACTTGCCTTTTTTGGAGGTCTGAAGACATACAAGAAGGACTTGAGGGAGACTTGTAAAGAGAGAACTGAAGGACAGAAAGAATGATGTGGGAGTGTTATAGATGGGGGAAGGATTAACCCTGGATTGACTTTATTGTTGCTGTTTTGAAGTAGGGTCTCTCTGCATTTCCCTGGCTACTCTGGAATTTCCAGAGATCCTCCTGCCTCTGCCTCTGGCTCCACCTCTCTAGTGCTGGGATTAAAGGTATGGGCTACAGTGCTTGGCATGCCAGAAACTTCTTACTCAGAGAAAACAAAATTGTTTGGTTGGAGTTTTTGAGGCAGGGACTTCTCTGTAGCCCAGCTTGGCCTCAAACTATGGCAGCTCTCCGGCCTCAGCTCCTCTCATGGTATGATTGCACTCCCTTTCTGTGGTTTATTTTGTTTATCTTTTAATGAAAGTGGTATTATAAATGTCTCAAGTATTGAATGTATATTCTTTTCTTTGGTCTCTTAATTTCATTTAAATACTATGCTTGTTTTGTTTTTTGTTTTTCAAGATAGGTTTCTCTGTAGCTTTGGAGCCTATCCTGGAACTAGCTCTTGTAGACCAGGCTGGCCTTGAACTCACAGAGATTTGCCTATATCTGCCTCTGGAGTGCTGGAATTAAAGGCGTGCTTGGCAATACTATATTTTTTATATTCATTTTGTGTGGATGAGTGTTGTGCCTGCATTTGTGTGTGTGCACCTTGTGTATGCCTGATGCTCTCAGGTGTCAGGACATTGGAGATCTGAAACTGTATAAACGGTGATTGTGAGCCACTATGTTCCAGGGTTTGAACCCAGGTCCTCTGTAAGAGCAGCCAGTGCTCCTAACTGCTGAGCCATCTCTAAAGCCCTGCACTTGAATTTTTAAGATATGTAGCAAAATGTTTTTCTGGGTTGGTGGAGCTTGATCTTTTGGAGAAGCTACGACTTTTTCTTCTCAGATTTGCTTACTTTTTAAAACTTGTTTGATTATTTATTTATTTTGGTTTTTCAAGATACAGTTTCTCTCATGTAACAGCCCTGACTGTCCTGGAACTCACTCTGTAGAGAATTATTTATTTTGTTTTTAGGAGTGTTTTGCCTGTATGTGCACTGTGTCTGTAGAAGTCAGGTCCCCTGGAACTGGAGTAACAGGTGGTAGTATGGGTGCTGGGAACCAAACCTAGGTCCTCTGCAAGGCCAATAGTTGCTTTTAACTGCTGAGCTATCTCTCCAGCCTGGCATTTATCTTTTTTTTCTTTCTTTTTTTTTATTTTATTTATTTATTTTGGTTTTTCAAGACAGGGTTTCTCTGTACCTTTGGAGCCCGTCCTGGAACTAGCTCTTGTAGACCAGGCTGGCCTCAACTCACAGAGATCCACATTCCTCTGCCTCCCGAGTGCTGGGATTAAAGGTGTGCACCACCACCGCCCGGCTAGCATTTATCTTCTTTTGAGATGGGAACTCACTTTGTAGACCAGAGTGACCTGCACAGTGGATATCACAGAGATTGGCCTGCCTCTGCCTCTCTAGTGCTGGGATTAAAGGCATGCATCATGCCTACTCTTCTTATTTTTAAGGAAAATGGTAGATTATTTTTAGATATATTCTAATTTATATAAAAATTTAGATGAAAAGGCATAATTTGGGCTGAGGATATACCTTACTGGTAGGGCTCTAGGTATTATTCCTCCCTCCCCCATAAACACAGGGGCCAACAACAGGATCCATTGTGATAGCACACCTTCCCTATACTACTCAAACTGAGGATGCTAACGCCTAAAGATTTCAAGTTGGAAACCAGCCTGGGCTATGTAGTGAGACCTAATTTCCAAAAGAAGCGTAGTCCCTAAAATTCTTGCTTCTTTTTATCTGCACACTAACATCACTCTTTGGAGTGAATATTTTAAATAAAATATTGACGTAGTTTCTCTTTTTGCCATAGTGCTATTTATTCTGATGCTTAGTATAGAATTGTCTAGAAAAAGCCTTCCATCTGGGTGGTGGTGGCTCCTACATTTAATCCCAGCACTCAGAAGGCAGAGGCAGGTGAATCCCTGAATTTGAGGCCACCCTGGCCTGCACAGTGAGTTATGGGACAGCCAGGGCTACATAGAGAAACTCTATCTTTAAAAACCTAAAAAAAGAAAAAGAAAGATAAATCTTCCAAGAGTTATTTCTTAGATCCAGATACATGGAGTAGACTTGCTCCCTGGAATTTCTTTGCATTTCCCTGGTATACTTTCTTAGACTGTTTTCTTTTTTTAATCTCTCATTAAAAGAAAAAAAAGTCTTACATGTTTAAAAACTATCAGATTTTACTATTTATAGAAATTATTTAAATAAATTCACTTTTCTTTATAAGGTAATTTGCTTTTGTTGCTTTTAGTAAAATGTTTCATAATCATTTTTAGTTTTATTTATTTATTTTTAAGGCAAGGTTTCTTTGAGTGCTTTTGGCTGTCTTCTGTAGACCAAGATGGCCTTGAACTCACAGAGATCCTTCTGCCTCTACCTCCCAAGCACTGGGATTAAAGGCATGCACCACTACTGCTGCCTGGCTTTATTTTTAATTTTTTAAATCTTTTTTAAGGAGTAAACTTTTTTTGATGACTAATTTTTATTTTATGTGCATTGGTAGTTTGCCTGAATGTGTGTCTTTGTGATCAGGATTCCCCTGGAACTGGAGTTACAGACCTTTGTGAGCTGCCATGTGGGTGTTAGGACCTGAACCCAGGTCTTCTGGAAGGACAGCCAGTGTTCTTAACTACTGAGCCATCTTTCCAGCCCTCATAATAATTTTTAAAACATTTTAACATAAGCTTAAATTTGTGATAAATATTTTAAAGCATTTTTTTAAGGGGTGGGGGTGGTTAGAGCCAGTAACTCAGTAATTAAGAGTACTGGCTGCTCTTCCAGAAGACTTGGGTTTGATTCTCCTTGTCCATGTGGCAGCTCAGACGTCAATGTATCCATTCCCAGAGCATCTGATACCTTTCTCTGAACTCCGTGGGCATTTATACATGTACTGCACAGTCAAAACACCCATATACGTAAAGTAAATTTTAAAAGCTTTCAATAATTAAAACAATTCATTATAAAAAAAAACCCCTTGGAAATAAAAATGTTATGTAGCTCAATTAACCAAACCCAATGTACATTACCATGAGCTTCTCTGAAGTTAAAATAGCCATTGTGAAGCTATGGAGCTTCACATTGGATTGTATGCTTTAACTGTCTAAATATATTTTTATGTAACTTTCCCATGAGTAAAAAAAAACTTTAAAACTAGAAAAACATCTTTGCATCTCTTTATGAGTCAGGTATCCATTACCTGCATGCAGACTTTTGTAATCACCTAATAGCTGCCTCCCTTAGACTTTCTTATCCCATTTCCTCTGCACAGATTGGGGAGGAGATGAGCCAGAACAGTTTCATCAAGCAGTATCTGGAAAAGCAGCAGGAGCTCCTGAGGCAGCGTCTAGAACGTGAAGCGCGAGAGGCTGCAGAGCTTGAAGGTAAGCCCAGCTGTCACTTCTAACACGGTCTTTGCTTTGATCTCTGATACCAAGTAGATGGGTCTAACTAATTTCAGTAATAAGTCGGGTGAGACTGCTGCTCATTTGCTTTCAGTGTTTTTGAAAGGCAGATGAATTACAGTTTGACTGTGTCAGGGAAAGAGGTGCTTAGTTTAACCGAGTGGAAGAGGAGTTGGAAGTCACCATTTAGATGAGGTGCAGCTTAGTGTTCGCTTTTGTTCAGTGTTCTTTTCTGGTATGTGTGTCTGTATCTGTAACTGCCTGCCATCCTTCACTCCTACAAATCCCACATGCTGAGCCCTTCACTCCCTCCCTGCCCCAACCCACTGTGTACTTTGCAGAAGCTGAGTCGGAGGACGAGATGATCCATCCTGAGGGAGTGGCTTCCCTGCTACCTCCTGACTTTCAGAGCAGCCTGGAGAGACCAGAGCTGGAACTCAGCAGACATTCGCCCAGTATGTATCTCCCTCCCCACTGCGCTATTTGTCAATCTTGCGTAGTTGGTGGGGGGAGGTAGTGATGCCTCCTTTCATGATAAGCCTCCATGAAAGTCCGAGGAAGTTCTGTAAAGCTGATGTTTGATGTCTGTTTTTAGAGAAGTTATGTCCTTTTTAAAATGTGGTTTTACTTAACATGTTAACTTTTCCGTCTTTCATACATTTCTGAATTCAGCAACAGTCACAACTTTCATCTCTTTATTTGTTGTATGTATACATGTAGCCACCACCACTCCCAGATTTGACATCTACTGTTTACATGCCTGTTGTATACCAGGTATGTACTTGGCCCCAGAATATACTAGAGGAAAAGATGTCTGTCATAAGGAAATTTACAGTCTAGTAAGTAGATGGGTATTGATAAAATCATTATGTATACAGTTATACTGAGTGCTGTTAAAGGCAATGCAGACTGTTTTGTGAACATATTATAAAGAACTCTAACCTAATTTGTATAATTTGTTCAAGTAAGATTAAGTTTTTCATGTGATAGTAACACTAGGTACCTAATTTTTCATATTATCTCATGTAAAGACTATAAATATAGCCTTTGTCTTTTGGAAAGATTTTAATTTTATTTTGATTTTGTTTGTGGTAAGGTTTTGATGTGTAGCCCTGGCTGTCCTGAAACTCACTACTACAGACCAGGCTGGCCTCAAACACATATCCACCTACCTCAGCCTCCAGATTGCTACAGTTAAAAGCATTTGCCACTTTCCCAGCAAAGATTAGGATTTTCAAGGCAGTGTGTGTGGTGGTCATTAGGGTAGTGTAGTGAGCCAGTGTGTAAATAAGCAAATGTTTTCAGCTGTTAGTGTAGTTAATGGGCATCAGGACGGTTAAATACGGACAGTCCTGCCAGGCAGTGGTGGCACACACTTTTAATCCCAGCACTCCAGAGGCAGAGGCAGGCAGATCTCTGTGAGTTCGAGGCNNNNTCTCTGTGAGTTCGAGGCCAGCCTGGTCTACAAGAGCTAGTTCCAGGACAAGCTGCAAAGCTGCAGAGAAACCCTGTCTCGAAAGAAAGAAAAAAAAAATATGGACAGTCCCTCCATATTGAACACTTTCAGAATATGTGTCTTTTCAGCTCTCCTGATCAGCATAGAATTCCTTGAAAAGGATAAATTTTTTTAGAGATACTTATTGGAGAAAGAAATTCCATGTAAGGTTAAAAAAAATGAAGGCCCTTTGAGGCTTATTTTATGTAAGGTCTTAAGTTGGTTATTAATGTCTGTATTTTTTGATCCTAGTCTGAGTCCTTGAGGGAAATGTTTAGAAATTGTTTATTTTTATTTTATATGTATAAATATTTTGCTTACAGGTATGTGTGTGCATCTCATGTATGCCTAATGCCCAGGGGAGCTATAAGAGGGCGTTACATGCCCTGGAATTGGAGTTAAAGGTAGTTGTGAACTCACATGTGAGTGCCAGGAACTGAGCCTGGGTCCTCTGCAAGAGTAGTAAGTGTTCTTAACCACTGAGACCCACCATGCCTGTTTTATTTTGTTTTCAAGACAGGGTAACTCTGGCTGTCCTGGAGCTTGTTCTGTAGACTAGAGTGGACTTGAACTCACAGAGATCCGCTTGTCTCTGCCTCCTGAGCACTGCATTTAAAGCATGCACAGCCATTCAACTCTCCTTGCCCCTTTTTTTGAACCTCATGTAGTCTAGTCTAGTCTGGCTTCCAGTTCACTGAGTAGTCAGGAGTTACCCTTGAACATGACTTATGGTATGCTCCATCACATCCTGCTTTATTCGGTGCTAGAGAGATCAAACCTAGGGCTTGGTGCATGATGGGTAAGTACTCTACCAGCTAAACTATAAAACCAGCTGAAAATTCTGTTGATAATAAATTTCTTTGTTTATGGATCAAACCCAGAGCCTAGCACTTGTTAGGCAAGTGGTCTGTCCCTTTGGAATTTTATGTGTATGAGTGTTTTGCTTTTGTGTATGTCTGTGCTCCATGAGTTCAGAAGAGGGTATTGGATCCCATGGAACTGGAGTTACAGACTGTTGTGAGCCATCATATGGATGCTGGAACTGAACCCAGAAGAGCAACCAGTGCTCTTAACAGTCAGTCATCTCTGTAGCCCACCCTTCCTTACTACATTTGGGGTTGGGGCTGAGGAGCACTAGCGCATATGCCACAGACCGTGTGTGGAGGTCAGAGGACAACTTGTAGGAGTTTGTTCTTGGCACCATGTGGGTTCTGGAAATTGAACTCGGGTCATTAGACTTAGTCCCAGTTCTTGCTGGCTGTAGACACTTTTCTTTCTGCGTGTATGCGTGTTGCCAGCCCCCCTGGAAGCTTTTAAATTTAACACTGACAATTTTGGAGTGATTAAAAAGTTCTTCGGGGACCTCTTTTCTCCCCAAATAGGGAAGTAGTCAATTCTCAGTTGGTTGGTTTGTTTGTTTTTCAAGACAGGGTTTTTCTGTGTAGCCCTGGCTGTCCTGGAACCCACTCTGTAGACCAGGCTGGCCTCAAAGTCACAGAAATCCACCTGCCTCTGCCTCCAGAGTGCCGGGATTAAAGATGAGCACCACCACTGCCCAACTGGTTCACTCTGCTCTTTACCGCTCTTCTTTTCCCCAGATTATAAAGCCAGAAGAACAGAGAGAGTCTCTTACAAATGAATTATCACCATTCTCAAAGTCATGGAAATATGTATTGGAATTTCTGCTGGATACATACTTCTGTTATTAGAGTATATTGGATGTTAGTACATGTATTGTCTGTTGGTGAAGAGAATAATTGCACATAAAACTTTAAAAATGAAAGATAGTAAATATATGACACAAATGATACACATATATACCATACTTTTTTTAAGATTATTATTTTGTATTTTTAATTATGTGTATCTGTGTGTAGGTCTATTTACAGGAGTGCATTGGATCCCCTGGAGCTGGATGCTGGGAACGAAGCTAGGTTTCTCAGGAAGAGTGGTACATGCTCTTAACCACTGAACCATCTCTTTAACCCTCTTCCATAGGGTTTTTTTTTTAATTGCATTCATTTATTTAGTGTGTTTGGATGCACCAATGCCACGGCTCACAGGTGGAGGTCAGGACAGCTTAAATTGACTCTCTCCTTCCATGATTTCAGGGACTGAATTTAGTTTGACAAGATGGTATCTTTACCCACCGAGCCATCTTGTCTGCCCTTTGTTTTATTTTGATTTTGTTTTTCTGAAACTGGGTCTTTCTGTAGCCCTGGAACTTGCTATGTACCAGGCTGTTTCAAACTCACAAGTATTCATTTCCCTCTGCCCTTTGAATGCTGAGATTAAAGGTGTGCACCACTTTGCCCAGCTGTTCTGTTTTTTAAGGCAAGGTTTTGCTGTACAGCCCCAGGTTAAACTTAGTCTTGAGGTCTCTGTTCCTTGTCTCTCAAGTGCTAACTTCATCAGAGTGAGATATCTGGGACTGCTCTTCTGGGGCATCTGAGTTCGATTCCCAGCATCTACAAGGCAGCTAACCGCCATGTGTATCTCCAGTTCCAGGGGATCTGATATCCTCTTCTGGCCTCCACAGGCATAAGCACAAATAGTACATAGACATACATCAAGGCAAAAACACTCACATACATAAAGTTAAAAAAATAGTTAACAATCTCAGTACTGGAGGAGTAATTAGAGATTGCCTCATGGCAGAGATACAGATTTAAAACACTCCTTAGAAATCAGTAAGAGTTTAAATTGCTACAGATTTTAAGAATTATTTTTAGAATGGTACAAAGACCTAATAAAGATAGGAGTACTGCAATTTTTTCGGGGTGTGTGTGTGTGTGTGTGTGTGTGTGTATTTAAGATGTGTGTAGGTTTCTGAGGAAGCCAGAAGGGGTGTCATACTCTGGAACTGAAGGTGATGTGAGCCTCCCATTGTGTGTCCTGGAAGAAAAGTAGCAAGTACTCTTAACGACTGACCATGTCTCCAGCCGCTGTGGTATTTTTATTTTTTTAATTATTGTTTTTAATATGTATTTATTATGTATACAATATTCTGTCTGTGTGTATGCCTGATGGCCAGAGGAGGGCACCAGACCTCATTACAGATGGTTGTGAGCCACCATGTGG
>LOEQ01001565.1:513601-530860 GCA_001685075.1 Bramus lutescens
TGGTTTTGAGCCACCATGTAGTTGCTGGGAATTGAACTCAGGACCTTTGGAAGAGGAGACAGTGCTCTTAACCACTTAGCCATCTCTTCAGCCCCTCCCTGTGGTTTTTTCAGAAAGACCTTCTGGGGACTAGGTGACAGCTAGCTCGGTCATTCAAGGGCTTGAGAACCTGTGTGTGGGCCCCAGAACTTATGCCAAAAAAAAAGCTGGATACATGGTGTACCTGTGGTCCCAGCACTAGAGGAGACTGGTATCCCTGAGGCTCATTGGCCAACCAGACTATCCTGCTCAGCAAGCTCCTGGCCAGCTAGTGATCCTTTCTTGAAAGACAAGATGGATAGCATTCAAAACACCCAAGGTTGCCCTCTGGTGCATGACTGTGCAGCGCCGTGATTGTGCCCTGCGCGCGCACGTTTACACACATACACACACACACACACACACACCTCCATTCTAAATGTAATTTGAAATGAAAGTGAACAGTGTATCCTCATATAGAATAGGTTTCAAAAGCAGCCATTTGAGAGGATAACCGATCTTCTGTGGTTTAGATCCTCAGCAGGACTTTACCTGTGATTATAATTGATAAAGGAAAAAAATAACCCAGAGGGGAAAAAGAAGTGAAAAGTAAATTAAAAAAACAGGAATTTAGTAAGTTGTAGAGAACAGCCAACAATTACTTTCAGTGCTCTCCACTGTATTTTATGCCAGAGACTTTTCTCCTAATCTTGGAGATTTTTCTTCTAATCTTGGCTAGGATATGCATCTCACTAAAGATATGATACAGCCAGACATGGTGGCGCTTGTTCAGTGCCAGCTACTCACGAGGTTTCTGTGTTGTGGCCAGTCTGGCAATTTATCAAGGCCTCATATTACAAAAAAAATGAAGTCTGGTTATAGTGGCAAGTACTTGGGAGGCAGAGGCAGGATGGTCTCTTGAGTTCAAAAACTTGCTTCTCTGTAGCAAGTGCAAGAACAGCCAGGACTAGTAGAGAGGCCCAGTCTTGATGAAGATGATGATGATGATGATGATGATGATGATGATGATGATGATGATGTTGAGCCCATGGGATGGCTCTGTGGGTAAAGATGGTTGTTACCAACTTAATAATCCGAGTTCGATTCCCTGGGCTCGATGAAATGGAAGGAAAGAATTTCCAAAGGTTACCCTCTGACCTTCACATTGTATTGTGGTATGTACACGCCCTCATACTTAAATAGACATATAATTCCTAACTAACCTGGAACTTGCTAGCTAGACCAAGCTGGCCAGTAAAATCTAATTCTCAACAATTAAAAAAATATGAAAATGTGGTACAGGGCTGGGGATGTAGTTTGGTGGTAGAGCACGTGTCTAGTATCATGAGGTCCTGGGTCCAGTCACAAACACTGCAAAACAGATGTTGGAGTGACGGTGAGCTTGATATGGAAGAACACTTGCTGCCAAGCCTGACAGGTTCATTGAGTTTGGGTCCCAGAACCCAGATGGTGGAAAAAGAGAACCAAGTCCCACAAGCTGCCCTCTGACCTCCACACACCTGCCATAACATGCATGCTCATCCGCACACAAATAAATATATGTAAGAAGTAAGGACAACAGAGTAGTGGAAGTCTCTAACTCCAGGCTAGGAAGGCTGGGCAAAGGATTGCCTCAAGTTCAGACCAGCTTGCACTGTGTGGTAAGTAGCCGGGCAGCAGGGTCTGGTTAACAAGACTCCAAAAAACAAAAAGGAAAACCCAAATGGCAAGCTGTCATTTTTATAGTTTACTGGCCTGTGATAGATTGACATTCTCTATCCCCCAAATCAGGGAACATCCAGAATCAGGGCTGATAGAGTACCATGTAGGTACTTGAAGAAATGCCATTGCCTCTTCTGTTTTACTCTTTAGTAGTAAGATTTTGGTTGGAATAACTTTTCTAGTAACATGTTTTGCTAATCACTAGTAACAACTGTTTTGTTCACTTGTTTGGTTGGTTTTTGTATTTATTTATTGTTTTAGTTTTTCGACACAGTTTCTCTGTGTAGCCCTGACTGTCCTGGAACTGTGGACCAGGCTGGCCTTGAACTCAGATCCACCTGCCTCTGCCTCTTGAGTGCTGGTATTAGAGGCATGAGCCACCACTACCTGGCACTTACTTGTTTTTGTAGAATGTTTTGTAGAATTCCTGGATCCTGCTCTGTGAATCTTTTTCCTTCTTAATCTCCCAGTTAGTTTCCTTGACTAATTTGATGTAGAAATAACCAAAAGAATAGTTTTCCACTGTTATATTAGGATCTTTAGTTGTGCTCTAGTAATCTTTCTTATATTCTATAGAGAAAACTCCTACAGGAAGATTGTTGTTTGTTTGGTTTTTCAAGACAGGATATTTTTCTGTAGCTTTGGAGCCTGTCCTGGGACTAGCTCTTGTAGACCAAGCTGACCTTGAAGTCACAAAGATCCGCCTGCCTCTGCCTCCTGAGTGCTGGGTTTAAAGGTGCAAGCCACCACTGCGCAGCTGTTGTTTTTAAGATTTATGAGGGTGTTTTGTCTGTATGTATATATTTGTACTTGTGTGCCTGGTGCCTGCAGAAATCAAAAGAGGGCAATCAGATCTCTTAGAACTGGAGTTACGGATGATTGTGAGCCACCATTTAGGTGCTAGGAATTGAACCTGGGTCCTCTGGAAGAGTAAGTGCTCTTGAGCCATCTCTCAGCCCCATTAAATGCTTGTTTTTAAGAACTCAGTCGAGGAAAAATACGAAAACATCCTTTTAGTTTTGGAGATAGGGTTTGTATGTGTAACAGTCCTGGCTGTCATGGAACTCTTTGTAGACCAGGCTGGCCTTGAAATCACGGAAATCCGCCTGTCCCCCTCCTGAGTGCTGGGATTAAAGGCGTGTGTGGCACTTTCACTAAGATGGAAAAACCATCTTAAAATATGTGCTGAGAATATTGGTTTCTTCCTGCACTCCCACAGTACATCTTTAACAGCCCTCAGTGCTTTACCCTGTCTTTGTCTTACAGAGTTTGTAGCCCTACTCCTTTTTCTCAGTCTGGATGCTGAGCGGGATTTGGCAAACAAATTCCTTAGAAGGCTGAGTAATTAAGTTTGGCATCATTGCTAGGATTCCCTGTTGTTGCTGCTTATGTTTAGATAAGGGTACCTTGGTAGTTGTGATCCAGTTGCCTAAATTGGGTCCTGTAAATCCTCTCCAGGGATTTGTTGTCGGAGATTAAAAATAATAATAATAAAACTACTTAATCCCAGCACTCAGGAAGCTAAAACAGGAATATGGAGAATTTGGGGTCAGCCTGAGATACATAGTAATTCTCTGTATCCCAAAACAGCCCCCAGACTACTCTCCTAAATGCCCTATATAGTCTTCATATTTATGCCTCCTTCACTGTCTAGCATTCACTTTTCCCTTTCTTCTGAAGGCTTCTAGCTTTGGACATCTTGGAAATAAATGAGAAACACCTTCCAGTTAATTAAGACACTATCCTCCACCTCCGAATGTTTTGTATTGTTCATTCTGAGGATCCCTTCGACTTTTCGTGACTTTTATAAAAGTGATTGTCAGAACCGAACAGCTTACCCTATTTTCCCAGATCTCTTTCGTGACGACCTAGTGCTTCCAAAGAAATAATTATCCAAAATCCTGTTACTGAGGTTTTACGGTATGGTATCCAAAATAATGTACATTAGACTAACCTACAGTTTACATTAGGTGAAGAATAAATCTCTTAAACTTGGGTATGTTTAATTTGTAAATTACAACTTAATAAAACTTGCCTTTGGCTCTAAAGACATTTATCTCTGGCTAACTTTATATACAACGTTTTTATTGCCTTTTTGTTGTTGCTTGTTTTAGTTTTGTTTCTTAATAGTGCTAAGGATTGAACCCAGAGCCTGTACCATGCCACACAAGTGCTGTACTGATGAGCTGCATCTCTGACCCTTGTCTTCTTAGACATTTCCTTAGTAGCTCAGTCTTACCATCTCAGATGATTTTGAAGTCACCATGAAGTCCAGGGTGACCGTGAATTCTTTTTAGTTTTTCAAGACAGCGTTTCTCTGTAACTTTTTGGAGCCTGACCTGGAACTCGCTTTGTAAACCAGGCTGGCCTCAAACTCACAGAAATCCACCTGCCTCGGCCTCCCATGTTGGAATTAAAGGCATGTGCCACCACCACCTGGCTGGCCTTGAATTCTTTATCCTCCTATTTCTCAGGTCCTGGGAGTCTAGAAGCGTGTTACCATACCTGACCTTGTTTTTGCTTAAAAGATAAATTAACTTCTTTCTTTTCTTCTGTCAAAGGAGCTTTGCTTTTTTTTTTTTCTTTAAGTAAATCCTCCTGTCCTGAACTCAACTCTGTAGACCAGACTGGCCTTAAATTCACAGATCCACCTGCCTTTGCATTAGTGCTGGGATTAAGGACATGAGCACCCCACTGAGTGAGAAACAGTTATCTCTTTTCTCTCTCTCTCTTTTTTTTTTTAAGATTTATTTATTATGTATACAGTGTTCTGCAGGCCAGAACCAGTTTCATTACATATGGTTGTGAGCCACCATGTGGTTCCTGGGAATTGAACTCAGGACCTTTGGAAGAACAGTCAGTGCTCTTAACCTCTGAGCCATCTCTCCAGCCCGTTATCTCTTCTTTTAGCTTTGTTTACTTTATAATTTAGCCTATTCCAGATCATTGAATTATGAATTGTGTAGTCCAGTGAATAATATCTTAAGATGCCTCAAATGTTTATAAGAGTCTAGACTGTCTCTGCATGTCACATAGATCCTGTTAGAAAAACAAACAAACAAACAAAAACCTTATTTCAAGTGTTTATTTACTCTGGTATGAAGTTATATCATTTCAGAGATCTGGTTAATCAAGTAATCATGGAATAAAATTTTATAAAAATGTTTACAGTCTTAGTTTTATTAGTTTTAGCTTGACTTTATTACAATCAAAGCTTAGTTCATTTTAGATTATTGGTATCTCGAGACAACATCAGATCCTGGGTTAGAGCTTACACCATCAGTATTATTTAACACTAGTTTAAATGCTACTTATGTAGGTCATGCTTTCTATGTGGCTTAACCTTTCTTCTTAGTGGGTGTCTTGGTGGTCAGGACTAAACTAAGGCTTTGTGCCTGCTCAACAGGCTGAATTTTATCTCTAGCCCAGACTTATGCCTTTTATACTATATTAAAGTTAAGTACAAACCAGGCAATGGTGGCGCACGCCTTTAATCCCAACACTGGGAGTCAGAGACGTCTGGATTTCTGAGTTCAAGGCCAACCGAATCTATAGAACAAATTCTAGGACAGCCAGGTCTACATAGAGAAACCCTTTCTCAAAGAAAAAGGAAAGAAAAAAACTAAAGCCTATTTTAACTAATTATTTGGAATGTAGTTATCTTCATTGCTCTCTTCCCTCATTGGACATCAAACCTAAGCTTTGTGCATTATTAGATAAGCACTCTCCTCATAAGCCACCCACTCTTCTATTAAATACTCCCTTACCATCCTTATGCTGTTTTTTTAAGTTTTATTTTGTATGTATATGTGTTTTGTCTGCATATGTGTCTATACCACATTACAGTGCTTGTGGAGGTCAGAAGAGGGCATCAGATTCCCTGGAACTAGAGTTGTAGCTGATTGTGAGCTACCATTTGATTGCTGGAAATCTAACACACACACAGCACCACACCACCACCACCAAAGAGCAGCCAGTACTCTTAACTGCTGAGCTGTCTCTCCAGTCTCACACCCCATGCTGTTTTCTAATTCAACCTAGTACTACCTGTGTGGTTATAAGCTTGCGCACTCTGCTGCGCTATATTCAGATCTTCCATATAGTATTTAATATTGGTAGTAAATAAGAATTTTCTAGTTCATGCCCTTCTCTTTCTTAGTTAAGATATTGAGACTTAAATTGCTTAAGTGAATTTTTCATAATTTCATTTGTGGAATATAGTGAAACTTTTTCCCCCCCAGTTTTATGTGGATTTACTTGCATGGTCTAGATTGGTAATTTTCAAACTTTTTCTTGCAAGGAAGAAAAAAATTTCTTCCTTGAACTCCAATGTGCAAAACATAGTCAAGAGGACCCAGTTCTAAAGCCCTGTTCATTTAGCTTGAATTAATTGTCAGTGGACATCTTTTATTTTTTAATCCCTGGGAGCTTTGGCTCAGGTCTTTGCCCCTTGGTTATCTGAGCACTCCATACTGCTGAGCTGTATCCCTAATTTATTTTTTTACAAAGAAAACTTTCTTACTCATTTCTTGAGTTTATGATTATACAGATTAACTGGTATATTTACTCAAAACAGTTTGATCAAACCTAGCAGTAGAGCTAGCAGGGCTCACACATATAAATTGTAGCATGCAGTAATCCAAGACAAAAGGATCCTAGCTAGCTTTGGCTACGTAGCAGTACCTCATCTCAAGCCAAAAGAAGGGGTATAGCTTAAAGATAGAGTTGGTTTAACTTTTGTTTTTGTATAGATATTTTGTGTGCTGGTGGGTGTGTCTGTGCACCTCTTAAATGCCTGGTGCCCAGGATGGCCAGAAGAGGGTATCAGACCTCCTGAAATTAGTCTTACAGATGATTGTAACCCACCATGCAGGTGCCAGAAATTAAACCCAGGTCCTCTGAAAGAGCAGCGAGAGCTCTCAACTGCTGAGTCCAGCCCCCTACAGTGCTTGTTACACATGCACAAGGTTCTGAGTTTTCATTCCCAGTGTTTTGGGTAAGGGGTTACTAACAAATAGTACTAGGCAAACTTTTCAAGAGTGATAATAGGGAGTGGAGAGGTACCTATGCAGTTCAGAGCACTGGCTGGCTGTTCTTGCAGAGGACCTAGGCTTGATTCTTAGCACCTGCATGGTGTATCACAACCATCTGGAACTTTGGTTCTAATCTATCTGATGTCTTCTCTGGCCTCTGAAAGCACGAGAGGAAAACTTGCACACATATGCAGGCAAAACATACACATAAAATAATTTTTTAAGTGGATACAAAGCAATGAAGACTTCCTGGTTTTAATGTTTTTGAGACAGTCTCACACTGTAGTCCAGGACAACCTGGGAACTCAACATGTAGCAACTTGTGCTGGTCTTGAACTCATGGCAATTCTCCTGCATCAACCTCTGGAGGGCTGATATTGTATGTGTGAATGACCATTCCAGGCCTCACAGTGGTAAACTCTCAAATTCTGCTTCAGAATACCAAAAGACATTATAGAAATAGGTGCATTTTGTATTTCTGTTCCCCTGCTGGACACTTTTAAAGTTCCTGGAAGTTACTTTAACTTCTGAGTCATTTGTGGTCTTAAACTATCCCTAAACATACAGTTATTAAAAGAACCCCTGGGACTTGTGTAGTCGTGAGCGTGTATGTGAAAGAAATTTGGAAGTGTATTCATGAACAGCTTGTAGGTAATGGTTGGATTTTAGAAAGTCATGAATCAGGGTTTTCAGATTATGAATGTAACTTGATTTTCTTTCATTTGGTAGGAAAGAGCTCCTCTTTTTCTGAAGAAAAAGGTGAATCTGATGATGAGAAAACAAGAAAAGGAGAAAGACGATCATCCAGGGTTAGACAGGTAATCCAATCCCTAGATCACAGTTGCCACTTACCGCAGTGCTCTGGATATGTCGGCCATCACAGACTGTCTCTGGATTGCTGTGGAGCCATCTTTCTCAGGCTGCTCTTGCCGTTTTGTTATTTAGATGTGCTCTGGCCTTCAGACTTCTGAGAAAATACGTTTTTAACTTTTTATTTTTTTGAGACAGAGTCTCACTGGATCCTGCTGTTTTAATTTTCCCGAGTGCTGGAGTTACAGACAATGGGCTTACCATGCATGCCTGATGTGAACGTACTATTATATGGTTTTTCATAACGTAAATGTGAGGGCTCAATGAGTAAAGTTGCCTGATAACCTGATTTCAGTCTCTCTGACCCTCATAATAGAAAGAGAATACCAGTGCCCATGTAGTTGTCCTCTTTAGCTCCACATACACAATAAATAATATAACTTTTTAAAAAAATTTTAAAAATTAAATATTGAAAATTACTAGGCTAGGCTATATTAAATGTATAAGAGAAGATATGGCATAATTAAAACTATATGACTGCATTATTAATAGCTAATAGAGCAGTTGAAAAATAGGTGAAATAATGTTAAGGAAGAACAGTGGGGAAGTGCAACCATACTGTGATTGACTGCAAAGGTAGGAGAGTGGAAGGCAGTGACACACTGGTATTTTCAGTACTTAAGAATTCAGGTACTCTGAATTTGAGACCATCGTGGGTAACATAATGAGGACCTATCTCAGAAGAGAGAGAAAAAGAGGAGGGTGAGAAGCAAGATGTGGTGTTGCAGCTCAAAGCAAAGAAAAGAATGTCTGTGTGATAGGTCTTGAATAACAATAGGGTAGTTCTCCCTTGCTTTCCTGGTGTTCCATCCAGTTACAAAAAGCATAATAGAGTCTTGAGTCTGGAGAGAAATGACCCAGTGGTTGTTCTTGCAGGGGACCTGGGTTCAGATCCCAGCACACCAATTGTGGCTCACAACCATCCTTATCTTCAGTTCTAGGGGATCAGACACCCTCTTGTGACCTCCTCAAGTACTGAGCACATACATGGTGTAACTATATACATATGAGCAAAATATTCATACACATAAAATAAACCTTTAAAAAAATCTAAAGCTAGGGACACATGGTGGTGGCACATGCCTTTGATTCCAGCACTTGGGAAACAGAAGCAATTTGATGTGAGTTCAAGGCTGGTCTACAGAATGAGTTCCAGGACAATGAAAGCTACACTTAGAAACATGTCTCAAAAAATACCAAAAAGAATTATAAAGCTTGGGCTGGCGAGATGGCTTAGCAGTTAAAGCCCTGTGTGTTCTTCCAGAGGATTCGAGTTCCAGCACCATCACCCGCATGGTAGCTCACAACCATCTGTTGCTCTAGTTCTCAGGAGTTGGATGCCCTCTGCCAGCACTTGTGCTCACACAGATAATACACATTTACATAAATAATAAAGTAAATCTTTTTAAAATACATAAAAAGAGATTGAAGCTAAAAAAGCAAACCAGAAGCAGCTCTAATGATGTGCTCCTTTTGTTTCCTCTGCTTTGATTTCCTGAAGAACCCATGTCAGCAGTGGTTGTTGTCTCGCCTGCTTCTGTGTTGCTGAAGGTGTGTCCTCTATTTCTCTCTCCTTAGAATACCTTAAGAGATGCTCTTTTTAGGGTTGGAGAGATGGCTTCTTAGGGGTTAAGAGGTGCTCATTTTCCTCATTCATTATGAATGAGTATATCTGAAGCCATTGTATATCTTCTCTTTCAGGCAAGAGCAGCTAAACTCTCTGAGTGCAGCCAGGCTGCTGAGGAAGAAGAGGATCAAGAAACACCATCTAGAAACCTGAGGGTCAGAGTAGATAGAAATTTAAAAATAGAGGAGGAAGAAGAAGAGGAAGAAGAAGATGATGATGATGATGATGAAGAGGAAGAAGAGGTAGATGAGGGACAGAAATCTAGAGAGGCAGAGGCACCAATCCTGAAACAGTTTGAGGATGAAGAGAGAGAAGAGATTCCCAGAGCAAAACCAGAAAAGGTTGTAGAAGAGAAACCCCATTTCATAACATCCCAGGAAAATGATGGGTTAGAGAAAGGAGGGCGAGTTACAAGATCCCAGGAAGAAGCTAGAAAAAGTCACCTGGCCAGACAGCAGCAAGAGAAAGACACAGAAGTAGTTTCTGCCTTTCAGGAAGCAAATGAGGTAAAGTCTTCACAAGGCTTGGAGGAACGATCACAGTCTCCTTCCCCGCCTCCGCTCACGGAAGACCTAGAGAAGACCCCTGTTGTGCCAGAGCAGATAGCCAGTGAAGAAGAAACTCCCCCACCGCTACTTACCAAGGAAGCGTCATCTCCTCCAACTCATATACAACTCCAGGACGAGGAAGAGATAGAGCCAGTGGAAGGTCCAGCACCCCCTGTCCTCATTCAGTTATCGCCTCGTAATACAGATCCTGAAAGTCGGGAGCTGATAATGTCTCCACATCCTGTCCATCTGGTAAGAGGCCTGTCTCCTTTGTCCAGTATTCCAGACACCAAAGCAGAATCTCCAGCAGAGAGAGTGCCAGCTGAGGGTGTCCTGCCTCTGGCTCAGAAAAGCTCACTGTCTGAATACACCGCCCAGAAAGGTCTTGAAACTGAACCTGAAAAACCTGCTCACCCCCTCCCTCCAGCTGTAGAGGAATTAATACCCACCAAAGGGGCCGCTGAAGAGCCTGTGAAAAAGCAGTCTTCGGAACAGAAGGGGGGCAGAAGAGCGCCCCCCACTCTCTTCCCAGACCATGATTTGAAACAGTCAGCCGACTCGTCCTCTAGCCGGTCCTCTTCACCCTCATCCTCCAGCTCCAGGTCCAGATCTCACTCACCTGACAGTTCAGCCTCCCACCCACAGTCTCCAAGATCTAAACAGAGAGGTGTATACCAGGCTCGAGTTCACGCCAACCCTCACGATAGACCCAAGATGGGCTCCAGGTCAGCATCAGAGTCCAGGTCACGGTCCCGATCCCGTTCCCGTTCAGCATCAAGCAGCAGCAGAAAGGTGAGTGTGGAGAATCCTGTCTCCTCTCTACTAGCTTTGAAACCCAGAATAACAGGTAACGATTTCTAACAAGAGTAGAAAGTCCTTGTTTATCCGGGTGGTTGTGGCTGCCTGATCTATGTACAAGGGCTAGTTCCAGGACAGCCAGAGCTACAGAGAAACCCTGTCTCCAAAAAACAAGGTCCTTGTTTAGCCTCCACTGTTTACTTTCCCTAAGTTACAGAGTCAGTACATTGGTCCTTGGGTTCTCTGGTCATTCTGAACCCCTTTGATTACAAAGCATATTGCATGCACTGCTCTTTCATTAGAATGGATCTTAGTAAATTTGTTGAATGAGTAGTTGGAGACTGTTCACTTAAATGACAGTAGACACACGAGACAAAAAGATCTAGAAGACCAAGTTTTTGTAATCCATGGCTGTATTAGCTCTTGGGAGGTAGAGGCTAATGGATCAGCAGTTAAAGGTCGTCCTAGGCTACATATCAAATTCAATGCCTGTTTGGGCTACTTAAGTCTCTTTATCTAAAAAATAAAAAAGATTCAGACTATATATGGATTGGGTGAGCAAAAGCTGGAAAGGTCAGTGCGTCATTCATTCATACTTATCTCCCCATTTCATTTTGTGTTTTTAGTCTCTGAGCCCTGGAGTCTCCAGAGACAGCAACACCAGCTACACTGAAACCAAAGATCCCTCTTGTGGTCAGGAAGCTCCACCAGTGCCACAGCTGCAGGTCCTTGAACCAAAGGAGAAGACTCCCACGTCCTCAGCCTCTGTCCGGGGGAGGCATCTGAGCCAGACTGAGCCAGAGCAAAAGCATGTGATCCAGAAGTTACAGCCTGAGCAGGTAGGCTGCTCCCGCCCCTTAGGCTGCATTGCCCCATTGTTCAGTGTTTTTGAAATGGTGTCCTGACTCAAACTCAAGGTCCTGCCTTAGCCTCCCAAGTGCTGAGATTACAGGTGTGTGCCAATGCTGGACAAGAGTCAAGAAATGTAGAGGGTCGAGGATGCTTCTTAATTTTGTTTTTTGGGTTGTTTGTTTTAACATTTGTTTTTTGTTAGCTTGGCGGGCGGGGTAGCATGTGTGCCATGGCACACATGTGGAAGTCAGTGGACAAGTTTGACTCTTCCATCATGTGGTTTTAGGGATGGAGCTCAGGTCCTTGGCAGCTGAGTCATCTCACTGACCTTGTTTAATATTTGTTTTAATGTGAGTATTTGCCTGAATGAATGTATTTGAACTACAAGAATACAGAGAGGTGAAGGCATCCAGTCCCCTGGAACTACAGCTAAGAATGATTATGAGCTGCATATAGGTGGCTGGGAAATGCATGCTCATCCTCTGCAAGAGCTCAAGAGCTGAAAGTGTTTTATCTCTTCGGCTCCCCCGACTTTGCCTTGCCCTTTTTTCTTAACATAGTTATTTTATGTGTATGTGGGTATACACACCATATTGTGTACATAAACCTTAACTTCCGTGGTTAGCCAAAGCTCTGTGTAAAGTTTAGCAGTGGAGTTTTCATCTCTAGGTTTCTTCCTCAGGACCCTTCCATATATCTGCCCCAAAAGGGAGGCCTTTTTTTGGTTCTTTCAAAAAAGAATTTTCTCCTTTAATCCCAGCACTAAGAAGTTAGAGGCAGGTGGATCTCTCGGAGTTCAAGGCCAGCCTAGTGTACATAGTGAGTTCCAAGACAGTCAGAGCTGCATAATAAAGGGACCCTGTCTCTTGTGACTTTTGGGAGGGTTTTGTTTGTTTTCCCTGAGACAGGATTTCTCTGTGTAACCCAAACTCAGAGGTCCACCTGCCTCTGCCTCCCAAGTGCTGGGAATAAAGATCTACACTACCACCGCCCAACTGAGAGACCCTGTCTCAAAAAAAAGGGCTCTGGGGTACTGAGGATTGGAAGTGTTTGCTCAGTGGTAGGTAAAGTGCATGCTTAGCAAGCAGGGAGTCTTAGGTTAGGTTTAATCCCAAGTACCTCATCCTTAATCTAATAAAATGATTGCTAGAATAGAATGTCTGTCTGTCTTTTTCTTTGTTGTTGCAGTGTTGGGGATGGAACTTGGGGCCTCATATATGTTAACTATTTCTCCAGCTCCTATAGAAATCTTTTTTAGTATTAAATATAGAGCCCCTAACCTTACACACACTAGGAAAGTAGTAGTATTGATGATCTATGTCCCTCAGATTTCTTTTTGCGTTTTAAGACAGGGTTTTGCTATGTAGGCCTTACCTTGCAGTCTTCATGCCTTAGCCTTCTGAGTATTGAGGAAACAGGTCTCAGCCACTGGCCCGGCTAGAAAGTCTTGAAGTGTCTACCTTTAGCCAGGCATGGTGGCTCATATTTTCAGTCCCAGCACTCAGGAGGCAGGAGAACATGTGGGTGTCTGGGAGTTGCAAAGCTAGCCTGGTCTACCTAGTGAGTTCCAAGCCAGCCAGAGCTATAAAATGAGAACTTGAATCAAATAAAACAATTTTAGGGGCAGTGGTGATGCATACCTCTAACACCAGCCCTAGGGAAGCAGAAGCAGGCAGATTTCTGAGTTCAAGGCCAGTCTGGTCCAAAGAATGAATTCTAGGACAGCCAGGGCTATGCAGAGAACCCCTGTCTCGGGAAGAGGAGGGAGGAGGAAGAAAAAAGGCATCGACTTTGGGCAGTGGTGGTGCATGCCTTTAATCCCAGTACTTGAGAGGCAGAGGCAGGCGTATTTTTGTGCGTTCGGGGTAAAATAACAAAGACGGCCATATGTGAATGTCTGTCCTACCTGTACTATGTATGCCCTGCCCTGTCTTACTAACTCCGTGTTAAAGAAAAGGAACCTAGCAGGATTAAATTCTTTGCTTTGTTTGTTTTTGCTCTCCATTAACAGGGGAGCCCAAAGAAGTGTGAAGCTGGAGAGGCAGAGCCACCAGCTGCCACACAGCCTCAAACCTCAGAGACTCAGATCTCTCATCTACCAGAATCAGAAAGGATTCTTCACACTGTGTAAGTAAGGATATAACAAGGAACATCAAGTGTGGGATCATTCTTTACGCACGAGGGTTTCTCTGACTCAGCAGTCCTGGTTTCCTTTTAAACACGCAGGCAGAGTTTTAATGGACTGAGGCCAGACTTTAATGTCACCATAGTAGGACCTCAACTTGTAGAACATTAAAGTGGTTTGGAAAATAGTGATCCAGGATTAGAAAACATCTGGGACCTTTGAGCTGAAATAGGTGGCTCCTTTTAACAGTTAGGCACCTGAGTATAACAATAGAATAGGGGATTACTGCATCCTAACTCAGCGTCCTAGTCACATTCACCAGGCTCTTCCATCTGATCCTAAGAACCCAGTGTGATAAAGAAGGCTCTTAAAGCTAGAAATGGCAGTTTGTACCTGTAATCCCATTTTCAAAGTAGGCGAAAGAGGACTAAACTCAAGTGGTCCCATGGCAAATTTGACAGCAGTAGATGAAATGCTGTTTAAAAATGAATAAATAGGCACACATAATGCTCAGGAGGATGATACAGGAGAATTGTCACAAATTTGAATTCAGGCTGGTTGACATAGTGAGTTCCAGGCCAGTGCTTGAATAGCAAGTCTTGTCTATAGACTGGGCATAATGGCACACGCCTTTAATCTCAGACTCAAGAGGCAGAGATAGGCAGATTACTGAGTTGGAGGTTAATCTGGTCTATATAAGAAATTATGGGACAGCTAGGGTGACATAGAAAGACCTTGTCTCAAAAAAAAAAAAGTCACACAAATCTGGGCATGGTGGCACAAGCATTTGGAGACTGAGGCAGGAAGATTGTGAGTTTAGGGCCAACCTGGACCACATAGCAATACTCTGCCTCATAAAGGAAGCCGAAAAGAAGACTAGCCACATAGGAGCATGGCTTTCCCTCATCTCTGCCTGTCACTTCGGTGAGCGGCCTGTACCAGTTGGTGTTTTAAGAGCACAGCACAGCAGATAGGAGGCCCTCTCAAGACACTGTTCTTAGAGTTAATGTGAGCTTTTTAGCACTTAAATTATAAAAGAAATATTCATGTCTCATTAATTTTGTAATTAAATAGATAATCATTATTCTGGGCTTTGTATTGTAAATTAAGTTATTGAAGCAAGACAGGTGTCATGTGCACACCCAAAGTGCTCTCCTACAATCCCGGTATTGGGGAGGCTGACGTAGAACAATTGGAAGGTCAAGGCTAGCCTGGGATAAGTACCAATTTTCACGAAAAAAAAAAAAGGAAAGAAAAGAGGCATGGTGGAACACACTCTGGAGGTGGAAGCAGGAGGATCATATGTCATCCTTGGCTTCATAGTAAGTTTCAAGGCCAGCCTGCTATGGTGAGAAATTCTGTCTCTAAATATTTATGTATGTATTTATTTACTTAATCAATCGCTCACTCAGAGTTCCTGGCATCAGCATCTCAAATTCTCAAGAAAAATGAAGTATTAAAATAGTAAAATAGCTTAAATATAAGCATCAGGAATTCGGGATTGCTTTGGAAAATGTCCTATATATAAAGTTTGATCATTTGCACACTTAAGAGAGCTTCCAACACTCTAGTTTGGAGGGTGGAAGGCAAGTGGTGTGCATGCTAGTCTCATTCCTGTGACCAATGATAGTTTTCTTCTCTGCTGCCGTAGCTTTGCTCATATTCTTGCCTCTGCTGCCATCTTGTGGCCATTTTTTTAAATTCAGAAACCAGAAACTTACCCCTTTTGAAAAGGTTTAGTTTTTCTGTTGTGAGACAGGGTTCATCATCCTTTGGGAAAGGATTTTTCTTCTAGGTCCATAAAATGAAACTTGTAGGACTCTGGAAGGTATTCAGAACCCCAATTTACACCGTCTGTGATAAAGTGGGGCAAAATTTTCCTTTGTATGTCACTCAGTCATATTATGGTCTTGCTCATTCCGTGAAGGTACACATGAGCAATTTGAAAGTGCTTGTTCCCTCCTGAAGAACTGCTTACTGTGCATGTGGGAAGGTACCATCTGCAGAGCTCCTTGCACACCTTTAAATATCTGCAAGGTCCTAGGTAAAGAGAAGCTTTTTTGCTGTTTGAGAAATGCCTTTATTTCTGGATTTGATTTTTCCATTCCATTGCAGAGCAAATGAAGCTTGGAGTTATATGCAGAGTGTTTTCACTGCCTTGAGGTGATTTTGACCTTCATTTTATGGCTAAGATAATCCAGTTGTATTAATTCTGACAGGGTAAATGACTTGGGCAAATGGAATTATCTGTTGTCTTGGTCTGTGGTAGGCAGTCTATTCAACAACCTGACAAAAAGATGGGTTCACAGGCTGAAGCCCTACACTCTTCTGACCTAGAATTTGGTAAATAAATTTTGTAGGTTTCCTACATTTCAACTGATTGATTGGCAGCACTTCTAGCCCTTGCCAACTTAGAAAGTGGGTTCTTTTACAAATATTAAGTAGCAAAGAGCATTGGTGACCTAATTCTTGATTTTCCTTTTGTCTCAACACCATATGACTACAAAAAAACAGTAAAGTGTTAGGCAACGATTAGAATTTACTTCAAGGACCATTCTTACTCCTGTTTGTTAAACCTGTTTGATTCTGATTGTATGGGAGGTAGTCTGACTGTAAGAAGTGAGCCAGGTGTTATGGCAAACCCTTTAGTCCCAGCATGCAGAGGTGGAAGAGGGGTGGGTGTTCCTGTGTAAGTATGAGGACAGCCTGGTCTACATAGAGAGCTCCAGGACATCCTATCTATAAGACAGAGTAGTGGTAGAGTGGTAGTAGTGTCGTTTTTCCTTGCTCAGGGCAAGGATTTAGGAGTTCTCGGTCCAAATTTGTTCAAGCTGTGTTCCTTTTGCCTGTGGTGGATATAGCAAAAAGTCTCCTACAGCAAAAGAATAACGCTTTCCTTTTATATTTAAAATAGAAGAGGGTTAGAGAGAGCATGTGTGCTTGGTTGATAAAATTCTTGCTGTATGCATAAGAACTTGAGTTTGATCCCCAGTGTCTACATGAAAAAGCTTGGTGAGCATGATGCACACATGAGACCACACCACATAAAATATGCTCTGCTTGCAAGAAAAACAGTGGAGGTGCACACCTGTGATCCCAGATCTTGTATTGAAGGGCTGTCCCTGGCTTATGTACTAAGACCGAGTTTAAAGAGGAAAAAAAAATTTCAGAGGGTACAATAAAAGGTGAAAAGGGTGCAGTTGTTGATGGGCAGTAGTGAATTCATATACTGACCTTCTCTAAATACAGCCTTCTGTATACACAAACCTAGTCGACGGTAGCAACCTCAGACTCTTGATGCTATGCTTATTTGTCCTTGTGCCTTGAGAAAAGGAAGGAAATACTTTAAACCAGTTTGACAGTCTGATGCTCCTAGGGAGACTTACTTAGATGCCAGTATCCCAAATGGTATATTTTTTAAACAAAAATAGCATAAATTTGATACCAGAGTTTGCTTACCGAGAAGTTTGTATATAAGGATAAACCCTCCAAATCATACTGTCAGGTTTCATTATTTCTTAATTAAATTTTCATCTAGGGTCCATAGCATTTTAGGATTTTTCTACAATAACTAAAGTTTAAACATACATGCCTATAGAAATGGCCTTTTTGGCTGGGCGGTGGTGGCGCACGCCTTTAATCCCAGCACTCGGGAGGCAGAGACAG
>LOEQ01001565.1:624558-634799 GCA_001685075.1 Bramus lutescens
TCTGGCCTTCAGGCAGACACACAGACAGAATATTGTATACATAATAAATAAAAATTTTTTTTTAAAAAAGGTGGGTTGAGGAAACCATGAGAAACAAGCCAATAAGCAGCATCCTTCCATGGTTTCTGCATCAGCTCCCGCCTCCAGGATCCTGCCCTGTTTGAATTCCTGTCCTGACTTCCTTCAGTGATGGACAGTGATGTGGAAGTGTAAGCCAAATAAACCCTTTCCTCCTCAACTTGCTTTTTGGTCATGGCATTTCATTGCAGCAACAGAAACCCTAAGACATGAGGTCTCACTGTGTAGCCTTGGTTGTGCTGGAACTCATAATATAGACCACACTGGCCTCAAATTCCTAGAGATCTGCCTGTCTCTGTTTATCAGGATTAAAAGTGTGCTCCACTGTGCCTGGTTCTATTTTTATTTTATTTTTATAATTATAATTTTTTAAAAAGATTTGATTTATATGTATACAATGTTTCTCCTGCATGTATGCCAGCATGCCAGAAGAGGGCACCAGAGCTCATCACGGATGGTTGTGAGCCACCATGTGGTTGTTGGAAATTGAACCCAGGACCCCTGGAAGAGCAGCCAGTGCTCTTAACTGCTGAGCCATCTTTCCAGCCCATAATTATAGTTTTTTCTTAAAAAAATAATTATTTATTTATGGGGGAGGGGCATGTACCTGCCACCACCTGTGTGTGTAGGTCAGAGGCCCACCCTCTGGAGTTGATTCTCTCTTCCACCATGTGGCAGGGAGCTCCAGAAATCTCCAGCAATTGAATTACGGTCATCAGGTCAAGTGCCTTTATCCACTGAGCCATTTTGCTAGTCCAGCAAATTCTTTTTACTGTGTATTGAATATTATTTTGCCTCCAGTTTGACTTGGAAAGGATGTGCTGGTTGTGCGGCAGGAGTGGATCAGGAGGAAGCTGATTAGCTTTAGTGGGTGAGAGCCAAACGGCATGGTTTTAGAGAATAGTCTCCTTCCTTCTAGAATGAAGACATAGACGGGCTGGGGAGATGGCACAGTGGGTAAGAGCACATGTTCTGGGCAAGTGTGAGGATTTGAGTTCCAGTCCCTGGCATCTGTTGAAGTGGTTGGCATGGCTGTGCCACTGCAACCCAAGCATGGTGGAGACAGCACCTACTGCATCTCTGAAGACCGCTGGCCAATCAGCCAACACCGAGCAGTTTCTGCTGCTGAAAGACCCTGTCTGCAATTGATAAGACAGAGTAACAGAAGATGCTCTGTGACCTGGACTGGCCCTGTGTGTATATGGAACGTACTCATGTACATGTGTCTCATACACACGCATCACACATGCACACATATACTCACATCACATACATATACCATACTCACATACATATACACATATCACACGCATATAACATACACCATACACATATCCAAGCACACACATCCATCATACATACCAGAAGCAAAAAATAGCATCCCTTGGTGATATGAGTCATTCAGGGTCAATGATGCTTTATGACCTCTGAAGGTGAATGAGGGGCCTCTCACTTCTTCCCATCATCCCTTACCATAGTGGCACCACCACAGGTAAATGATCCAGGCTTATTTATTGTGAGAAAAACACTTTGTTATGACAATTTTGGGAAACCAAGGGACACAAGCAACAGAAATTAAAACTCTGTTTTGGAGCTGGGCAGTGGTGGCACACACCTTTAATCCCAGCACTCGGGAGGCAGAGGCAGGCGGATCTCTGTGAGTTCAAGGCCAGCCTGGGCTAGATCCAGGACAGGCTCCAAAGCTACAGAGAAACCCTGTCTTGAAAAAACAACCAACCAACCAAACAAACAAACAACCAAACAACCAAACAACCAACAAAAAAACCTCTGTTTTGGTCTGTGTCTGTTACATTGTTAATTAGAAGTAATTGTACTTTGAACAAAACAAAGGAAATGTACTGCTGGAGGGTTCCTGCCCTTGAAGGGGAACAGTCTAGCCAGGGAGACAAATGCACACATAAAACGACTTGAGATTATAAGCAACTTGTCAAGGAGAGTGTAAAGTAATTGATTGGTATGAATAAAAGACGTAATAGCCCAGGGTACAGAGTGCTGGTGAGCAAGGCTATACAGCTTGACTGCAGATCAGGAGGTGCCAGCCCACAGTATAAATCTGTTGCTAAGTGCAGAGTCTGTGTATAGAGAGTTTGATTGTTTTTATTAATGCTGGGGATTGAACCCAAGACCTTGTGCATACTAGTACAAACTCTACTGAGTTGCATAGCCAGACTATCCGAGTGTGTGTTAGGAGGCAGTGGTTCTAGAATGTAGCCCAAAGCCAATGCATCCTAAACATACCTCTCTCCCGTGTGTGTGTGTGTGTGTGTGTGTGTGTGTGTGTGTGTGTTCGTAGGAATCCAACCTAGGGCATTACACATGCTAGAGAGGCACTCTACCACTGATCTATATCACCAGACCTTTCTTTCCTTCCTTCCTTCCTTCCTTCCTTCCTTCCTTCCTTCCTTCCTTCCTTCCTTTCCTTTCCTTTCCTTTCCTTTTCTTTTCTTTTCTTTTTCCCCTTTGAGACAGTTTCTCTGTGTAGCCCTGGATGTCCTGGAACTCACTCTGTAGAACAAGCTGGCCTCTAACTGCCTCTGCCTCCTGAGTGCTGGGATTAATGGCATGCACCACATTCACCCCAAACCAGGCCTTTCTTTTTAATTTCTTATTTTGAAACAGGATCTCAATAAATTGCCAAGCAGACCTTCAATTTATGATGCTTGTATCTCAGTTTTTTAAGTAGCTGAGATTTCAGGATGGCGCCATTGGGCCAGTATATTTTCATTCTGTCTCTCAAAGTTTTTTCTTAAGTTTTATTATTATTTGTTTTGTTTTGTTCTACTCTTGTCTTTTTGAGATAGGGTTTCTTTGTGTAACAGCTCTCTGGCTGTCATGACCTTAAACTCACAGAGATCCACCCAGTCTCTGCTTCCCGAGTGTTGGGATTAAAGGTATGTGTCACCGCTGCCCGCCAGTTTTATTATTTGAAATTGTGTGTGTAAAGACATGTAAGCACAGGCCCCCTTGGAAGCTGGAGGTCTTCGAACCCCTGGAGCAGAAGTTACAGGCAATTGTGAGTTGCCCAGCATTGAGTGCTGAGAACAGAACTCAGGCCCTCTGGGGGCTAGAGAGATGACTCAGTGGTTAAAAACACTGACTGCTCTTCCAAAGGACCCATTCAATTACTAGCACCCACATGGCAGCTCTCAACTCTCAGTAACTCCAGTTCCAGGAGACTCAATACCCATGGCAAAACATCAATGCACATAAAATAAAAATAAATAAAAATTTTTTCAGAAAGTCTGTATATTTATGAAATAAAATACAGGAAAGAAAGAATATGTACTAGGGAATATGCTGGCCTAACCTGTACTCACAGTCCACATGTGTACCCACAGCCCACGCCTGTATTCACAGCCCACGCCTGTACCCACAACCCATGCCTGCACTCACAGCCTACACCTGTACCCACAGCCCACACCTGTACCCACAGCTCACACCTGTACTCACAGCCCACATCTGAACTCACAGCCCACATCTGTACTCACAGCCCACACCTGTACTCACAGCCCACATCTGTACTCACAGCCCACACCTGTTACCCACAGCTCACACCTGTACCACAGCCCACACCTGTACCCATAGCCCACGCCTGTACCCACAGCTCACACCTGTACTCACAGCCCACATCTGAACTCACAGCTCACATCTGTACTCACAACCCACACCTGTACTCACAGCCCACACCTGTACTCACAACCCACACCTGTACCACAGCCCACACCTGTACCCACAGCCAACATCTGTACTCACAGCCCACACCTGTACTCACAGCCCACACCTGTACCCACAGCACTTAGAGTTTATGCCTAAGTCACAGTCACATGGGTCAGTCACAGTGAACTTGAATGTTGTAACTGCTTTAGCTATCATGGGTGGATATTGTAAATTAGCTGAACTAAATTTCTCACTGGTAAATAGAATATGGAAAGTACACTCAATTGCTAGCTTCCTCTTGCTTTTGCTTTTTCTATTATAAGACTTTAATCTCAGGAGGCATTTCAAGATCACAATGTGAATTCTTCCCAAGCATGAAACTCCAAGTGCCCTTGGAATGGCCCATGTCTCCCGGTTAGTGTATGAATTGCAAGGGAGAAAACCTCTTTCATCAGCAACTTAGCTTGCTTACCATCTAAATATCATCTATCTATCTATCTATTATCTATCTTCTATCTATCTATCTTCTATCTCTATATTGATCATCTATCTGTCTTCTATCATCTAACTATATCTATCATCTATTTATTCAAGATAGATAGATAGATAGATAGATAGATAGATAGATAGATAGATTCTCCCATCTCTCTATCATCTATTTGTCTATCTAATGTGTACAGGTGTTTTGTCTGCATGTATTTCTGCACATCACGTAGATGCAGTGCCATGGAGGCCAGAAGAAGGTATTGGATCCCCTGGCACTGGAGTTGCAGAGTCTGAGCCACCATGTGGGTGCTAGGAATTGATCAGGGTTCTCTGGAGCAGCCACAAGTGCTCTTAACTAATGAGGCATCTCTCCAGCCCCCAGGGAAAGGCTTTCATCGACATGGCACAAGCGTTCAATCAAGTCACAACAGCATGCACACGGTTACAGCAGGATCTGCTTCATACCTGGCTTTTAGAAAGCCTTCCTCTCTCGAAAAATTTCCCTGCACAATCTCATCGTCCTTAAGCAAAAATTGTTTCAATCTGTCCTATTTTTGAGCCAAATTTCTTTGCTTTTCTTTGAGATCTAAAACTTCTATCAGGGCTCATTTATATTCCAGCTTTCCATAGCGTCTCAGGGTGAAGGTAGGCGCGCTGCGATCGGCTTAGTTTTGGTGAACAGTGAGCAAGCCCTTGAGGCTATAAGGGGCAAGGCTTAAAATTCCCTCAGAAGTGCTAAGCTGTGGCTAAAATGGTACATTATAAACATCTGTCTTGAAATTCGTGTCATAGGTTGATTACATATTTTCTTTTATCTTCTTGTTTTCTTCTCAAACCACGTACTTACAATGGCCATGACATTTCTAGCTTAATCATGAATCTTTGTCACTCTGAATACCCTCATTTCCAGTGAATGCCTTGGAAACAATTCCCTGAAACTTTCTCCTCAGTCCGTGACACATCCAGACACTCTCTGAGCGGTACATCTGATGTTCAGAACTTTTTCTGAGCAAGTGGTTTAAAAGCAGGCTGATTCTGAAGATTTTATTGTTATCATTTATTGTTACTGGTTTTGTTGCTGATTTTTGTTTATTGGGAGCCACTGAGTCTGGTCAGTCTTTGTTGGTGCTGTAGAGCATCCATCTCTCTCTCTCTCTCTCCCTCTCTCTCTCTCTCTCTCTCTCTCTCTCCCTCTCTCTCTCTCTCTCGGTTTTCAAGACAGGGATTTTCTGTTTAGCCCTGACTGTCCTAGAACTAGCTCTTGTAGACCAGGCTGGTCTCGAACTCACAGAGNTCTCTCTCTCTCTCTCTCTCTCTCTCTCCCTCTCTCTCTCTCTCTCGGTTTTCAAGACAGGGATTTTCTGTTTAGCCCTGACTGTCCTAGAACTAGCTCTTGTAGACCAGGCTGGTCTCGAACTCACAGAGATCTGCCTGCCTCTGTCTCCTGTGTGCTGGGATTTAAGGCATGCGCCACCATTGCCCAGCCCAATGACTATCTTCATGTCCCAACTTTTCAGTTAGCCATTGAAAGCCCATACTTTTAGTGTCAGTGCAGTGGACTTAAAGCTGTCCTGTAGTATCACTAATAGAATACTAAATATTGGCTGCGACTCTCTTTAGTGAACCATTTTGTTTCCTGACTAGTATAGGAGGCAGAGTGCCTGCAAGAATCCTGTAAATTTCCACTCTTTTCTGCAGTGTTAAACAATGCACCAAAGGACTATCCAAGCCTAAAAGGTTCCACAGACTATTCTCAGATTCCCATTTACACGTATCACCAAGTTAAAATGCACAAAGGTGCTGTGGGACAATGGTCTTGTAATTTGTAAAGATTTGTCACTTATTAATTTAATAAAATGCAGATTGCCCAGCAGCCAGGCAGAAAGTATAAGCGGGGTGACCAGAACAGGAGAATTCTGGGAAGAGGAAAGGGTGAGTCTGCAGTCGTCACCCAGACACAGAGAAAGCAAGATGAGAATGCCTAGCTGATAAAAAGTACCAAGCCACATGGCTAACACAGATAAGAATTATGGGTTAATGTAAGTTATAAGAGTTAATAAGAAGCCTGAGCTAATAGGCCAAACAGCTTATAATTAATGTAGACCTCTGTGTGTTTCTTTGGGACTGAATGGCTGCAGGATTGGGTGGGACAGAAACCTCTGTCATCACAAAGGTTTTCAGAAGCCTGGGTTAATGGCAATATCTTGAAAACATTAACTGAAAATAGATCCTCTGCCTAGTTTTTGTCTTGCACCCCCCTACACATCTGGCAGGAATCTAGCTGAGATGTACTGGGGCACATCTTTAAAGAGCAGTTAAGAAATGAATGGTTGTGCTTTGCATGTGGAGTGTGGCAGAGCAAAAGGTGAGACCAAGGGCTGGAGAGATGGCTCAGTGGTTAAGAGCATTGGCTGCTCTTCCAGAGGATGTGAGTTTGATTCCCAGCACCCATATGGCAGCTCACAACTGTCTGTAACTCTAGTTCCAGGTGATCTGATACCTTCACACCAATGAACATAAGATAAAAAGTTAAATAAATTATATATATATATAAAAGGTGAGACCTTTTACAGGGAAGACAACATATATATATATACACACACACATATATATAAAAGGTGAGACCTTTTACAGGGAAGACAACATATATATATAAAAGGTGAGACCTTTTACAGGGAAGACAACAGCCTAAAAAGGCCCAACACTGCACGGACCAATAAAGCAATTCATTCTGTCAACCAGTAAGGCCTGCTACACTACATCCCGCTATGCTACATCCTGTTATGCTACATCCCGCTTGTGGAGGTCGGTGTTTTGGGGGAAAGGGAGAAGGAAGCACTTCCTTGAATATAAATAAACCCAAACAAGCTAAGCCCCAAGCCCTCTTTTGTTTGCTTTTGAGATATGATCTCACTAGTTGCCCAGACTGTCCTCAAGTTTGGGATCCTTCCTACTTCAGCCTCCTGAATGTCAGAAATGGTGGTGTGGGCTGCAGTGCTGGTCAGTGATGTTCAGTAGCTGGCTCGTGACAGCGCACAGTGACAGCAAAACTCTTTAAATATTTTATGCCAAAATGCCTCAATGAGGCTGTGTTCTTTAAAAATACATACACATGGGAAAGGAGGTTGGCAGAAAGCACGGGGCAGAGGTGGGGTTCTTGCTTAAGGTGGTCTGATTTGAACGTTCTTTTGCAATTCTTTGTCGAATTTCCATTTTTATTTGTTTTGTTGAGGCGGGGGTCTCTCTATGTAGCCTTCACTGTCCTGGAACTCAGTATGTAGACCATGCTGGCCTTGAACTTACAGAGGATCGCTTATCTCTACTTCTCAAGTGCTGTGATTCAAGTCTGTGTTGCCTTTGTTGCATTCCTGACTGCTAGGATGCTGCTCTAATCTTCCCAGCCCTCTAGAGTCTGGACGCTGACTCATCTCGAAGAGAGCTCATCTAGGAACCCTTCTACACAATTTCAGATGGCCTAGTTCCTGGCACCTCCATAGCCCTTGTCTCTGCCTCCATTTGCTGGACTCTTTCATTTGTCCTAAATGTTTTCATTTTTTTCTCTCCTTTCAGGTGCACTGAACATAAGATTTTGCAGTCTTTCCTATCTCTTCCTGCAGAAAAATGTCTGTCCCCTCTTGAAGTTTCTCTGGTATTTATAATCTAAACTGCCCTTTCGACACCTATTTACCACCTTGGATTATTTCTTCCGCATGTGTATCTTCTCAATAGACTGTAACTTTCCTCTGGCTAGGAATTAGGTCACATTTATCTTTGTCTCCCAAGGCACTTAATAAACCACCTCACTTTCATAGTCTTTCCCAGGCACTTTCTGAGCCATTATCTCATTTGATCATTACATCAATGCTAAGAGATTGGAGAAACTAGAAAGATGTTATTGCCCCCTTTTGACAGGAAAGAGACTGTAACCCCAGGTCTCCTGGCTTGAAAGGTACAAAGAGGAAAGAGATAATTGCCTGTGGAAGCCAATGCCAGGCTTCCACCACTATCTTCTCCACCCTTCTGGAGGGCAGGCTTCTGTACCTTCACCTCTCAGGGCCTTGTATGCCTTAGAGCCGCTTCGCTGAAACCTTGTAGTTCCGTATTTAAGAACAACTTGAAGATGAAATTTCAGTAGAACCCTGACCAGTTGAAAAATCTCCAAAGCCTGTTTGCTATTTTGTTCTGAGCATGTGTGTGTGTGTAGGCCTGGTATTTAATGAGGCTGCATTGCAGAACTGAGGAAGCATGAACAATTTTTAAAAGCCTTGGAAAATGACAGCACTCCAGCATCAAATACGAAACATGGGCGCTCTGAGCAAGGGCATAAAATCTTTCTGCACTGGTTCATTTCTCTCTGTGTATACGAATGGAAGTCTCTACTTGTTTCTTTTCTTTTTTGATGGGGAAGCTCAACCAATCACATCTGGTTAGGGTGTGGCCGCCTGTAGCCCAGGTAGAAAAACCGGGGTAGGTTGGCACGGGCGCGCATGCTCTCTCTACACTGTGCTCGCTGGACCATTTTGGATTTCGGACCTTCTACTCTTGTAGCGTGAGTTCCCCCCTTTTTCAATTATTAAATTATATCTGTTGTTCTTGAGCTGGTCTTTTTTTTTATCATACCGACCAAATATGTCAACACTTTTTTGAACAGGATCTCTCAACGGAGCCCTGGATGGAACTCTCCATGTAGACCAGGTGTCCTCAGACTGAGAGATTCGCCTGCCTCTGTCTCCCAAGTGCTGGGGTTAAGGGCGGGCGCCACTCTGATCAGCCCTAGCTTGTTCTGAAGGAAGAAGTGAACAGTTCCATCTCCTAGAACACTTTGCCCCACCCCGTCAATTTGTTCTCTTAGGCAAGAGAGCTAATAATTGGGCTAGAGAGATAGCTCAACCATTGCTCTTCTAGAAAACCTGGGTTTGATTCTCAGCACCTACAGGGTGCCTCTAACCATTTCCAGGGGATCCCAGGACACCAAGCATACAAGCAGTACACATACACGGAGGCAAAATACCTACACACACAAATAACAGTAAAATAAATAAAGCTTTAGAAAGAGACCTAATAACTTTGAAGCAGTTTATTTCTTATAAAACTTTCATTCAGATGAGGGCGGGGAAGGGGTGGCAACTTCAACACGGTGCTCATGCTTGCCTGGTCTTGAACGCAGCCTCCGGAGTAGGTGGGATGAAGGACCAGTAAGTACCACCACATCCAGCTAAACGCCTTATTTTCTAAAATAACTCACTTCCTGATTGGGTTCCCTTAGTTTTGCAAAGCCAGTATAGGCAGGAGCTGAATGAAGAGCGAGAAATGAAGGTGAGGGTAGGGCCGTTAACTTGGCTTAACGGGTAAAAGAAGCTTGCTGCTAAGCTTCTGACTTGAGTTCCACCCCCAGAACCTGTATCTGGAAGAACTGACGACTCCCAGTGTCTTCTGACTTCCAGAGCACACGTAGTACTCACAATCAGTAAAATGTGATTTAAAAATAATAAAGGGGGATCAGATGAGGCTGGATTAAGAAATTCAATAGGCGCCAGGCGGTGGTGGCGCACACCTTTAATCCCAGCACTTGGGAGGCAGAGACAGNNNAATCCCAGCACTTGGGAGGCAGAGACAGGCAGATCTTTGTGAGTTCGAGGCCAGTCTGGTCTACACGAGCTAGTTCCAGGACAGGATCCAAAGCTACAGAGAAACCCTGTCTCGAAAAACCAACCAACCAATTTGTGATATAATAACAAAAGGAATTTATTAATAAGGAAATTCAATAGCCAGGAGATGGCTCAGTGCTTAAAGAGCACTGACCCCTCTTGCAGAGGGCCTGAATTAAAGTCCCAGGACCCGCATCAGGCAGCTCACAAGCGCCTGTAACATCTGCTCAAAGAGCTCTGACTCCATCTTCTGGCCCCCGTGGACACTGCAAATGTGTCGCGCATGCGCACACCCACATAAATTTATAAAACAGCCGGGATGCGGTAGGACTTTCATTTCAACACTAGGGA
>LOEQ01001565.1:726645-744888 GCA_001685075.1 Bramus lutescens
AGATCCGCCTGCCTCTGCCTCCCGAGTGCTGGGGTTAAAGGTGTGCGCCACCACTGCCCGGCCATCTAAAGGTTTTACTGGGGCTGGAAACTACAGTTCCAAGATAGTTCATTTCTGCGCTTGACAAATAGGCAAGATGCTGGCAGGAAGACCCAGTCCTTTCCGTGTGAGCTTCTTCACAGATTGAGTGTCCTCATGCTGTGGCAGCTGGCTCCTCCAAAACGAAGAATCCACAAGGGAGCAAAGTGAAGTACAATGTCCCTAACATCAACCTCAGCAATCATAGTCCAAGGCTGGGGATGCAGCTCAGTGATTTTTTCTGGTGGTATGGTTGGTTTCTGTCAGCTCAACATAATCCTAGACATAGCTGGAGGGAGGGGATCTCTTTGAGGAATTGCCTCCATCAGATTGGCCTGGCAGACATTTTCTTGATTAGTGATTGGGTGGGAGGGTTTAGCCCATTGTAGGAGGTGCCACCTCTGGGCAGTTGGTTCTAGGTTGTTTAAGGGCTGGCTGAGAAAGCCCTGAGGAGCAAGCTAGTAAGCATCTTACCTGTAAGGTTTCTGCCTCCAGATATCTGCCCTGTTTGAATTCCTGCCTTGATTTTCCTCAATAGACTGTGACCTGGGTGGGATGTGTAAGCCAAACAATCCTTTCCTCCTCACGTTGCTTTTGGTCAGTGTTTTATCACATCAATAGAAAGCTACTAAGGTCTGGGTGTCCAACCAAGTGTGCATAGGCCATCTGTGATTGACAGTGAGAGCATCCATTAGTTCCCGCTTGGACTGGACATAAATACAGTTTGTATCTACAGGTGAGAGCAAGGAGAAGGATCATGCTAAAGGAAATTGTTACAAAAAAGCAAAACACTAAAACAAAACCAAAACAAATAAATAAATAATTAAAAAAGAAACTAATAAGAAGGCCAGGTGTGGTGTGTACACCTTTAATCCCGTCACTTCAGAGGCAGACTGGTGGATCTCAGATCAGTGTGAATTCAAGGCTGTTCTAGTGTACATAGTGAGTTCCAGGCTACCCAGGACTACAGAGGAAGACCTTGTCTTAAAAAAAGCAAACTAACTAACTAACTACTATGTGTTGTCATTTTCACAGCATCCCTGTAGTTATACACTGAAGCCCTGTGCACTGCAGGAGATGCAAGAGCAGAGCTGTTAAAAGCAGATCACTGGGTCCACCCTCAGTTCCCCACAGATCCATGTCCTACACACACAGATGAGTATAGCGCTCCCGCTCCCGAGGCACTCCAAGGTTCAAACTATCGTCATATCAATCTGAAGTCCAGAATCTTGTTATTTTAAAATATGCCTAGGCACAGTGGGATTCTTGATTAATGCCTTATGGACAGCTTGTTAGTTACCAACTGTGGTGAGCTGAAGACCTATGAACACAACAGAATCCTTATGCTCCCTACTCCTACCCATTACCAACACCGAGTGGCAGAATGGGAAACAAGGTAAGCATAGGAAAACTTCCATGGCTATTCCCATTCACTAGTCCAGAGACAGTCCAGGTCCAGGAAGGGACAGCTTGGCTGTTGATATTAGGTTTCAAGACCTGAGCATAATTTTTCAGAGTGCTTGCCGCCTCCAATAGTGGATTCTTTATTCTTTGTCTTCTGTCTCCTTTTTTTTTGTTTTAGAACTCAGTGGTCCAAAGGTTGCTTCTCATTTTGTATCATTTTTGCTTCTTTCAAGCTAAGCCAGCGGGGATTCCGCCAAATAATTCTTTCAGACGTTTGTGATCTTTTATTGGTGAGATGACTGAGTGGGTAGAGGCATCTGCTGCTGAGCCTGAGCCCGAGCTCAAGCCCCAGGAGCTGCATGCGGGGTGCAGAGAACTGACCGCCTCCTACAGTTGTCCTCTAGCCTAAACCCACACACTGTGTGCACCCCACACACATGCAAAAATAAAGCCATTTAACTTTTTTCAAACAAAACTTGTGTGGATTCCCCATGAATCATACTGGGGCTCTGTTAAAAGAAAGTTGAACCCACAAATGTCCTTGGGATAATTTCTCTTCTCTAAGAATGCCAAAGAACAGTGGTGTTCAGATTTTTTTTTTTATGGTGGTAAGGGTGGTGCTTGGAACTAAACTCAGGGCATTATGCATGCAGTGCCACATTCTACTTCTGAGATACGTTTGAAGCCCTGTTCAGTTTCTTCTTTTTTTGAAGATTTATTTAAATTGTGTGTATGTGTGTGTGTATGCACTCAGAGATCTAAGGCTCCAATCTACATAGAACTGGAGTTACAGGTGATTGTGAGCCACTTAAAATGAGTGCTGGGAACAGAACTTGGGTCCATCTGGAGGAATAGAAAGTGCTCCTAACCACTGAGCTATCTCTCCAACACCTATTGTTTTAATTTTTTTCTTGAATATGGGTTGGACTCGGTCACTCATTCCTGATAGGACCTAGCAGAAGTGACAGCATATACTCCAAGAGTAATATAGAACAAGTAACAATGGTCTTCCACTTCACTGTCTTTGGGACTGCTCATTTGAGGGACGCTAGCTTCCATGCTGTGAGACACTCAAGAAGCCCAACAGGTCTCCAGTCCAGGAACAGAAGCTCCAACCACTTCCAGAGAAAACTTGCCTGGCACAGGAGGAATGAACCCTCTGGATGCCAGCCTTCAGAAGACTGTGAGTCCAGCTAAGATAGGGACAATGGTCAAATGTAAGGACCTGGGCCAGGACCACAGATACCAGGCACAGATACCTTCAACAATCTACTTGAATTTTCCTCAATTTGATAGCTGCCTTCCTTACTTTCTACACAACTCCAGAATAATAAGCATAGCCTTTCCTCCTGTTCAAAACATTCTCCCTTTCCTATAAATTTTCATTTCTGCCTTTAAGATAACAAAAGAGTTACTTATTTTATCTTTTTTTTTTCGAGACAGGGTTTCTCTGTAACTTGGGAGCCTATCCTGGAACTAGCTCTTGTAGACCAGGCTGGCCTCGAACTCACAGAGATCTGCCTGCCTCTGCCTCCCGAGTGCTGGGATTAAAGGCGTGCGCCACCATCACTCGGCTATCTTTTTAAAAAAATTTATTTATTATTTTATTATGCGTACAGTGTTCTGTCTGCATTTATCCCTGTAAGTCAGAAGAGGGCACCATATCTTATTATAGATGGTTATGAACCACCCTGTGGTTGCTGGGAATTGAACTCAGGACCTCTGGAAGAGCAGTCAGTGNGATCTGCCTGCCTCTGCCTCCCGAGTGCTGGGATTAAAGGCGTGCGCCACCATCACTCGGCTATCTTTTTAAAAAAATTTATTTATTATTTTATTATGCGTACAGTGTTCTGTCTGCATTTATCCCTGTAAGTCAGAAGAGGGCACCATATCTTATTATAGATGGTTATGAACCACCCTGTGGTTGCTGGGAATTGAACTCAGGACCTCTGGAAGAGCAGTCAGTGCTCTTAACCACTGAGCCATCTCTCCAGCCCTACTCATTTTATCTTATGTGTGTACCTGAGTGTATGTATGTGTATGACATGCATGCAGGTGTCTGTGGTTGCCAGAGGAGTTGCACTGGGTCCTTGGAGCTGGAGTTGACAGGCAGATGAAAGGGCTGAAAACAACCCGGATTCTCCGCAAGAACAGTAAGTGCTCTTAACTATTGAGCTCTACCCTCAAAAGTCTTTAGTAAAGGCCAGTGCGGATCTCAGATCTCCTAAAGCTACTCTCAGGCACATAGGTTTTCATTAACACTGCTCTCAGTTTTTAGCTTCTGATGATGGGAACGCCAAAGAATTAAGTGTCTGGGCTTACGGGAAGCATTATGTGGCAGCGGTGGTTGTTCTCCCAGTAGACTGCGCTGGATTACTGATAGAATATTATTTGTAGTGCTCAAATGGCCTTTCCTTCCTTTCCTCCACTTCAAAGGCTCCCATGCGTCAGAATAAGCCTAAGTTTTTGCCGGATATCATGGTGCACGCCTAGGATTCCAGCACTTAGGAGTCTGAGGCTGGAGGAATAGTTCAAAGTCATCCTCAGTTACAAAGTGAGTTCAGGTCCAACCTTGGCTACATGAAACCCTGTACCAACAAAACAAAACACCAACAACAACCAAACAAGCAAACTAAAGCCAAACCCTTTCCAGTGACCTACAAGGCACTCTGGTCTCTCGCCCTGGTGCCCGTCTGACCTCCACTCTTCTTGCTCCTTCTGACCAACCACACTGCCTGTTCCCTGTGGACTTCACGAGAGCCATGCTGTCATCTCAGGCTTTTGGCATCTGCTCTTCCCTTTGCAGGGTCTTCCTGAGAACTAACACAAACCTTACTTGCTGATAGCCCAAGATTCCAGTGGAGCCTTCTCTAGCCACACCATCTAAAATCGCCTTGAAACAATGTCTCCCTTCCCCATCCCAGATGTCCCCTCATGGGGTTGCCATCCAGTACATTATATATTTTCCTAATTTATCACATTTGCTGTCCCAGGAGATGGAGAGCCTTTGCTTTCTGTTATGTCTTTGGTACTACGAGCGATGCATGCGACGGTGTGCAGGGAATACTTGCGAAATGAGCAAGTATAAAGGAACGCATCAATCAGCAAGTCAGCAGCTGCTGGTCACAGGCATCTCTTGGATGATGTCTTTTCATCTATCTGATAATACACCCTTTGTATTACCAGCTGCTCATTGAAGATGAGGTAGAAAAGCTGAGGGTCTACGTTGGTTAGGACACCTGTTGTCGAGGTCTTTGGTGCGCCTTCACAACTCCGTGAGTCTTGGGTGACAGGATTGTCTAGCTTCACAGAAGACAAGGGCAATGGGGGGGGTTGCTTATGAAGCAAGTTGTGCTAGATGCCAGAGAGGGTTCAAGAATACAGTCATAAGTGGACTACCGACCCCGGGGTCCCAGACACAGACGTCGCAGAATGATCAGATTCTATGGAGCCCACGGGGTGGGGGGGCAATGTGACAGCTCTGAGGAGGGTGCAGAAGAGCCTCTTCCTGCGGATCTATGCCCTCACCCCCTGCACTCTCTATTCCTGAGTTAGTGAGGGCTGCCAATCAACCCCCCGCACCGGGACTCAGGACAGGACAGCGACGGAAACTCTGACCTTTCGTCTCGGTGGCTGCGAGGCTAAGAACAGCTGCGGGCCCCGTCTGGCCCATGGTTCCACCCCTTTAAGTACAGGTGTCTAGAACGGAAACACGGAAAGTGGGAGGGAGGGTGGTGGTTTCTTTGACTCCGACCAGTTTTACCCTCCCTGGCTTCCCCAGGGTCGACTTCCAGTCCTAACGTCGAACACAAGGGGGCGATACCACCTTGCAAACCCTGCCCAGTTGGTTTCTGCTGTAGAAATGGGCGGGCCCCACAGAGTGGGGTGGGTGCTCCCCCTAGCTCCCTTCCCAGCTTCCCTTCTGGAAGAACTTGCAATTTTGTTCAAGGTGGGTATGGGGAGGGTTGGCCTCTTTGGCACAGGGCAGAACAGGGTAGTGAGACAGTTGGCGATGTCTGCCACACAGGTTAGAAGAATGTGGAAAGGGAAACTCTGCTGGCCCTCCAGAATTGGGTGAGAACTGACTGGCTGTGGCACTTGAAGGCGTGAAATCTCCTCAAGAGCTGGGTCAACAGAGCCTAACTCCCAGATTAAGGACAGGCCGGGGGGTGGAGGGGCTATATCCTGGAGTGACAGAGTAGGGTATAAGCTTCTACCTGGATTTATTTCTTTTTATTATATTTCCTTTTTCCATCCTAGGAACCCAACCCAAGAAGGCCCTTCCTCATGCTGAGCTACAGTTCTACTATTGAGCTACACCCTCAGCCCCATTTATGTATGTGTGTATGTATGTATGTATGTATGTATGTATGTATGTATGTATGTATGTATGTATGTATGTATGTATGTATGTATGTATGCATTGATTTAGATGCAAGGGATCATATTATGAGCTGCAGGTCAAATTCTGTCTCAAGAGAACAGAAAAAGAGTAGAATCAGAAATTTATAGTTATCCTTGGCTACACAAGGAGTTGGAGGCCAGCCTGGGCTACTTGAGAGCCTGTCTAGATTGGTAGGTGGATAGATAGATAGATAATAGACAAGAATCCTCTGCCTTGTTTGAATATACTCATAGAGGCATTATTGTGTCCAAGACATACCTCCAGGGCCAATCATGCTCCTAGTATAAAACCAGACACTGAACAGATGCAGAAAACAGTTTTTGGGGACTGAACTTGGCCTCTGGCCCACTGCTACATGTCACTGGATGCTGAGTGAAGGGGGACTCTGATTGCAAAAGGACCAAAGTGACTGGAGCCTGGGGCATGCACATCTTCAAGTCTTCTGAGGCATCAGTTTTGTGTTTTGCTTTTTTTTTTTTCCCAACACTGAGGAAGGATTCACATTTAAAATATATAAAGAGGGTAGATGAGATGGCTCAGTAGATAAAAGCATTTGCTCTTCAAGCCTGGCGTCTTGAGTTTGATCTCCAGAACCCATGCAAAGGTGGAAGGAGAGAGCCATCTCCACTTGTATGCTGTGTATACATGCCCACCCCCGTTATGCTTGTGTGTGCGCGCACACACATGCAGCAGTCAGGCCTGTAGTCCCAGCATTTAGAAGGCTGAGGCACGAGGATCAGGAGTTCTTGGGCAGCTTAGGTTTCATAGTGAGAACCTATCTCAACAAAACAAAAAAGAATGAATGAGCAAAAAAGATGCTTAACCTCATTAGGATTTACAGAAATACAAACTAAAATGACTGAGCTATTGCTCCACCCCATTAAGGTGATCAAGCCTGGTGAATCCACATCCCAGTGAAAATATGAAGCTATAAGACTGAGATATTTGTACAAGGGAATCTGATACGGTAATTGAGTGAAATGTGACTACACATATCATCATGAGCAAAGTTCAAAAACAGCAGGGAGCCCATTGAGAGAACCAGGAAAGCTCAGAGTTGGAGAGATGGCTCAGTGGTTAAGGTTACTGGTTGTTCTCACAGAGGACCTGAGTTCAGAACACACACAGAGGCTCACGACTGCCTGTAACTCCAGTTCCGGGAGATCCCATGCCCTCCTCTGTCCTCTGTGGGTGACAAAATATTCATATACAAAATATAAAAATAAATATTAAAAAGAAAGGCAAGGAAACATCACAACACTCAAGGACTTGGTACCTCTATGGAGGGAGTTTGGGAAACACACAGGGGCCCTTTAAAGATATTGGCTCAGGCTGGAGAGCTGGCTTGGCAGTTATGAGCACTGACTGCTCTTCCAGAGGACCGGGGTTCAATTCCCAGCACCCACGTGGCAGCTCATAAGGGTGTGTGAATCCAGTCCCTAGGCAATCTGACACCTTCACACCATTGCACATGAAAAAGTTAGATATTGACTCTATTTTCCGAAGTGATATACTAGACATTTTGCCATTTATTCTTTTTCTCTAACTTGCAAGGAGCCAGTTGTTGTCCCCCCCTCTTTTGTGGGCAGCCTGGCCTTTCTGCATTGGTCCCCATTCTTCCCGGAGTTAGGGAAGTGCCAAGATGGGAAATCCAGTGAGTAGCAGGATATGACCCATACTGAGGCCCATCTGGTCCCTGAGTCAGAGAGCTACTTCAGGCACTCAGAGGATGTCCTTCCGACATCCACAGTGCCGCCTCTTCTCTCTGCATGGTCTACGGTCATTTTCTTCTTTCTTTTCCTTTCCTTTCCTTTCCTTTCCTTTCCTTTCCTTTCCTTTCCTTTCCTTTCCTTTCCTTCCTTCCTTCCTTTCTTCCTTCTTCTTCTTCTTCTTCTTTTTTTTTTTTTCTTGAGACAGGATTTCTCTGTGTAGCTTTGGAACCTGTCCTGGAACTCTCTCTGTAGACCTTGAACTCACAGACATTCTCCTGCCTCTGCCTCTCAAAGATTAAAGGCATATGCCACCACTGCCTGGCCTCTACTGTTATTTTCTACCCAGGTGTAGGTCTCTGTTTTTAGACAGTGTCTCATGTAACCCAAGCTGGAACTTCTGATATTCCTGCTTCCATCTCCAGAATGCTAGGGTTATGGATATATGCCATAACACCTTATTTTATGTGGCACTGGAATCCAACTCAGGCAAGGCAAGACCTCTACCTATTGAGGTTCATTCCTATCTAGGAGTGAGTCTTTGTGAGCTAGATACAACTGATCTCTTTTAAGCCATGAAGGTCTCAATGACTGAGGATAAGTAGTTTGTGGGGGACCTGGCCTCATCATGGATGCAGAGGAAGCTGCCCCATTGGTCTGAAGTATCTAATGGTCCTGCTGTGGAGTAGTGGCAAGGGAGGACGGAGGGGGCTGAGCCTGGCTGGGGAAGACAGGCTTGGAAGGAACTAAGCCATTGGCACTGGGCCATCATGGAAAGTATGTGTGTGAGCTCATTGGGAAGCTGGTTTCTGTCCAGTCAGGCCAGCCTGCCTTCCAGGCCTTAGCTGTTTAGCCCAATGCAGGCTGCCATTGGATCTCCCCAACTCCCCAAGACTGAGGGGGAAAGAAAGCAGGAAGTCCTAGGGGTAGGACTAGGTCTCCTAAAGGAGATGAATTTAGATTGAAGTTGGGTCCAAAGTGTGTACAGGGATGGTAGGACAATAGCCTGAGCTAAGGCTGAAGCTTTCTAGGGGTTCCTGGGAGTGGCAGTCATCTCTCTGAAGGCTTTGGCGTTCTTTGCTGAGCTGGCAGCCTCTCTAGTGTCTGAGTCTTTGCAGCACCTTCCTCCCTTCAGAACACCAGTTCCTGCCCCTGAGCAGCAAAGCAGTAGGCTGCAAATGGGCTTCCTGTCTGGAGGAGCTCCTCCCATCCCCCTCTTCCCCACTCTGGTTGTCTCCACTCCACTGCTGCATGGCACAACAAGCAAGCACAGACACACTGACAGTTCCCCAGAACACATTCCGTGAAGTTACCCAGCTGCTGGATCCACACTGGAAGAGATGCTCAAGAAACCTAGTCAGAATATGCTCGCATAGACCAGTGAGGTTTGGGTTTTAGTTTCGTTTGGCAGTACCGAGGACCAAACTCAGTACTGCTCGTGTTAGGCAAATGTTCTACCACTGAGTCCTAGTCCCTGATATGGGGCTTAAATTTGGACTAAAGAACTGTGACCTGCAGGGCTTAGTTCCTCTGTCTGGGTCTCTGTTGCTCTGTATAGTGAAGACCTCAGCAGTTGGTGTTCTCCAGCCTGCAGCGAGGGTAAGGAGGAGGCAGAGGGGAAAGATGCTGGGAAGTCTATTAGACTGTGGAGGGAAGGCACTGGGAGAGAGGCAGGGAAGGACCAGCAGGCTAACCAGATTCTAGAGGGTGGCAACGCCCCTCTGCCCATACTCTCTTTCGGAGGGTGTGGCTCCTCCAACGTCTTCCCTTATCTGGTCTTCCTGGCTGGCAGTCCAGGAGGCTTTGGATCAGCTGGTGGCAGGATCCCTGGAAAAGGGGAGCGATGGAAAGAGAGCCCCCCCCTCAGGTTGTGGAGTGTGTTGGTGGACAAATCGCTGCTCCTTCTTGCCCTTTGTTCCCACTCTAGTATCTTTTTAGACCAGTGTCCCCAGTGCCGCCCAGGCCTCCTCACATATTCCACTTGGCTCCTTCTGGCTGCCCCAGCTCACAAGTGCTGCTTTCGAATAAAGGAACTTGGAACCATAGAAACTGGGTCAGGCCCAGCAGAGAAATCGGCCAGGCCAGTGCAGTTTGCAGGTCCTTGGGAGCCAGAGGGCCCTCTGCCTCCTGACATGGTGGCTCACTCAAGTGGGGCCTCATGACCACTGAAGCACCTCTCAAGGTCGCTGGGCAATCTCGCAGGCTCCAGGGAGCAGGCCCAAGTGTATCAGCAGCAGCAGACCCTCTGCCTCCGCCCCACAGCGCCATCTGTGCAGAATCAATCTTCCAGTTCTTCCCCCTTTGTCTCCAGTTCTGCATTCCCATTTCTTCCCCTTGGCTTCAGAGAGCATCTTGTGATTCCAGAATCCTAGCCAAACAATTTCCTCGTGATGGGGAAACCGCACTCCAGCCCTGGGCTCCCCTCCTCTTCCCTCTGGCAGTCCCCCCTCCTGGGCTCTTCCACTGGCTCCAGCTGTGTTTTGCAGAATTCCCTCTGGACAACATCTGTAATTGCCTCCATATGTGAACCACAAAAACACAAAGGGCCATGAGCTCATCTTCTGAGTTTTTTGTCACATGCACAGACTTGACTACCCCTAGATGCCCCTGATTTCCCCCAGGGCCACCTTCTCAGTTCCAATCCCTTATGGTGACGGTGGTGTTGGGGGTTGTGCCTAACTTCACCGAGACACACAGGCCCTGCCAAACAGCTGTTGGCAGGGGAGGCACAGGTGACCACGCTTGGGGTCAGGGTTGCTGGCTGGCAGGAAGGTTGGGTACCCCATCTGCCAAAGTGATCATGCCAGCCACCCTGCAGAGCAGTTGGCTAGAGGGGTGGCATAGGTGGGGCCAGGCTCTGAAAAGCAGGCTTTGGAGGACCTGGGCAGAAGCCCAGTGAAGCCTGGGCTGAGGCAGGAAGGGAAGGCAGGAGAATGGGGCTGCTCTCCTTCAGCTGAGCTGACTCAGCAACTGAGCTGACCCCTCCCTTCAGGCTGGTTTCGGAGGAAGGGAGGGAGGGTCAGCAGCCTGGGAACCCTGTCTAGGGCAGCAGTTTCTATGGAAAGTGGAAACAAAGCCTTGTTATTCTACCCTTGCAACCTGAGGGTCCTGGGTCTCCTGGGCAGCACACTGTGCTACCAGGGGTAGGACACGCCCAGTAGATGGGGCCACCTCCCCCGACCTTCCTGATCTCCTAATCCAACATCAGAGTCCCAGGCCTGTAAGAACCACCACCTTTTCCTCTTTTTTTCTTTTTTTAGGCAGGGTCTTACCGTGTAGCTCCAGCTGGCCTAGAACTTACTTATGTAGACTAGGCTGGCCCAGCAGTATGCCTGCCTCTGTCTCCAGAAGGGCTGAGAGTACAGGTGTGCATCACTATGCCCAGATTTTAAAGACCCTTCTTGGGTCCTCTGGCCTGTCACTGAGCTTCAGTCTAATGGGATCGTGGGAATACCCTTGCTGCGGGGACAGATGTATGAGAAAACTCGAGTGTCTGTGGCCAGATCACACGGCAGAATAATGCAATTTAGGAAGATTTTCCAAATAGTCTCAGCTTGACCACTTCCTTCTATCTCTGGTAGCTTTGACATGCAATGGTAGACTTTTAAGGATTTGGGGGAAGGATGCTGGGTTCTGCTGATCACTCCTCTAACCTCTAGTGGGGTATGTCTTGCTCCCAACTCCAGCTCTTAAAGCTCACTGGTCCACTAAGAATAAGTACTTATGACACATACTAAGCCCCTACATCGTGGGAAATGCTCTTCTCAATGCCTGCTCTTCCTGGCCCTCCTTGGCCACATCCAGTTCACCCCTACACCAAGCTATAGTCACACAAAGAATGTGAAACACTGTTTATTCTTCGTGGAAAGGTTGAACAAGGTCAAAAATGTCCTTAGAGGGCACTGACCCAGCCCCGCCCTGCAGGTTTCTGAGGTCAGTTGCCTCTGCCCCNCCTTCCCATGCCCCTTGTTAACAAAAAGGAACGATCTGAATGGCATTCATATATAATAATTATAATAAAAATATACATTAAACAAAACAAAAAACCCAAACAAGACAGAAATTTAGCTGGGCTTCCAGCACCGTTCACCCCGTTTTCCCTAGTCCCAAACCCCACCCAGACACTCCTTTCCTCTCACCCCCTCCACAGGGTGTCACTCTCCCTCCCAAGTCCCCAGTACCATGACCACCTTCAGTGGCTGAAGGAGACTTTCAAATGGGTTGGCTGGGTGGGGAAGAGGAAGGGCAGGACACAGGTAAAATGGGCTGAGGAGTGCCTGCATCAGGAGAGGGAGGGGCCCACCCTACCCAGGAGCACCCAGACACTTGCCTCACTAGTGCAGTGAGACAAACTGAGCAAGGCTAGGCCACTGCCAGCCTGGTCTGGTCTCTATGGAGTCCCCAGTCCCTGTACTATAGGCTCTTCACTCCTGTAGCCACCCTTATCCTTCCCGTCCACAGTCAGTAAGCAAGGAGATAAAAAAGAGGCCAGTGCGGCTTCCTTAAAGCCCTGTCTGAGACCCAATACAATGTGCACGCTCCTGGGAACCACAGTGTCATGCTTGTGCCCTGCAGTCTGCCCAGACTCCCAGGCATACACTGCTACCACCACACCTCATTTCCTGTCCCCTCGGACTGCTGTCTTTGGGTCCCAGCCCCAGCAACTTGCATTTGAACCGGTCTTTTTCTACTCTGAGCCATAAGGCTCCTTTCCCCCATGTTCCAGATCCCGCTGTCTCCCCTTGACCGCTCTGTACCCAGGCCTGTTCCCCCTGCTTTCAGCTCTTCTGACCTTGAACTGGACATTCAAGGCTATTCAGGAGGGGCCAGTTTTGCCAAAAGTTTCCTCAAACCCATTTAGTCCTAGATGGCTCAGGCTCCTTGGATGTTCTCCAGGTTGGGTTGGATAGAGGCAGATCTTTGTGGAGAGAAACTTGGTTGTTCAAGCCACCAAGACCCTCACTGAGCGATTTTTTTTTTAAACCAAAGTCTTTAGGGTAGCTGAGCAATCTTTCCACCTCCAACACACACTCTCAGGTTCCTTTTAGTCGGTGGTGGGAGGGCTGCCAACTGGGTACACTTGGCACTTAGAGGGCTCAGATGCCCAGAGCCTCCTGAGGTCAGAGTTCAGAGATTTAAGGTATGCAGTTAGGGGATGGAAAAGAAGCGGGTGACCTCATTTGGCCTTTGCCCACGAGGTCAGAGGGTCTCGCCTTCAAGTGCAGAGCCCTGAAAACATTCAAATAGGGTTGGACACACACCAAGCTGTGAGGCTTCCCCTGAGGACCAGAGGCGGGAAGGGACCACCTTCCTGCTCAGCCCTCAGGGAACCCACCTATGGCTGAAGTAATGCTGGGTGAGGGTAAAAGAGGCCAATTAGGGACTGAGAAGGGAGGCTGGAGGGAGAGAGGGCTCAGGATGGGTGTGAGCAGCCCACCTGCCACCACCTGCTGCCNCCTTCAGGGGCAAAGTTCGTGTGGTAGAAGCGGGTGGGCCAGCGGTGGGGGTCAGACCTTGTCTAGCAGTGAACGCTGGCAGTAAAGCAGTCGCTTGGGGGTCCCATGGCGTCTGAAGAAGAAGACTGCAAGGCCCACTGCCAGCACCAGGAGCAGCAGCAGCACAGGTAGGACCACGGCGGCTGCGCTCACTGCTCCGCTGCCCTCCTCGTCCACCTCAATGATGATCACCTCTGTCTCTTCCTCAGTCCCCTCATCCGGGCGCCCCCCCGAAGGGCAGCCCATCCAGTCCCGCAGAGCTGACTTGGGGTACCCTGGCTCTACTTTCAGCTTCTGGTTGTTAAATTTCCAGTATTTGTTCCCCTTGTAGAAGTAGGTGAAGACTGAAGGGCACCAAGAGGACGGTGTAAGATGACAAGAACCAGGATGGGCAGAGTCCACAAAGGCCCCAATGAGAAAAAAGAAGAAAGCATGGTTAGTGTGATGGGCAGCTAAGCTTACTTCTCAATCTTCCTCAACGTTTGCTTCCTCAAGTGGAGAATGGAGTTGATTACAACACCAGGTTGGAAAAGTGGCCAGATGGAGGGTGGTATTACATATGCAAGCATCAATGTTTTCCACTAGACACTGTCTTTCTGCTCTTCCTCGCCTCCCGTGCCCTTCCTTCTCTACACAGTTTCCCTTGCCCACTCACCTTCATCGCTACCCATGAATGACCCTCTGGGAGACTCAGGGATTCCTTCCCAGACTTTGATGTTTTTAGGGTACTCGCTGTCCACTGCTCTGAACTCCTCATTGAAACGGTAGTACCTGGGGGAGGGGAGAGAAACCGAAGCAGCTGGATACTGGGCAAGCCCTCAGAGGTTAGCAGACCCATGACAGAGTGCACCGGGGAACAAAGGGTAGCTATGGACATGGTTGGGGACAGGGGTTTTGAGTAATGAGGGCCTGCAGCTGAAAGAGGCGGAAGGAGGAGGTGGAAGGGAGGGTCCAGGCTGTAAGGAGCCACCAGCAGCCCTTAATGACAGTGCCTGGTGGCTGGGGTGGAGACACAGTGCTGGGGGCAGGAGGCATCAAATGACCAGGTCTGAAATGGTGACCCGGTCACATCCTACACACGCAGCACTAAGAAAAACTGCCTATTGCTAGGCAACATAAAGACTCAGCCAGTTCCAGGGCAACACACCTTGGGGGCTGAAAGTGGGCCTTTCTTCAGAATTTGGGGATTAGGATATTTGGGGTGGCAGTGGAGAGGCTTGGGGTGAAGGGTTGGAGATCTTACTTATTTCCCCTGAAGAAGTAGGTCTTTCCATTGGGCATCCAGAAGAGAGCTGCATCAATCTTGTCAGTAGGCAGTCCTCGGCCTAGCTCCTTAATGTGCTTGGGGTACCCAGGTTCCAGGGAAGCCTCATCAAACACCCAATGCTTATCCCCTGCGACAAGAGAGAAGGGAAGAATCTGGACTCAACTTGACTCTGAGGTCTTTGGGAATGAAGAGGAATCAGCTCATCCACGGAGACCCTCCAACTTCCCCAGTCCATGAAATGCCTGGTTACCTTTGAAGAAGACAAATTTGCCATCCTTTCTCTCATAGGCAGTATTGATGGATGCAGGCAGGCCCCTCCAGAACTGGCCAATAGGCATTGGGTATCCATCCATCACTTGGTTATTCCTCACCCGCCAGAACCATCGCTCCTAGAAACCAGCAAAGGTGGGATCACGTTATGCCTTGTTCTTCTGCAGCCCCCAAAGCGCCCCCACTGCCTTCAGCCCTGTGCTTCTAGCTTTTATTCTTCCTATTACTAATGCCACCCAGCCTCCTTGCTGAGAGTACTTCTGTCCCCTTTCTTCTCCTTCTCCTTCTTCTTCCTTTTCCCTTCTTCTGGTCTCTTACCTTGAAGACAAACATCTCTCCTCGGAGCATGGCCACGGTATCAAAGTTACCATCACAGATGTTAGGTCCATAGGTGGGGTTTCTGGGCTTATCTGGGACAGAGGGCCGAGAGGTAGTTCTGGGTTGAGGGGGCATCTTGGTGGGTGACCCTGACTTACTCCCTGAGGAAGAGAACAATAGGGTACTTCAGATTTTGAGGTAGAGGATAGAAGGATAGACAGATAAACAGACAGCACCCTTAGAAAGCACGAAGAGAGTGGGGGTGATCCAGAGATGGCTCAGTGCTTACAGCAATACTGCTCTTGCAGAGGATATGAGTTTTGATTCGCAGCATTGACATCAGGGGGCTCACAACCTCTAGAACCCCACTTCTAGGAAATTGGATGCCTCTGTGGACACATACACACCTCTAATAAAAACAAATATCTTTTTTTTTAAGTGTGAACAGGTTTTGGAGAAGGTTAGCTTGGGTATGTTCAAAAGGTATGCTCGAAAGTGGGAGCTGCGGAGCTGGAGATGTGGCTGACTGATTGGGAGCACTTGCAGTTCCTACCGAGGGCCCAAGTGTGATTCCCAGCACTCACCTGGCAGTTTCAGAAGATCCAATGCCCTCTGCTGGCCTCTATGAGCACCAGGCATATACGTGGTGCATGCATACATATCAATATACTTATACAAAAAAAAAATCTTAAAAGAGTCGGAGCTAAGAGAGGCAGTGAAAGGTGGTGCGTATGTACGTACAGACTTCACAGCACGCCGGAGGGAAAATGCAGACCAGAGACTAAAGAGGGACAAGAGCAGAGGCAGAGGAGCAAGTAAGGGGATGGATAACTTGCCATAAAGTTGCTGGATGCCACGGCGGTCATCGTCAGGCAGCACAAAGTTCTCTGTGTCCATCCACTGGTAAAAGGGTGCCATGATGGCAGAGGGATCGTTGGAGTGCTCCAGGCCGAGAGCATGGCCCAGCTCATGCACAGCTACCAGGAAGACATCATTCCCTGGAGGGATGGAGATGGTGAGAGTTTGGGTCCCTTCTTAAGCTCCCTGCTTCCCCTCCAGAGACCTCAGGTTCACAGATAAGCCTGCCGGTCATGTTTTCCACCTAAAGTGGCCAAATCTTGAGGGTCAGTTTCCTGTTTGGTTCAGTCAGTACCCTCTTCTGGGTGGGGTGGGGCGGGGTGCCCTGGGGCAGGATTACAATTCCAAGAAAACCTATATTGTGGAGCTTAGTTGCCTCTAAAAGCTAGGTAGGCATCATGTTTGCCTGGAAAAGTGGGTGAGAATGAAACTTTTAAGTCTGTGATTGGCAAGGTCGAGATAGCAGACCAAATATGAGGACAAAAATAGCTTAAAATGTAATTCCTGCTTTCACACTAGGCTTATGTGGCTAGTACTTAGCTGTTGTTGGTTTTTTTATTTTTGTTTTTGAGGCAGGGTTTCTCTGTGAAACAGCCCTGGTTGTCCTGGAACTAGCTTTGTAGACCAGGCTGGCCTTGAACTCACAGAGATCAGCCTGCCTCTGCCTCCTGAGTGCTGGGATTAAAAGTGTGTGCCACCATGCCTGGCTTTATTATTGTTTGTTTGTTTTAGTTTTTTGTTTTTTGAGAAAGGGTTTCTCTATGTAGCTTTGGCTGTCCTGAAACTCACTCTGTAGACCTGATTGGCCTTGAACTCAGAGATCCACCTGCCTCTGCTTCCCAAGTGCCAGGTGGGATTAAAGGCCTGTGCCATCATCGCCTGGCTTTGTTTATTTTGAGAATAGTCTTGCTATATAGCCATAGGCAGGCCTCAAACTCACAATCTTCCTGCCCCAGCACTTACACTTATTTTGTAATTTTATTGATTTATGAGAGAGGGTCTAACTAACGTAGCCCTGGCTGGCTGGAACTTTCTATGCAGACTGGGCTGGCTACTACATGCTCTGGAAGGAGACCCCTCTATAAACAAGGGACAGCACACTCTACCCAGGGTGGAACTCAGGGTTCCCTTACTCACCATTTAGGTCCTCATTTTGGACAGTCCAGGGCTCAGCAGAATCAAAGTGGGTGTCCCCTCCGATACTGGGGCCTGGGAAATAGGCATGAGCCAGGAAGCCCCCTTCACCATCAAAGGGTGTACTGTCACCGTGGAAACCCTCAGCAAACAAGATCATGATGTCAGCCTGCTTCTCATGACCCTCTCGGATGTAGGCATAGGGTACTTCACGGAAGCGCAGTGGCGTGGCACTCTCCCATACTCGGAAGGCCTTCCTAATGGCCTCGAATGTGGCATACTCGCCCACCTTGGGGGTGTAATTCTGGATGCTGACACCCAAATATGAAGGTAGAGAAGGGAAACATTAGGATAAATGAGGCAAAGTTCCTTGTGCTCTCCCAGCCCTGACTGAACTGCCCGGCCACCTTGCCAGACCTGCTGTCTCTGCTATTGCATATTCGATGTCTCAGCCCCAAGAACCAAAGTCTCGGGGGTGTTGGCACTAGTGTATTCCCCAGATGGCTGCGCTTCTCTGCAAGGTTAGAACTCTTTTCCTTCCCACTCCCTAAGAATGGAGGAGACTAGTACAGGCCACCACTGCCTCTACCTTATACAATTAAGAGGGAAGGGTAGTGGATGCGAGAACAATCTCTAGTAGTCGGACTCACCAGAAAGTGATCTCATTGTGCTGCCATTTGAGGCCCTGAATGGCATAGCGCTTCCTTCGAACATTGGCCTTGATCTCAGTACCAAACTTATCTGGCACACCACAGCGAGGGCGCCTCATGGCCCTGGGGAGAAAACACTGGGGTCAGTATAGTACATACAATAAAAAAGCTCCGGGTGGTGATGGTGTACGCCTTTAATCCCAGCACTCGGGAGGCAGAGGCAGGAGGATCTCTGCAAGTTCAAAGCCAGTTTGGTCTACAGAGTGAGTTCCGGGACAGGCTCCAAAGCTACAGAGAAACCCTGTCTCGAAAAAACAAACCAAACAAGCAAACAAATAAACAAGTGAGTATTCAAGGGGAGAGAGTGGAGTGTTACAGTTGACCTAGGGTCCTGGCCTCTGCCCCCAGGTCAGTGTTGGGTGAGGCCTTGTATATGCCAGTGTAGGGAAAGGCCAGGTAATGATATCAATGGGAGAGGGTTGGGACACTGGCACAGGGGCAGGTTCAAGTGGCAGCACTTCTGGTATTCAGTGTGCTCAGTAGACATTAGGAACTTACTTCAAGGTGTCCGAATCAGCCTTGCCTGTCACTTGCAAACCATAGAACCTTTGCATGGCGGCAATGGCAGCTGAGAGTGACTGGGGGGAGCGTTGTG
>LOEQ01001565.1:776853-794342 GCA_001685075.1 Bramus lutescens
TTGTCATCAGTGTTTTTGATCTTGGCCATTCTTACAGGTATAATATGGAATCTCGACTCTGAGGATTTTTATTATAAAATAATGTTATTTTCTACATTGCTTGAATGGTTAATATACTTTTAATCCTTCACTTTATTAATGTGATTGATATATCAGATGTACTGATTTGTATAGCTTTTAAAATATTTTACATTTGTTTATTTTGTATGTGTGCATGTGTATATGTGTGCTGGTAAGCTTTTGTCCTGTGGGTCCTGGGGATAAAACTCAGGTCATCAGGCTTAGTAGTAAGTGCCTTTACCTACTAAGTCATCTCTCCCTGCCTTCTTCTATTTTGCTTCTGGGAATTGTGCATGCTGAATAAATGCTCTGCCACTAAGCTGAAACCCCAGGCTGACTGTATACTGTATATATTAAAACATTTTTGCATCCCTGTATATTCCCCTTTGATATTGTCTATAATCTTTAAAATTTTAATTTGAGACAAGATCTCACTCTATAGTCCTTGTTGGGCTGGGACTTGGAATGTAGATCAGGCTGGCCTTGAACTCACAGAGGTCAACCAGTGTCTGTCTCCTGAGTGCTGGGATTGAAGGTGTTTGCTACCGTGTCTGACATTTTTTATTTTTTAAAATTAAAAATTTTTTTTAACATATCAAAGGCTGTGCAGTCATAAATTGGCCTTGAACTGGTGATACTTTTGCTCCTGCCTTAGCCTCTTGAGTACTGGGATTACAGGTATGCACCACCATGTTTGTGGGCTGAGTGAGTGGTTTGGCACTCAAATGTTTGTTTGGGTAGCATTTGTGAGGGGCTGTATTCAGTCCTTGGTACTGCAGTCTCCTTCAAACAAATAGCAACAAAACCAGCTGGCAATGGTCTAGGGGCAGCTCAGTGGTGGGATACTTGCTTAGTATGTTTGCGGTTTTGGGTTCTGCAGGACTTAGCAGCAAAACTGTCTACTAGTGGGCTGCATTCCTTCTTTCTATACATAAATATATTCAAAAGTGATTCAGTGTGTGTGTGTGTGTGACACACACACACACACATCCAGTCTCCTGTTGAACACCGAGTCTGTTCTGTCTTTCCACCATGTGGGTAACAGGATCAACTCAGGTCAGCAGCACCATTTTGCTGTGCAGGAGTTTTTTCTTGAGAGACTTTTTATCTATAGTTCAATCTTATTATCGGTTAGTTGTCTACTTAGGTTTTGTATGTCCTCACAATTCCACTGGCAGATTATATGCGTTCAGAAATTTATCTGCTTCTTTTAGGTTTTCCAATTTATATTCATAATGATCCCTGATGACTCTGTATTTCACTTATAATATGTTCCTTTCATCTCTGATTTCACTTATTTGGGATTCTCTCTCTCTCTCTCTCTCTCTCTCTCTCTCTTTTTAAATTTAGTCTAGCCCTTGCTAGATACCAGAAGCTAACAAAAAGCCCAGTGTTAGGAATGGGTTATACCTTTTGGAGTTGTTGGCCAGTGAGTAGAGTAGACTTCCAGACATTCCAGGCTATTGCCAATGACATTGGTTGCCTTCAGAATGAGATGGTAAGACGTCAGTGCCAAAGACACGGCATGCAGTGTCAAGCTGTATTGACCTCGGAGTTTCGTCTCTGCAGGCTAGCTTTCCTAGTGCTGTATAGGTGGACTTTTTTGTCCGCCAGCCCACTCTCAAATAACCACACAGACACAGAGACTTAATATTAATTAGAAATGCTTGGCCAGTAGCTTAGGCTTNTTTTTTTTTTTTTTAGCTATCTCTTATAACTTAAATTAACCCATTTCTATTAATCTATGTGCTGCCCTGAGGCTTGTTTACCTCATCTACATAGTTCCCATCCTGTTTACTCTGTCTCATGGCTTCCTCTCTGACTCTGTCCTTATTCTTCCTAACATTCTCTCTGCCCCCAAAATCCTGCCTAGCTGTCAGCCAGTCAGCTTTATATTAACAACGTGGGCAACACATTTTCACAGTGTCCAGAAGGACTATTCCACATCAGGGCTGGAAGGTGTATGGCATACTCCTGTAGGAGAAAAATAATGGTCAATCTTACCCAGCTATGAACCTGAGAGCTACAATAACAATCTGTCTGACAAGATTTGCCCATGGTACAATAGTGGCACACGAATGTTATAGGAATAACCAGCTACCTTCTGATTGGATTTAAGCCTGATCTACAGGACTAGAGAGATGGCTCAGCAAGTCAGAGTATTTGCTGATCTTCCAGTGGACCCAGGCTTGATTCCCAGAACACACATGGATGCTCAACAAACAACAGTCTTTAACTCCAGTTCTAGGGGATCTGAGGCCTTCTCCTGACCTACATGGGCAGCAGACACACATGCTGTATACAGACATACATCAAAGCACTCATACACATTTAAAAAAACCTATCCCATGGCACTATTATCAGGGCCATGACCTGTGACTGGATAGGTCAATGGCCTTGGGGTGGCCCTACTATTATCATGCTGCTAGATGGATATAGCCTTGAACTGACTCCTGAAGACTTACTGCAGATTAACAAATTACATCAGCTATTTTTCTCTTGTGTTGTCAAGACATTGTGACCAAGACAAAATATAAATAAATGTATTTCATTGGACTTATGATTTCAGAGAATTACTGTCCATGATGGCCAAGCAAAGGCGTGGTGGCAGGAACATCTGAGAGCTCACATCTTGATCCCAAAGCAAAGAAATAATTTTATGGCTGGGGGTCACCATAACATGAGGAACTGTATTTAAGGGTCACAGCATCAGGAAGGTTGAGAACCGCTGCCCTAGTCCCTTGTTTCTAGCTCCTGTTTCAACCTGGGTAAGCCTAGGACCTTGCAGATTGCTCTGATCCCCAGCTGTGAAGTGTAGACATTCTGTCAGTTTATGCAGCAGCAGCAGCAGCAGCGTGCAGCCCAGCATGTGCGGGAGTTTTACACCAGTGCAGCTGTTCCCTGGGCTGACTCCTGAAACACAATTAGCAAAAACCCAACTCTTATTTTCTCTTCTCTTCTGCTTTCTTCATTGCTCTCGTTTTCCAGCTTCTCCATTCTCCTGCTTTACAACCGAGAGTTTCTTGTGATTTACACACCCATGTCCGCGGCTGACACTGATCTCTGTGTGGGGATGTTTGTCCTGCAAGGCAAGTGTTAGGAAGGCCAGCAGGCACTCTTGGGGAAGGAAGCCTTTTCCTGAGTTCTCAGATGTGACCTGTGGTTTCTCTTGTGTCGCTTTCGTGTGATCTGGTAGGTCACTGACTGATGAAACCCCTTTCAATATTTGTTGGTCTCGGGCTTCTCGAATGTGGTATAAATGTGGCTTGTGTAGAGAGGGTTATTCTCGTAAGTGATATTTTTAAGGTGACTGCATCACTGTAAGCACCAGGCCGCTATTATTTTTAACCACTTTTGCTGACATCTCCTTAAAACCAGTGGTGCATTTGTTCGCCTTTGTAATTTGACATTTCTTCTGATGACTCAGAGTTAATTATTGCACAACCCCCCTCTTCCCTCCCTTATTTTCAAGACAGGGTCTTGCTAAATAACGTAGGGTGATCCTAAACACATCTCAATTTTTTTTTCCCTGAAAAAAGGTCTTCTTAGGCCCCTTGGTAGGGAAGAACATTTGCTTCCTTAGTGGCTACTGACTGCTGGCTTGACTTTAGTCCTCTGGGTTTTAGTCTTTCCTGTTTGTGCCGTCTGTGACAGCTGCCTGTCATTCCTTGATTTTGGCATTATGCCTACCTACATCTGTCGTCACTCCCCTCTAATTTGCTGTTTCTAATTTAGGAATAGAAATGTACTCAAACCCTTGAACACCCGCATGCACACGTGCATGCACAAGAAAACATGCAAAGCAGCCACAGTTACGACGAAGAATCTTTGGACTTCCCCAGTGAGTAAAAGGCATGGGGTTTGCATGTGAGTTCAGGGCATGCTTTTAAGACTACCCTGTAAAGAGTGTGCTCCATGTGTGTTTGAGGCTGAGCTTCCAGGTGTAAGGGGAAGTGACTTTACCTCCAGTACAAGGTGAAAAGGAGTCGAGAGTCAGGGAATCCCGCTGCTGTGACGTCACTACTCCACACACAGAGGCAGGATGACTACTTGAGCCGGTGGATTCCCAATAACATATTTCAGAGATTTGGTGAAAAACAGCTGGGCATGGGGCGCTTGTCTCCCAGTTCAACATTTGGAAGGTGAAAGTGGACGTTTCATGAGTTCCAGGTCAGCCCAGACTACATAACAAGACCCTGTCTCAAAACCAAGCAAACCAAAAACCAAACCAAACCAACCAAACAAACAAACAAAAAACCCCAAAACAAACAGGGTGTGCCTTTAATCCCAGTACTCTGGAAGCTCTTACAGGTGAATTGTGAGTTCAAGACCAACCAAGGGTACACAGTGAGTGATATTTTGTCTCCAAACAAACAAAAGCAGAACCCATCTGTAAGAAAGATTCAATGAAAGCCATATATTGAACTCAAGTGTAAGGTATTGATTTTTTATTATGATTGAAGCTACTGTCAGGTATTTGTAGGCATTGAATTTTCCTGCAGTTTGGTCCCATCCATGAGATACTGCATAGGTAGTGTTATGGTAAAAGTAAAATGCTGCGGATCCCCTAGTGGCTGCAGTAGGCAGCGGGTCATGAGACCATGCCGCAGGTCCCCGAAGTGGCTGTCAAAGTGGTGGCAGGCAGTGGGCAGCGGATCCTGAAACTATGCTGCAGGTCCCCGAAGTGGCAGTGGGCCATGAGACCACATCAGAGGTCCTTGAAAGCAGGCAGATGGTCCCGAGAGCAGCCAGTCTCAGGCAGGGAGGACGTACCACCCACTCTCTGGAGCTACCCCGTCGGTCAGGGTACTCGAGAGACAGAAAGATGGGCATACCACGAGATCACACCACGGGTTTCTGAAGATGGCTGGTCCTGGGCAGGGAGCCACGCAGCAGGAAAGAGACAGAGGCATGAATAGGCATGCCATACAGAGTGAGGTTGGATATTTATTTAGTGGGTTATGGAAGGGAAAGAGGAGAAGAGCAGAGAGAGAGAGAGAGAGAGAGAGAGAGAGAGAGAGAGAATGAGAGAGAGAGAGAGAAACAGAAGGAGGAAGGGGAGAAGTTGGGAGAAGAGAGACAGAAGCTGCCTCTTTGAGAGGGAGATGGAAAAAGGAAGGGACTCAGGCTAGAAACTGAAGATCAGCTTGCCTTGGCAGATGGGGGGGAGGAGTGGGCGTGGCTTGTCTCTTAAAGGGACAGAACAGACCATTACAGGTAGCAGCTGGGCTTTGTTCAGCAAGAGATAGAAATTGGGAAGATGGCTCAGAAGGGCAGAGAGTAAGAATTTACTGACATGATTCATGGTTTCAGCTTTTCAGTCACTGTTACATAAGTTCATAGGGCAAGTCAGCTGTTGAGGCCTCTTGTCAGAAGCTTCTGTCCCACCAGCAGCTCCCAAATAAACACACTGAGGCTTATATTAATTGCAAAATGCTCAGCTAATAGCTCAGGCTTATTACTAACTAACTCTTACATTTAAATTAATCCATGTTTCTTATTTACCCTCTACCATGTGGCTCATGGATTGCTACTTTGTTTTCTACACATTCTGTGTCCTCTGTGTCTACTGATGTCTCCCTTGGCTTTGCCCTTCCTTATCCCAGCGTCCTTAGTTTGGTTACTCTGCCTTTACTTCCTCCCTGGCTACTGGCCAGTCAGCATTTTATTAAACCAATTCAAGTGACAAATCTTCACAGTGTACAAAAGGACTATCCCATAGCAGAGGCCTGGAAGGACATTTTGGTTAGCCTATGTGAGGACTCAAGCTAAATTTTCATGTGTAACACAAGAAAGACTTTAATATACAGCTCTCATCCATTCTCTTCTTCAGAAAGCATGATGTAAACATACTATGTGCTAGATATTTTATTTGGTATTGGGAAAGGATAATGGCGCCTATCCCTTTCCATCCCAGGACTCATATGGCAGGAGGGAGACAGATGCTGTCATATAGCATGCCATGTATTGGAAGTGTGGTGGCAGGCGTGAGAGAAGCCAGTAAGACAACTGTAGCTTTGTTTTTTGCTTCAAAATGGTTTCCCTATGTAGCCCAGGCTGTTCTCCTGATTGCTGGTTATTACAAGTGTTTACCATTCCTGGCAGAATGTTCTCTGGGATGAGAGCTTAGGAAGGCTTTTCAGAGAACAATCATGCTCAGTTCAGACACAAGTCTGAGCGCTACACAGCTTCTCAGAGAAAACCGTATTTGCAGCTTGTGAAATGTTCAGGGAATCCTAGGTAGCTGGAATGTGGGCTGGTCAAGGAGATGGCCCAGGGTGAAGATGGTTCTGCCTGGTGCCTAATATGGGCTCAATCTCAGCAGTAAGGGAGCTGTTGGTTTCTTGAAGCCGGTGAAGTTGAAGGAGGTAGGAGGTACTGAAACGAATGCAGTTGGCTCCAAGGAGAACTCTGGTAGCTTTGTGAAGAGTGTTTTTGGAAAGAACATGAGACAGAAGATGGGGAGAAAGGTTTAGGATTAGAAACCTGAGTCCCGGGACTGGAGAGATGGTATAGTGGTTAAGAGCACTGACTGCTCTTCCGGAGGACCCAGGTTCAATTCCCAGCACCCGCATGGCAGCTAACAACTGTCTGTAACTCTAAGATCTGGCAACATCATACAAGCATACATGCAGGTGAAACACCAATGCACATAAAATAAAAGAAATAAAATTAAAAAAAAGTCCCTGTGGAGAGTACTGAAAAGGAGTGGTCTTAGGGACAGAGGTGTGAGGTTGGATAAATTGCTGGGACTTCTTTAATGAGACATGTGTGGGAGCTCTCAGAAGTGAACGAGGGCTTGACTGTGAACAGGTCATCATGGTGGGAACACCTGAGTAGAGGCTTCCGGGCTTGGGCTGGGCTCCTACAGTTCTTCTGTCGACAGCAGCAGGAGTGAGAAGCCCAGATCAACACTGCAACTGCTGCAGCCTGAGAATTCTTTGCAGAGTTCCACTCAGGTGAAGCCAGGACTCTCAGCTTCCCCGTGGAATGTAATTCAGTATGGGTCAGTATGAAGCAAAGCTGGCATTTCCTGTGTATACATACACATATACACACACATACATAGATATACACACACATCTTGGTCTCTCTTTCACTGAGACCCACCTGCCTCTGTATCCTGAGTGTTGAGATTAAAGATGTGGCACTGTGCTTGGAATACAGAATTAAAAAAAAAAAGTAGACCAGGCTCAAACAAACTCAGAGAGGTGCACTTGCCTTAGCCTCTAGAGTTCTGGGATTAAAGGTGTGTGTATTTGGTTCTTCACTATATAATAATAATGTTTTTAAAGATTTATTTTCTTTTTAATTATGTGCATGTGCGTTTACATATGTAGATAGGTGTATGTGCATGCAGGTCCCCAAACAGGCCAAAGGCATTGGATCCTTGTGGACCTGGACTTATAGGTGGTTGTGAGGCACCTGAAGTGGTACTGGGCATAATAACACTTAGGTCCCTGAGTCCAGCACACACTCTAGTCCCTGAGTCGTCTCCCCAGCCTGAAAGTTGGAGTTTCTTTTCTTTTTAAAGATGTCATTCACTCATTCATTCATTTGTTTATTTATCTATTTGTATGTGTCTATGTATATATGTGTGTTTGTAAATCTGTGTACAAAGATGTGTGTGCAGGTACCCATAGAAACCAGAAGAAGGTGTCAGATACCTTGGAGTTAGAGGTGTTTGTGAGTCAACTGATATAGATGCTGGGATCTGAACTCTGGTCCTTATAATTGAGCAGCAAGTGCTCTTAGCCACTTAGCCATCTCTCTTGTCTAAATTTATTTATTTTTTATTTTATGTGTATGAGTGTTTTGTCTGCATGTATGTAAAGTGCACAACTTACTTGCCTGGTACCCACAGAGTCAAGAAGATGACTTGAAAGTAGTTAAAGGTGGTTACGGGCCTTCATGTGGGTGCTGGGAATTAAACCTGGGTCCTCTGCAAGAGCGATCAGTGCTCTTAACGGCTGAGCCATTGTTCCAGCCCCCTCCCCCCAAAGCTGGAGTTTCTAAAGAAAAGGTTTTAACATGGGTTTGAGCGTGACCATTGCAGGGAGGGAGGGATGCTCAGGAAAAGGGGTTATTTACCCAGATGTGGGCGGGCCTATCCAGAAGAGTTTGCTCTTGAGCTTTCAACAGTATCCATTTATATAATTTGCATGGTTTCTGAAGTTACGTGGTTCAAAGAGTTGCCAAGAACTTCCCCCTCCTTTTTGGAAAATGAGATCATAGGGTGGTTCATGACTTACAAAGAAGTTAAGAAGTGTGTTTTGGTTATAAACAAAGTCAATCTTATTAGTGAGATCTTCAAAAAAGGACAGGTTTGCATCTGGGTAAAGAAAGAGGTTAAATTAAAAGATTGTGTAAGCATGGTCCAGTTTTATTTTAACATTTGAATTATTTCTGTTTGGAAGGAATATTGTTCCTTTAGGTAATCTTTGTGGCCAATTTTCTCATTCTTGTCAAAATTCTCAACCTTCAGCTGGTGAGGGATCTCAACCAGACTCTGGAGTGAGGGCTGTTTCTGTCTCATTTCCCCTTCATTCCCCCAATCCTTTATCCTGTCTTATTTCTATATGCAATGCCTTATGGGTCACTATGACCCAGAGTTGGGTCATTTTCTGGGGAGCTGAGTCATGTTTGCTTTCAAAAGAAATAGATGCGTCAGGTGTTAGTTACAGCGGTGAGCATGTTGGATTAGGTTTCTTTTGCTGTGAGGGGACAGCAAGACACAACTCTTTTTTTAAAAAAAATTTTTATTTAATTTTATGTGCATTGGTGTGAGGGTGTCAGAGCCCCTGGAACTTGAGTTATAGGCAGCTGTGAGCTGCCATGTGGCTCCTGGGAATTGAGCCTGGGTACTCTTATCCACTGAGTCCTTTCTCTAGCTTGACTACAGCAATTTTTATTAAGGAAAATATTTAATTGGGGCTAACTTATAGTTTGAGAGGTTTTAGTCCGTTTTTGTCATGGCGGGAAGCGTGGCAGTGTGAAGACAGATGTGGTGCTGGGGAGGAGCTGAGAATTCTAAGTCTGGGTCTGCAGGCAGCAGGCAGAGACAGGGCTTGAGCTTCTGCGGCCTCAAAGCCCACCCCCTAGTGACATACTTCCTCCAACAAAGCCACACCTATTCCAACCTGCTACACCTCCTAATAGTGGGCTTTATAAAACACAGAGATGAAAGGTAACTGGCAGTGTGGCAGAGGATCCAGGGAAATATATGTCAAGCAGTGTATGTGGCAGGCTCTAGAAGGGGTGGAGACTCAGAGCATGCTGTCTGCATCTGTGTTGAAAGATGGGGGCAGGGTGGCACGGATGGTGGTGGCACACACCTGAAAGATGGGAGGGTTCAAAGTTAGGCTGAAGCACTCAAGTTTCTACCCTGACCTAAATGTTCTGCGCTGCCTGCTTCCCTGACTTTTCTTTCTCCTCTTGCTTTCCCTGAATACTGCCTAGTGTGTTTCCGCTTTGGGTTTGGTTCATTCCTTCTACCAGGAAGGCTCCCCCCCCCACCATGTGCACAGGCCCACTCCATGAACGGCTTTGTTACAAGCATTACCTTTCTGGAGACCTGTCACAGTGGTCTTTCTTGTGGAACTGGGGTGAAGTTCAGTGGTAGAGCATGTGTCTAGCATGTGTAATGCCCCAGGTTTGACCCTCAACACCAGAAACCTACCAAACAACCACAATAAGAGGAACACCTCAGTTTCCCTTCCTGTCTTGTTTTTCACTCTCTTTCTTTAAAACATTATACTAAATATTTTTATTTTTGAGTGTGTGTGTGTGTGTGTCTGTGTCTGTGTGTGTGTATGAATGCCAAGTGTGTGCAGGTACACTCAGAGGGTATACCAAGATGCATCAGATCTCTTGGTACTTGAGTTACAGGCTGCTGTATGAACTGTCATGTGGATGGGTCGAACTGAATGCTAGTCTACAAGAGCACCAAGTGTGCATAATCACTGAACTGTCTCCCTAGCCCCTCCCTAAAAAAATTAAACGTTGCATTTATTGGTGTTGTGTGTGTATGTACACACACCATAACACATGTGTGGAGGTCAGAGGACAACGTGCAGGAATAAGTTCTCTCTCTCTTTCCATCATGTGAATTTTGGGGGTCAAACTCAGGTCATTAGGCTTGGAGAGAGATGCCTTTACCCACAGAACCATCTCACTGGGTCCCTCTTCTCTTTCTGTATCTCCTTCTCGTCTTTTTGTTGTTTTGTTTTGCAGGACTGGGATCCATGCCAGACAAGCACTTTCCTACTGAGCCACACCCCAGCTCCGTTTCATTTTTCTCTGTGGCGCTCATTACCACCAAGCATCAAAGATTTATTGTTTATTGTCTGGTTTTTCCTCTACATTGCAAACATTATGGGAATAAGAACTTTATATTGGTTATTGTTGGCTCTCTAGCACTTTCTTCTTCTAGGTACTCATTAAACCTTTTGAAAAAGGGGGTGTGACTTTCTAGACACAGGGAAAGGTAATAGAAAGACACACATCTGAGAAAAAGTGTAGGGTATGGGTGTTTATAGGAGACTGTGGGATAGAAAGGAACAAACAAAGCACACGGCTAGAACTTGAGTTGTACCTTCCTGAGGGGTCAGAGTTATCCTAAAGCATGGGGGTGGACAAGGATTAAATGGGACCAAGGATTAAATGGGCCGGGTGGTGGCGCACACCTTTAATCCCAGCACTCCTTTTGGAGGCAGAGGCAGGCGGATCTCTGTGAGCTCAAAGCCAGCCTGGTCTACAAGAGCTAGTTCCAGGATAGACTCTAAAGCTACAGAGAAACCCTGTCTCAAAAACCTTAAACGGGACCAATATAGCTGGACTAGAACAAGGGCAAGGCCATTGGCAGACATACCATTAGGAAGCTCTTTCGGGGCTAGAGAGATGGCTCCTACAGAACCAAACTCCTGTAGAGGACATGGGTTCTAGTCCTAGCACCTACGGTGACTCACAGCTGCCTAATTCTAGTATCTAGGGTATCTGACCCTACGGGCACCAGGCATGCATGTGGTACACATATATGCCAGCAGAAAAAAAAACACTCAAGCACTCTCTCTCTCTCTCTCTCTCTCTCTCTCTCTCTGAGAGAGAGAGAGAACCTGAACTAGGGAAATGGCACTTGGATGGACAGAAATGATGGCTCTGAGAGCAGTTTAGAGGTTATAATTAGTGCAACCAGTGAGGGTTTTTCAGTGTCTTTTATTAATTATTCTACAATTTCATATATGTAAACAACTTCTGCTTGTTTGTTTTTATTTTGGAGGCAGGGTCTCACTGTATAGTCCTGGCTGACCTGGAACTCTAAGATCTGCCTGTCTCTGCTTTTGGTTTGTTTTATTTTTTTTAGGAGTGAACAGTAACTAATGTGCACCTGGTGCCCAAGGAGGCCAGAAAAAGGCATCGTATCCTCTGGGACCTGGTGTTACAGACGGTTGTGAGCTAGCATAAGGGTGCTAGGAATCGAACCTGGGTCTTCTGCAAATGCAACAAATGCTCTTAGCCACTGAGCCATTTCTCCAACCTTTGTTAGTGTTTTTAAATGAAATATCTTTGATTAATTCCTTGACAGTTTCATATGTGTAAGCAATGTGTCTGATCCCGTCTAACCCCAGCCCCCTCTGCCCTCGGGAACACACGTCTTTGTCCTCCCTTCATTGCCTCCCCTTCTTCTTCTCGCCTCTCTCTTTTCTGTAAGCCAGGGAGTCCAGTTAGTGTTGTCTGTCGGATGGATGGAGCTTGTCCAGGTCTTGTGCAGGTAGCCACAGCTGCAGGGAGCTCATGCGAACAGTGTCCAGGTCGTGACCAGAAGACAGCATCTCACAGCCTTATCTTCCACCTCCAACTCTTCCATTCTTCCTGCCCCCTCTTCCTTGGTGTTCCTTTGACCTTGGGGAGAGGGATTGAATACTCAGTAGTCACCTGTTTTCAGGACTTTGACCATTTAGTAGGACAATAGTAGTAGGTTCCTCTTGAGGGCCTGTGACCACCTGAGCTGTGGGCTTTTGACTAGGTTCATAGTACCAGACAAGAGATCCTTCCTGTGCAGCAGGCATCAGATTCAATCCTAAAGCAGTTGGTTACCTTCATAACCTTTGTGCCACTATTGCACCAGGGGTTTTATAGTATTCAGGGCTTGCCACTGAGTAATACCATTGAAGGCTTTTTTTCTCCCACTGGCCTGCATAGCACCTTCCAGCACTATCAAAGCTAACCAGAAGGAGGAAGTTTTGGGGTCAGTTCCAGCGTGAGATTTTTATTCCTGTAACCAATGTGTATTGTGTCTATAGTAATAGGGTCTTGTCCATTGGGCGATCAAGAGCAATAGCAATAGCCTGTGTTGTTTTGGGGCTTCTGGGACTTCCTTAAATGGTGACTTATAAGGATGTATTCTGTGCCTGGAAATGAGATTTTTATTTAATAACCCATGTATTCTGGGGTAAGCATTGTTCACCAGTGCAGGATTATTGTATTCAAATTCCCTTTGTCTGAAAAAAAAGTATTAAAACATTTTTAGTTTTATGTTTTATGGGTGTTTTGCTTGCATGTATGTCTATGTAACATGCATGTTTTGCTTGCATGTAAGTCTATGTAACATGCATGCAATGCCTGTGAGGACAGAAGCAGGTGTCAGATCCTCTGGAACTGGAGTTACGGGTGGTTGTGAGCTGCCATGTGTGCTGGGAATGGAACTTGGGTCCTCTGGAAGAGTAGTGAGTGGTTTTCATCACTGAGCCACCTCTCAGCCCCACAATATTATAGTTTTAAACTAGATTATAAAATAGTATATTTCCATAAGGGATTTTCATACACCCTTAGTTTGAATTAATCTCCCTCCCCAGAGCCCCTCCTCTCCTGTGTCCTCCACGCCCCCCCCCGTCCCGCTTAAATGCTTAACCCCTAGCGTTCCATTCAGTCCTCTGTGTCCTTCTCTCCCTTCATCCTTTAAGAGCTCTTCATCTCCCCTGTCATGGGCTCTAGCCTCCTGAGCTCCACAGACACTCCAGATTAAACACAGAGATCCAGAAATTCAAAGCTAGGATCCACATAGAGACAGCACTGCTTATGTCTGTTGATTTCTTTATTTTTGGTCAGGGTGACTTGTCATTTGTTGGAGGTGGGGTGCTGAAGTCTACCACTACGGCTGTGCTGAGGCTAACCTGTGTCTAACTTCCATTAGTTCCTGTTTTATGAAAGTAGCACTCCTGTGTTTGGGACACATACACTTAGAACTGTACTGTCGCTAATTGTTCCTTTAATCAGTATGAAGGGCTGTCTTTATTCTTTCTCACTAGTTTTGTTTTGAAATCTGTTTGTCTGATATCAGAACAGCACCAGCTGCTTGTTTACTAGGTCTATGTGCTTGGAAATCTTCTCAAGGCTTTCGACCTGCGGTAGTGTTTGTCTTTTGTGGTGAGGGGAGTCTTGGCTGTAAGTAGATGGCTCCTGTTTCTCCATCCAATCTTCCAGTCAGTCTCTTTTTCTTTTGACTGGGGAAGAGAGCACAAATATTCAGTTATTATTGGAAGTTGTTTATCATTTCCTGCCATTTTGTTCATAGCTTTTTTTTCTTTCTCTGTTGTTCTAGTGTAGTTTATTTCCTGTAGCTCATGGAGGGATTTGACTTTCCTTCCAGTCTGAAGAATTCTTCAAGTACTCCTGTGGAGTTGGCAGAGTGGTCATAAATTCCTTTTGTCTATTTTGTTTTGTTTTGTTTTTGTTTTATCGAGACAGAGTTTCTCTATGTAATAGTCCTGGCTGTCCTGGAACTAGCTCTTGTAGACCAGGCTGGCCTCTAACTCACAGCGATCCATCTGCCTCTGCCTCTTGAGGGCTGGGATTAAAGATATGCCCCACCACTGCCTGGTGCTTTTTGTCTATTTTTATTTTTACTTTTTATTTATTTATTTGATTTTTTGATATGCGGTTTCTCTGGTTGTCCTGGAACTAGCTCTGTAGACCAGGCTGGCCTCGAATTCACAGAGATCACCTGCCTCTGCCTCCTGAGTGCTGGCCTATTTTTACTTTTTAAAACTTAATATGTATGTATTTATTTATTTATTTTCAGACAGAATCTTTCTATGTAGCCCTGGCTGTTCTGGAACTATCTATGTAGATCAGGCTGGCCTTGAATTCACAGAGCTATACCTGCCTCTGCTTCTCAAGTGTTGAGATTAAAGACATGCACTATTATGCCTGATTTCTGTAGTCTGTTTTTAAAAAGTCTATTTTTATTTTATATGAGTGAGTGCCTGCATGCATGTATGTGTACCATGTACATGCTTGATGTCCAGAGAGGCCAGAAGAGGGTGTCAAACTCCCCTGGAACTGGAGTTACAGATGTTTGTGAGCTGCCTGTGGGTGCTGGGAACTAGACACAATTCCTCTGCAGGAGTCAGCTCTCCAGCCTCTCTTTAATTTATCATGAAAAGTTTTTAGTTTATTTATTTAAGATTTTATTTTAAAAAATGTGTGTGTGTGTGTGTGTGTGTGTGTGTGTAGTGGGGTATGTGCACAAGCCTGCAGGTGCCTTTGGAAGCCAAATATGTTGGTTCTCCCTGGAACCAGAGTAACGGGTGGTTGTGAGCCTCTTGATATGGTGCTGGGAACTGAACTTGGGTCTTCTGCAAGAGCAGCTCATATGTACTCAACCACAGAGTCATCTCTCCAGCCTGAAACTTTGTACTTTTGAATCTGTGATTTTTTTTTAAGTATACAGGCCACAGCAGAGAGATAGTTATGTATGCTAGTTGATCCTGTGGCTTGGACTAGAATCATGAGATCATGGTTTGGAGACAAGGGACTAGTTAGATATTGGCTGGGGCCGATGGTGACAAACGGTGAGTGCTGATGTTGATCACGTATTTGAGGAGGAGGAGTTTCGAGAGAATTGATGGGATTAGTTCTCAATATGTTGAGTTGGAGATGCTGTGCCAGGCACCATCCAGTAGCGATTTTATTTTTAAAGCTTTATTTTTTTTAATTTATGTATGTGTGTCTGTGTGAATGTATGCTACATGGGTTTGGGTACACCCAGAGGCTGGAAGAGGGTGTCAGGTCCCATGGAGCTAGTATTACAAACAGTCGTAAGCTGCCCAGTGGACCTGAGCTCTGGTCCTTTGGAAAGAGCAGCAGGCACTCACAACTGCTGAGCCGTCTCCCCAGTCCTGCTAGCAGTAATTGACTCAACGTGTTTCTAGGATCATGGTAGCTGGCTGCTATTATACTTTTGGGAATGTTATCATGTTGTCATAGAAACCCCGGGCACAGAGGAGATGACCTTGGGCCAGGTGGTAGGAAGGGAGGACAAAGAACAGAATCTAAGGACTGCTACTGTTCTGCAGAGTGATGACACAGGACAGACAACCTGTCCAGAGGGGAGACAGAGAGATGGCACTGGGAGAGAGGGGTTTGAGAAACAGTAAAAGAGCAGCAGCATCCGGTTCTCTAGGAGCCTGAACTAGATACGAGAGAGTGACAGGGAGCCCGGTGGTGACATCGTCCCACGTAGTGAGGCCGGAATTGGATTTCAGAACTGTTCATTTACTACTCAGTGTTACTGTGTGCTTGCTTCTGTTCCATGCCTAGGGAAGGCAAAGGTCCATTAAACAGCCCGTCTTTATTTAGCTCGTGGTGGATACAGAAACCATTCTAAGCCACCGTGATAGTGTGGGAAAGAGGGACACAGAGGAAGGGCAGTGTGCTATAAGGACAGCTGGTGTGTTCATACTCAGAGTAGTCTTTCAGGAAGGAACGTGAAGAAGGAACACAATATCGTTTGGAATGAGCAGATCCCAAGCAGGAGCTCAAGGAAGCTTTGGCCTGACGGACAAAGGACACAAGACGCTAGACTGCCTCATAGGGAAGGGAATGAAGATATTCTGTCTTTTTCTCTTTCTGTCTCTGTTGTCTCTCTGTCTTGCTCCAGATTCTCACTATGTAGCCCTGGCTGGCCTGGAACTTACTATGTAGACCAGGCTGGTCTTGAAATCATAGAGATCCATCTGCATCTGCCTCCTGAGTGCTGTGATTAAAGGTGTGTACCATCACACCCAGTAAATATGTGTGAATGTATGTATGTGTTTTGGGTGGGGTGGGTGGAGCCAAGGGAGAGGCCAGGTGTATGGTTGATCAGTAGAGCTCTTTCAGGACTAAGGACCCAGGCTGGCTCGCCAGCACAGGGTAAAGAAAGGAAAGGCCGAGAGATGGCTCAGTGGGTACAGTGCTTGCCCTGCAAGCATGAGGACCTGAGTTTGGGTCCCCAGCACCCTTGTAAAAGCTGAGTGCTGGCTGAGGTGCAAGTCTGTAATCCTGGTGCTGGACATGGAGACAGGATGGTCCCTGGACATAGGGTGGAAATCACCAGAGGTAACACCTGCTGTCAGCCCCTTACTTCCACACCTGAATTGGCTCTGAATGCAAGGAGGGCTGTCAATGGGAAGAATAAAGACCTCCTCTGGCTTTGGGTGCCCTTAGTAATCACTCTTCTTGGAATGGTCTAGAGATAGCCTCCTCCCTTTGGAGGTATCCATGCATAGTGGTTAAGGACAAAGAGTCAGGCAGGGCTCGGCTTAATCTTAAACCAACTGAATTGGTTTCGGGTTTTCACTTCTTAGAATAAGGTCCTTATCTCTTGGAGGCATGACCAGTATTTCAACTGCATTTTCATCTTTTCCCCATTCAAACAGCAATAATTTCAAAACAGCAAACCGAATTTCTGCTCCTTATTGGCCCTTGGCAGGCACAGTCCCCCAGTGGGACTGTGGCTGCACAGGCCGGTATGGCTGATAGAACTTGAAGCTGCTTGCTGCTTACTGCTTAGACAGCTTTTTGGGTGAGCAGGTGTCTTTACTCACTGCCGATTCCATCTTCAGGGTAGTGACATGCTGCCAGCTCTGGGAGGAATACTGACACATGCCGCAGAAGCTTCTGTGCAGTGATCCTTGTAGCCCCAGACAGGAGGCTTGCTCTCAGGGACTTTCCTGGCACTCAGTTCTTAGAATTGGCTGTGTTCTGTTTTTCTTTGAAGGCCAGGTTTGCAATGTCTGAAGCACAGTGGGAACTCAATGTGGATGCTTGTTGAATCATTAAATGCTTAGTCCAGTTCAGGCTACTAAAAAGGATTACTTTCCCAATCAGCTCTGTCTGAGGGTGGCTGTTCTGGTTTCTCAGAGCTGTGTGGATTACTGTGGTTCTCCGCAGGTGCAATCTGCATCATCATATAGAATTCCTCCTCTAGGCCTACATGTTTGTACAAAAGGAAGAATGTGGTGTGGTGAAAGGGGCATAGACTTAGGGCTGATTGCTGACTGAAAGATGTGATTTTTCTCAGCACTAAGATAACGATAATACAACTGGATCCTCTTGTGTTTTTTTGTTTGTTTTTTTTTTTTTTGTTTTTCGAGACAGGGTTTCTC
>LOEQ01001566.1:0-11338 GCA_001685075.1 Bramus lutescens
TAATCTGTTTATCACCACGGGGTCGTGGCTTACCGGGAAGATTCTAACCCACATTCTAACCCATGTCCATCTTGGGCCGGAGCTTCATGCATCTGCCTGACTCTGCTTTCTTCCTCCCAGAATTCTGTTCTATCTTCCCCGCCTACCTATGTTCTGACCTATAAGGCCAAGCAGTTTTCTTTATTAATTAACCAATGAAAGTAACACATAGATGACCCTCCTACACCACTTGCTTGTTTTAAATACAGATGACAGGGGTCCCAAATGTGGGGGTCCTTCTATCTGCCCTAATTCTAAACATCAAACTCATATCATTTATGTTTAAAACTAAAAGCATAGACAAAGTTAAGACAAATTTCATATATTAGATGTAGTGGAGAGTTACTTAGATTTCTTGGAGTGGGGGTGGTGAAAATGAAACGTTGGAAATGCGAGTTAGTGGGAAAAGAGTGTGCATGCCATGTACACAGTGATGGCTTTTCACCTGGAGGTGGTGCCTCATGTGGGGCCTGAACCCATGCCCCTAGGACTAAGGGTCAGTCTATAGTTAATATAAGCCTCTGTGTGTTACTTTGGAACTGAACGGCTGCTGGACTGGGCTGGGACCATGTGGGACAGAAACTTTCATCTACATGGAGGCAGCTATGAGAAAGCGGTGTGTCAAACATCACACACCTGCTGTCAAGTTTCCATGAGTACTATGGGATGGCACGTACCCCATTCTCCCATAAATGATGAACACACAGAAGAATCACCTCTTCTGCACCTGGGAAGACTGCAGGGTTCCATAAAGACTCTCTGGAACTTGCTGATGTGGATTAGAAGCTATTTCTCCATCTTCTCTTCTTCCTCATTTTGGGGTTGCTTATGGTAATCCAGATACTTCAATAGCCACTTCTTCAAGACTTACACTCCTGTAAGTCTGTCCAAACCCAGACAGTGACAGAGAGGTTTGTTCCTATAAATTTTGACAGCCAGTTCTAGAGCTAGGGGTGAAGCTTAGTGGGTGGATACATTTGCCTACAATGTACCAAGTCCTGAGTTCCATTACAAAATTAATAAAAGCAGCCATGTTGGCACACACCTATATTCCCAGCACTCTGAGCTGAGAGACAGAGTGAGTTCAAGACCAGCCAAGGACACACATGATCCAAAAAAACAAACAAATGAAGCAACAAAACCCTTAGTTGTAAAGCTTCTGGTGATTAGTTCTTGCTGTGAGTTTCCTGTTCCCCCTTGGCCCATTGGCTCTTCCAGATGCTTTCAGGGGATTTGTTGGTGAGGGCACCAATGCTCACATGCCAGATATTTCTAATTCTCCTGATGTATATATTCCCACTTTCTGTGATTTACATCACATTACAGATTTCTTTCCCAGGGCTGGACCGTAACTAATCTTCTCCAGCCATCTACAAGCTGCCTTGGCATCTGCTTGTCTATTTTCAATTTCCTTCCAGCGAGCTTTGTTCTTCATTTGCTACTTGAAGTGAAACTTAGCGGGACTTCAAAGTCATTGGTATTCAGTCTGCAGACTCTGTCTTCTCAGATAGAGAAGTGACTGAACTTCATTACTCTCACGCCCCGTTAAAGGGTCACTCAAGGACTTGGGGGCCGCTGAAGCAGGCAAGTTAGAACCACTTTCTTTCTGAATTAAATTGGAGAAGTTTTATTGAAATGAAAGATACAGTCTTGTGTCATTATTCATGGTGGTCATGCCCCATCAAGGTACCAAAAATACTAAATGAGTGAAATATTTCTCTTGAATGTATATGTGTGTGGTGTGCCTGCATGTGTGTCTTTGTGTGTGTGCAAGTGTGTGTTTGTGTGTGCACACAGGCATGTGAGCATCCATTTGTTTATTCATGACCGTAGAGACCCAAACAAGATGCTGCCTTCCACCTTCTTGAGTCAAGATGTCTCTGGACCCGGAACTCTCCAATTTTGCCTACTGTAGCCACCTAGCTTACCCAAGGGATCCCCTCTCTGTCTCCTGAGCACTTGCCTGGCTTTTGTGCGGATTCTGGGGATCTGAATTCTGGTCTTACTGCTTGCTTACATAGCAATATGTATTTCCACTGAGCCATCTCCCCAGGCCCTGAGTTAGTGAATTATTTTTGTAAAAATTTATTTTATTTTTTGAAAGTATAATATAATTACATAATTTACCCCTCCCCCTTTCTGCCTCCAAACTCTCCCATATATCCTTCCTCGTAAATGCATGATCTCTATAGTCCATAATTATTATTACAGACATATTTGTATATATATATATGTTTATTTCCTCTCTCTCTCTCTCTCTCTCTCTCTCTCTCTCTCTCTCCTTAGTCTGTATACTGTTATTTGTACTTATGTTTCCAAGGGTTGCCCATTTGGTATTGGATAACCAATTGCTATGTTCTTCATTGGGAAAGACTATTTCTCCTGTTCTTGGCATTCCTTAATTGCTTGCAGCTGTTTGTGTAGGGTTGTGGGGCTGATGTTCTCTGCAATGTATCACTATAAAATTTTATACCATTGATTCTTTAACTTCAGAGTCACAGAATTATGCCTTATGTCTGCACTACTAAGCCCCGAGCATGTGTTTTCTGTCAGGTGAAATGTGGCTTATCTGTGCGTAAGAACGTAGCCAGGTAAGCTCACCTATTAAATCCACAACTCTGCACATATGAAGTGTTTTAAATCCACTTAATGTGGATATTGCTTTAAGGTAGAAGGCCTGCCACAGAAAGACATGGTCCTGTCCCCCCCAGGGCCAAGTACATTAAATGTCCCAAGACTTTGATCACAATTCATGGAACATATCCAGGCTATAAGTAAATTACAGAGAGTTCAAACATTTTCCAAATTTTCCTTTTCTTTTATTCTTCAGTTTTAATGGTGCTGTTCCTGTTTCCCACTCACTGAGTTTTTGTGTTAATTCCATCCAGTGAAAAATATGGAAAAGTCACCATTCAAAGGGAAAACATCTCTGAGTCCATGGGAGTTTGCACAGCTACTGTAGTCTTTAAAATACACTTTAAAACTAAAGCAGAACTGCATCATTTTCTCCCTTTCTGTTTCTCCCTCCAATCTTCTTCTAGGTGTCGTCTCTCCATTCTTAAATTGATAGTCTCTTTTTCTTTGATCATTATCATGCATGTGCATGCATGTGTGTGCATACATTTGTGTGCACATGCATGCGTGTCTGTGCGTGTGTATATGTGTGTGTGCATGCATGTGTGTATGTGTGTGCACATTCACATGCACTCATGAGTCCTTTTGAGTCCATTTTTGATGTTTGTGTGAAAATAGCTTTGGGGCTAACCATTTTGCTTTGGGAGCTGGTCTCTAGGAAAGGCCAGTTGTCCCCAAAGTTACCCACATTTCTTCTTGATATGTTCTGTTTTTCTTTTGATTGTGTTTATATTTCTGAGCTTATTGTAAGTAGCTGCTTTAAGGTCCTGCTATGCTAATTTTGTATGACCTTTTTGTCCCCTGTGAGTCTTCTATTCTAGCAGTGAATGGAGCAACTTCTTGTTCCTTTTATATTCTAATTTTTGTTGGATTCCCTGCATGATGTCATTTCCAATTTTTAGAAGTTGTTTTTATTATTCTGTTTCTGTGTGTGGTGGTCATGGATCACAGTGCACCTGTGGAGGCCGCTAGATGACGTGCACCGTTAGTGTCTCTCCTACCACCATGTGGGGCCTGGAGGTCAAACTCAGGTCAACATCCTTGGCGACAAGTGCCTTTACCCATGGAAACTTCCTAGAATCTCCTTCATTGTTTAGAATTCTGAGAACTATTTTTCTTGCTTGGAAGCATGGGCTTGAGACAGCACACAGGCACTATACTGCGAGGAGTCAGAACTGGAAGCTCTTGCTATCTTCTTTCTCCTCATCTCTTGAGGCACCTATGAAGCAGCCTTTACTCGCGGGTTATTTTGTCACTGACTTCCTGAGAGCCTTCTAAAACTTCACTGACTTCCTGAGGGCTCAGCAAAAATGCCCTTTCTAGGCAGCCAAACACCTGTCAGGAACCAAATGGATCTCAGCTACATGTTAGTGGTTCTCTCCCAAGCCTGAGAAGGATGGGCAGAGAGAGGCTGGATGAACAGGCAGACAGATGGACAGACAGTTGGATGGATGGATATCCTGGAGGCTGAACCCAGGAATCTTATGGCCCTTCAATCTTTCATGGTCAGAGGAAAATTCTACTTGAGACTTAAGTGGGGTCACTTTTTCCTTCTACCTAAAATCTCTACCCTCTGTAATCAAAACTCCCCTGTGTCCCTTAAGGACAGCATCCTCAGGAGTCCAGTAAAGCCACAAGCCCTCAGTTTGGGTTTCCCTCTAGAACTTACCTAGAAATCACCTGAGAGAGGTGGTAGGATGTCGTCTAGCCTGGTCTCTTTTTTTTTTTTATAGGTTAGAGCTCTTAACTGCTGACTAGTGTGTGTGTGTTCATAGCAAGTGCATGTTCATGATGTTGTTAAGTTTTCTCTTCTTATGCTAAGTGGGAACATCTCATGGGAGTTGTCTTTACATGGACCTGAGCATAAATACCTTTAGCGATTTTTTTATGTTGTCCTTATCTTTAGATTTTTAAGAATCTCATGTAGCAGGGCTAAATGGGATAAGAGACAATGATTTAAAGTGTCAGCTTGGGTCTTTAGTTTTTCTCTTGCTGTTTGTTAAATGCACCAGTGTTTTCCTACTGACTTGGAGGTTGTCGCTGCCTTATCAGTCTTCTCTGAACGTACTGTCTGTCTGTCTGTCTGTCTGTCTGTCTGTCTGTCTGTCTGTCTGTCTGTCTGTCTGTCTGTCTGTCTGTCTTTCATTCCCTGTACCAACATCTGATCTCAGTCAACTCTCAGCACATCTTGATTCCCACATCGTTCTGCTCATGCCATGTGGCTTTTATGTTTTAACCTTTTACTTTGTGTTTTCAAATAATGTTTCACGTTTTTACCCATGAAGCAAGCACTGCACATTGTCAGATTCATTCCTGAGTGGAGCATACTTTGATGGTAAGTAGTGTTCATCTATTGACTTCATCCATTGAAACTTTCCAAATCCCGGTATCAATTCCAGAAATTCAGCTCTATTCTTTCATTGACCAGAGGGCTGTACTGACTGGTTCAATCCTTAGACTTTATTCCTTCTTTCTTGCCTCGTAGTTCTGCTTTAGACACCCAGAACAAAAACAAACAACTCAGAAATAAATATTCAAACCAGTATGTCACTCATGCTTACAAATTTCACTTAAATTCTTCTCCTTTTCCCAAGTTAGTGGAAGGTTTAGTACGTGGTTTGGTGTTTCATTACCGCCGGAGTGACAATCTGTTGTGCGTTCTCTGGCAGAGTTCTCTTGAATGTATATTGAATTTAGTCAGTACACATAGAGAAGCTCTTAACCGCATTGTTTCCAGCCCATAGATTTGAATTTTCATGGCGAATATTTTCGATGTTTGTCGCACTCACATCATTGGTGCAAGTCCACTCTATCCAGGTTGTGTTATTTCCAATGTGGCACAGGTTTGGTCTGTGATATGACTGATGCTCTTCCCTGGCCAGGTTGAGCTTGACACATGGTGTTCCTTTCCTCTAGGGCCATTACAGGGAGCCCACGAGGGGAGACCTACTCAGACACAGTTTAGGGCTAACTGAAAGTCTTTATTCCACTGTGCCAGGACTACATTCAGTTACTTGGGACCCCAAGTGTAGCATCCAGTGTTTAGAGGAAGGATTTCTTTAAGACAAAACTACATCACAGTGTTGAACTCACCAACTGCAGGGGAGGTTTGCTCAAGCAAGCAGTTTCACAGAAACTAAGATGAGCTGCCTGGGGCACTATGACCTTGATTTCCTAGAATAGACTTGGGTGATTTTCCATGATATTCTCCATCAAGGACATCAAATTCTATTCAAATCTAAAATGGCCTCAGCAAGACACAGGATGGAGGAGCTTCTGCTCTGTCATGTTGCTTTTGTCTCTGTTAAAAAAATATCAGTGCCACTTATAACATGTTTCTGCTCCTAGTTCTGCAGCAGGTTCTAAAATGCGAGAACATTTGTTCCCTGAGCTGTTGCTTCTGTTAGTTTCTTCATCTGAAACTGTGATGAAGGAGTTTTGTTCTGCTTGGCTTTGGTTGAAGTGAGTATTGGAGGACTATTTCTGCTAATTTGTAGCTGTGTTTCCAGTATTTACCATTTCCAGTTGTTAGTTATTTCTCATCGTGCAGTTCTCACACTCTAGGATGCTAGACAGCCTGTTCTAGGTTATTTTCCTACATCCTTGATGATAATTTTGAGTTTTCATAGACATTGTAAATTTGGGGTTTTCATTTCTTTTTCATTTTGCCAAAGTTGGAAGATGTTTGGTTTTGTTTTTGTATTTTGATTAAGGCTAATTTTGGCACATAGAAACTTTTTGAGATTTGTCCCTCTTTGTATAATTTTAACCTTTTGAGATTTTCATATAATTACACATTTTTCTGTCTGTTTTCTCCTTCCAATCATTCACATCCAACTCTAACTTCCTCTCTCTTAAATTCATGGCCTAGTTTTCTTTAATTATTGTTGTCCATCTGTGTGTGTGTGTTTGTATGTGTGTGTGCATGTGTGTGTATGTGTGTGTTTTTGTATATGTGTATGTATGTGTGTATATGCATGTGTGTGTGCATGTGTATGTGTGTTGCATGTGTATGTGTGTTTATATGTGTATGTGTGTGTTTGTGTGTGTATTCCCAAGTACATGAACAAAACCTGCTCAGTCCATCTATTATCATGCTATTCATCTTATTAATTTCTGTTCCACATGTCTGACATTCTTTTTTTCTAATGACTGAGCTAAATACTAGTACTGAACATGTTATTGTTATTTGCTAATTTTTAATTGTAAATACATTGTTGGTTCTTATCTAATTTTTCTAACAATCAGCTGACATATTCCTGCCCCTTTGTATGGATGGGGTGGTATCTTGTTAGGGAGGAGCTCTTTTCTATTTCAGCTTGTACTTCTGGGTAACAGTCCTGGTGTAGGAGGTCCTTCTGTTTATGTGTTGCTTTCATTGGTTAATGAATGAAGAAGCTGCCTTGGCCTTTTGATAGGGCAGAACTTAGGTAGGCAGAGAAAACAGAACTGAATGCTGGGAGGAAGAAGAGCAGAGTCAGAGAAGCCATGGATCCTCCACCTGAGATGGACCCAGTTAGAATCTCCTATAAGGCACGGCCATGTGGTGATACACAGATTAACGGAGATGGGTTAAACTAATATGTAAGAGTTAGTCAATAAGAGGCTAGAGCTAATGGCCAAGCAGTGATTTAATTAATGCAGTTTCTGTGTGGTTATTTCGGGGCTGAGCTAGCCGGGTGACGGGGAAGAACAAGCGACCCCTCCTCCTACACATCCATTACTGAGCAAAATCAATGTAGGAACACAGAGAAGGGACCTGGAGGCAGAGGAGTCAGCTGCCGTTGACGAACAGTGCTTATTGGAGTTCTCCTCTTGACTTCCTCATTCTGCTTTTCTTTCCTTTTACCATCTAAGACCAGCTTCCCAGTGCTGACAGTGTTGAGCTAGGGCCTCCCATACCAGGCATCGATAAAGAAAATGCGCCATAGACTTTCCTCTAGGCCAACATGATGATGGTGTTTTCTTAGTCGAGAGTCCTTCTTAGAGAACTCTAGCTTCTGTCAAGTAAAGTGTGCACCAGACAGCACCTGGAGGTCACAGGCAGATTGCCTCCATGTCTGTGTTCATGCCTCCATGTCTGTGCTCATGCCTTAACATATGTGCTCATGCCTCCATGTCTGTGTTCATGTCTCATGTCTGTGCATGCCTCCATGTCTGTGCTCATGCCTCTATGTCTGTGTTCATGTCTCATGTCTGTGCTCATGCCTCATGCTCCATGTCTGTGCTCATGCCTTCACATATGTGTGTACTGAGCACTGGGTGAGCATGAGGCTCCGTGAATCTTTTCAGTAAGCTCCTAGGAGGTGGAGCTGGGTTGCTGCCCATGGATCAGAGCTGAGGAGCTGGACGTCCAGAACCACAAAAGCAGACGTGTAGACAGAGAACCACAAAAGCAGACGTGTAGACAGAGGCTGGCCTGTAGGAGAAGTAGAAGGACCATTTGTGTTTTCATAGAGGATGCAGAGGTGGCAACAGAGAGGGTGGCTTTGAGGCTTTGTGGAGTATTTGGGAGCAGAGCTGATGATCACTGACATTACCTGGGAAGCCTGGGTGTGTCCTTGAACGCTGGAGGAGGTGATGTGAACAATAAGTCCCTGAGTGCTTCACAGAGGCCGGGCTAAGGCACACAGCTGCAAGAAAGGCAACTTTGAGCATGGAAACCCCCATCAGGCTTCCAGACTAGAATAACAGACCTTTAATTAGATTTAATAGGAGATTTTTGCAGCAGAGAGAGCCAGTTCATAAGCTATCCTCTTGCCAGGTCTGGGGTTTTATTAAATTTCAGTGGTATCCCTGAGACAAAACTAAATGCTATCTAAAAAGGCCACGGTCAAAATGAGGCCTGCTGAAGAACTGCCCTCTTTATCTCTGAATGGAATTATGGGAGTGTGAGAAACATGAGAGCGTTTTAAAAGTCGTTTGTGTAACTGGTAGGAATGGGACTTTGGGGAAATGGATCCAGATGGAAGGAGCTGAAAATAGGCAGCCAAATCAATAAGCATCAGGCAGAGGATGGGAGTGCGTCTTCAACGTTTTAGGGCCCTGGAAGAAACGCCCACTCTCGTCTCCACAGAAGTCACGGTCTCTAAATGTCCAGTCTCACTCAGCTGTCTGTCACCAAGTACAGGGCACTTCTCAAAGCTCTCGAGAAACCGATTCATGACAAAAATCACCTGCTGCCCAGGGTGTGCACAGGCGAAGAGACACACAGCAGAGACTGGCTGCTGGGGAGTCGGGCAGAGGGAGGGCTGGAGGGGCCCTGGCTCAGTCCCACAGTAGCACACACACACAGAGCCTGCTTGTCTGGGGGTCAGTGCTGGGGTCTTCCCTGCTCTAATGCTGGAGACGCTGGGAGGGCGATGGTTGCCTTCAGAGTGAGGCCCATGTCAATTCAAGTGACAGATGAAGACATGCTCTTCAGAGTGCATTTCAACAAAGAGACACAGTGAGAAAGCCTTGCTGGAAGGTGACACAGAGCTGTGGAGGGAATGGCAGGGGTAAGGAGTACAGGACAGCAGGGGACACGACCACCTCACAGCTCCAAGGCGACTTGCAGCCTTTGGAGTTTGTACTTTGGAATAGATGACAGGCATGATTTGATTCAAACTGGCAGTAACCTGACAACATCACATTGCCCCTTTCTCTCTTCCTGTTGTTCACCTCCGCCCAGTGTGGGTCTGCCCAGTCCTGGATACCTGCCCAGCTGCTGTATCTAGAGTCTTGGTGTTACTGACATGGTGCTATGGATTTTTATGGTCCTGGGGCCCTGCCTGAGATTCTCGGTTAACTTTCTGCAGTGTGGTGGATTGGCCATCATTGTTTCCTGCCTGGGTGTTGAGGTTTGGGGTGCCTGAGCACATGAGATGTGACTCTGCCGGGGTTCACACCAGCTGCTCCTCTGACTTTTATTCGTCCTTCCGACTTTTCTTCTAACTCAGCAAGCATCGTTGCCTCTACTGGAGTTTATTGTGTAGTTTGAGCCTCCCAGTTTGCCTTACAACCACACGTTTTTCTTCTTTCCTAACTCATTAGTACTTTAAAAAAATGACTAAGACAGCATCAGGCTTTTTCAACTTTCTAGCTCTGTTCCTCATACTCTCGCTAAGATGCACAAGATGTCTCTCTAGAAATGACTGAAGAAGGGGGAGTTAGATTAAAGAGGTCACAAACACCGGAAATGAGCACTTTAAGGTTTTGTGTGTAATGAGATTGAACACATTACAATCACTGTCTTCCAATTGCTATTGCTCTGATGAAACACCATGATCAAAACATTTTGGGGGAGAGAAGGGTTTATTTGGTTTTATAGTTCCGCATCACTGTTCATCATCAAAGGATGTCAGGACAGGAACTCAAACAGGGCAGGATCCTGATTGCAAAGGCCAGAGAGGAGTGCTGCTTATTGCTCCCCATGGCTTGCTCAGCCTGCTTTCTTATAGAACTCAGAACCACCAGTCCTGGGATGGCACCACCCACAATGGGCTGGAACCTCCTCATTAATCACTAATTAAGGAAATGCCTTACAGACTTGCAGATAGCCCAATCTTATGAGGGTGTTTCCTCAGCTGAAGTTCCCTCCTCACGAGTTGATATAAAACTAGCCAGCACAGTCCCTCAAGAGAATGTAGTCATTAGTGACTCTATTGCATAAAGTGGTCTAGAAAACGTCCTTGGATGATGCCTTTCAGTGTCTTCAAAGGAAGGAGGAGCCAAGGATCCAAAGGCGGCAGATCCTTTGGGGAGAGTTGGCTTTGGGGAGTGAGACATGGCAGAAGGTGACCATGCACGCTTGACCACACCAGGTACTCTGCAGGTGGTGAGAGGGTTATCCCAGGGAGATGTCCTGGAAAGCTTGTCACTACCAGCATCTTCTCTGCTGCTGTATTGGCCACCAGGTATGCCTGTCAAATCCATCCCACTCACGAGGGAGAGTTGCCTAATCTTATTATAACCTGGTATGCCATGTTTGGTTGGTAGCTTGGGAAGCCTGCCCTTTTCTGAGGGGAAAGGAGATGGGAAAGTGGGGGGAACTAGGAGGGAATAAGGGAGGGAAACTATGATATATTATATATACTATATTATTATATGTATATATTATATGTGGAGAATAAGTTTTTAAAAAAAGAAAGGCATCTATCCAATTTGCTGTATCAGAACTTCCCTACAAGAAACCCCACAAGGTCTTGCATTTGGAAACTTAACCGAAATTCACTTCACATAAAACAAGTCTCTCTAAAGATCCAGTAAAGTGGACCCTAAGTGGTATATCTCCAAATGTTCCCTCTAAATTCTCCCAGTTCAGGACTGTACTTCCACATTATAGAGGCCTTACTGTCACTCCTGAAATATTAAAATATTAAAAACATGAAAATTCAATAGAAATCGCATCTACAGTCAAGCATCCTCCCACCTCTGTGTAGACTCAGGGACCCAGCACAGCAATGCTCAGACACCCATTACTTTTGTGTGGACACAGGGACCCAGCACAGCAATGCTCAGACACCCATTACCTTTGTGTGGACACAGGGACCCAGCACAGCAATGCTCAGACACCCATTACCTCTGTGTGGACACAGGGACCCAGCACAGCCATGCTCAGACACCCATTACCTCTGTGTGGACACAGGGACCCAGCACAGCAATGCTCAGACACCCATTACCT
>LOEQ01001566.1:35124-67293 GCA_001685075.1 Bramus lutescens
TGGGAATATGGACGTAGTTATTTCTCTCCAAACTTCTTCCTGCTGTATAGAGGCGCTGTTAATTAGGTCTTTCTTGGTATAACCTGTGTGCCGAAGCTCTTCCAAGCCCAGCATCTGTGAGGAGAGATGGAGGGGCTGCAGAGGTCTCAGGACTGATGCTTGAGGCTCAGCTTGATGAAAGCCAGAGCTGGCGAGTGCCACTGTGACAGGCAGGAAGACATCTTCCAAGGCTGCCCAGGTCTTAGACCTGGGGATGCTGTGATGGTTCACCTTGAGTGTCAACTGATGAAACTCCCTCTGGGAGACATGGCCATGTCTGTGAGGCATTTTCAAAGAGATGGAACTGAAGAGGAGAGACACACCTTGGATGTTGGCAGTGCTATTCCACAAGCTGCAGTTACCCACCTTTGATATCATTTCCCTAAAGAATCACCTTTAACAAGTGCCTAAGTTAGAGGTTCTCAACCTGTGGGATGTGACCCCTTTGGAGTCAAAGGACCCTTTCACAGGGGTCACCCAAGACCAGTATAACTCACCCCTGGCCTAAGTCAGCCAGGGACTATTCCTCCTGGGAGATTGAGGAACACCATGAACCATAGTAACCCTCCCTAAGGCTCATCCAGGACACTGTCTTCTCGGGAACTCAGTGTCCTGTCTATGGCAAGCAAGTCATCCACAAGTCCCCAAGGCTCAGACTCTCAGGAGGGGCTCAGTTGCCATGATCACTGGCTCAGCATCCCACTTCTGACATGTGTCCCGTACAGTCTGCAGGCTTAAAATGAAAGGCAGGAAAGGAAGCAGAACAGGTCCTTGCCAGGGCCGAGAAGGCAAGGTCTGCTTTGCAACATGTGGGAGATAGGATGCTGCTACTGATTTCTCTGCATAGGCACCTGGCTCAGAATTCTTATTTTCACCACCCATTTTAAGGTAGTTTCTAGCACTTCACTGGTTGTAATAGTGGTAGCAGTAAGAGTCAAGTTTTACATACAGGTTACCTTGCACTAGACTCAAGTGTTTTTTGTTGCAGGGGTGTGTGTATTCTGTGTATGCGATTGTGTGTGTGTGTGTGTGTATACACCTGTGCTTGGTCTACGTGTACATACATGTGTGCACGTGGAGACCAGGTGTGGCTGTTGGATGTAGTCCTCTATTGCTCCCCATCGTTTGAGACAGAGATTTTCCTGAACCTACAGAGCAGCGGCTGGGTGGACCGGCTGGAGCGTTGGGCGTTCTCCCATCTCTACCCCTCATCTTCCCTCTCCCAGGTCACCACATCTGGACTTTTTTTCTTTTTAATGTGAATGTTGGGGCCTAAGTGAGGTCTTTGTGTTTGCACAGGGGGTACTTCACTGGTGATATCATCTCTCCAGACCACGGACAGTGCTTTGAGTATCTTGTAAATATAGAAGCAATATTGTCAATATTTAAAAGATTAACACATTGGGTATGAATGAGTGAGATAACCAGCCCAAGGGCAACTCAAGGTCAACCAGTCAACCTGTTCACCCGTGCTGGAGTCGGGACTTTCTCAGAAGTGGTCTTGCTCATTTGAGACTCTGCTGAATCAAAACTCTCAGCACCAAGTCCTTTCTGCTGAGCACAGTTTTTCATATGCGTACGTCAGTTCAAGTTGGTCCTAGTGCATTTCGGTGAGCCGTGAGGGATATGCCGTTTTAACAGATTTATCCATCTTTCTTGAATTTACCTTATTCTTTTATTATGCTTTCTTTAAATTTATTACTGGAAGTCATACATTTGAGATTTTGGTTCTTATCATTATAGGAAAGTTGACTCTGAAATCGCCACATGCATGCCTTCAGATTTCAATGTCTTCTCAAAGTAAGGCGTACATTCACACATTTTAGATAAAACCCCAAACAAATAAGAAATATTATTAAATAGACGTTCTTGAGCTGGAAATAGGAGCAAACTCTACTGTCAGGGGAAACTGAAACAAGGCCCACATCTAACTCACAGTAAGCCAGCATGGGGTTGATGCTGACTGGTTCTAAAGGGATTTTTTGTTTCCATTCCATCAAAATACATCCATCCTAGGGATTTTTTTTCCTTGTTCACAGATGGCCGAAGGAAAGTAACGTCTGACTCACCACCTGCCTCCTGTGCTTCTTGGCCTCGTGTTTCTTTAGTGTCAGGGCTGGTAGGATGGAGCCTGTAGTCTTGACACAGCTGGCGACAGACAGAACCAGGAGGGCCTTGGATGACACAATAGCAACCTGTTCTGTTGCTGCTAATGTAGCGGACAAAGTGAAGCACACAGTCACTGGTAAAGTACGGTCAGAGTCGGGTTTGGACAACACCATGAGGGAAAAGAACATGATACACTGATAGTTAACTGTTAAGTGTAGAGGGAAGGTCTTCCAAAACCAGGAAGGAAGAGACAGGAAGGGCAGAGCCTGGGAGAAGCCATGGCTTCCTTGGCAGAATCACCTCAGGTCAGCATGACCAGCTGATTTTTCATGCATGTTACACTTCAGGACATACATCCACAGTTAGTCCATGCATCCATCAATGCCCGGGAAAAAATCTGCTAATATTCCCCAGACCAGAACATTCCGTCCTCTCTCTACTTCTTTCTGTTCATTAAAGTCCCTCATTGTTTATCCACTTCCGGACAAGTCGCTTTGTGGGACTCTGGTAAAGCTGCCCCTTGGTACATTTACAAGGATATGCATGCAAACTAGGAGAGAGAGAGAGAAAGAGAGGGAGAGAGAGAGAGAGAGAGAGAGAGAGAGAGAGAGAGAGCCAGACAGACAGACAGAGCCAGAGACAGATTAAGAGAGACAGAGAGAAAGCCAGAGAGCCAGGGAGTGAAAAAGAGAGACAGAGATAGAAACAGAGACAGAGAGAGAGAAAGAGAGAAAAGGGGAAGGGAAGGAGGAAGGGAGAGAGAGAGAGAACATGAAGGAGAGACAGAGAGAGAAAAGAGAAGACCAGCTTACAAGCCGCTGAGTTCAGAGAGAAATACAGGGCATCCTTAGGGGGAAAACAGTTTTCTCATGGATCCAGACACAGGCTATTGCAGTGAGAGTGAGGTTGGCACAGATTTAGATTCCTGCTCAAATGAGACATGCCAACATTTCCTGCACCAGGAAGGTTTATTGCCCTTTTGTCGTATTTTATATGCTTTATATGTCAAGGTAATTCTGCTTGTACCATTTTGCAGGTGAGGGCACACATCCTTAGAGGAACCTTGAGAGCTGAGTCAGATACAGCTTATTTAAAGAGTGATCTGGACTAGAAAGCTGTGCATTAATTGGACTTGGCAGGTTATTTAAAAGGAGGTTGTGAAGTTGAGAGGGGGATTCGGGTGGTGGGTCTAGAAGGAGCTGCAGGATGAGTCTGTGTTTCAGCAAAGTTCATTGTTTCTGTCTATAAAATTCTCCAATGAAAAGAAATGAGGGGATTCTGAAAATAAAAAGGAACACTACTCAGTGACGCAAGGCTCTGCTTTGAGGTAAATATGAACTGAGAACGAGCAATTGAGGAAAGTGCTCGCGTCTCCTCCCCACATGCTTTCGTTTATGGCTGTATCATGCTTGGCTCAGCCACGTCTGAGCGGCTTCGTTAACCTGTCAATTCACCCACCACCCTCAACGTGATGTATGAGAAGGCTCTCCCCAGGCTAAGGCAAGCCCCTGAGCCATTATTAGTAATACCATAGCAATTAAGAGCACGAAGCCATTAGAATAGTAATAAAAATAGGACTGTCATTATTCCAGCCGCAGAGCAGAAAAGGACTGGATCTCGTGTGATTATGGACGTTTGTGGCTGCCTGGTTCCAGTTAGGAAGCGATGTGCAGAACACAGCCTACTTGGCAGGCTGCCTTTGTGGGGAAGGAACAAAGAGAAGCTGACACTGGACTTCCACCCAGCAGGATTCGGTCAGAGGTTCAGGTGTCTCACTCTGTCGTTCTGCGGGCTGTTTTGAAAGGAGGATATGAAATATACCTATTATCAAAATATATGTCCCAGGCTCTGTCTCTATGTCCCGTTTTAAAAACACCCTGTGAAATTTTTTTTGAGTTCCTAATTTCTCAGCACCAGCTATTACCAAATCCGCTTATTACAGCTGTGTTTTCCCTTCCACTGCCAAGGTGTAATTGGATTAACGAGAGACCACGTGAAGGTTGTGTTTTCTTGTGAGCTTGACAGGACTGAGAATAACCCAGGAGACACACCTCTGTGTGTGCCTAAGACTATTTCTAGAGAAGATGGAGGGAAGGTGGGCAGCTCTGCCACCAAGTGGATACAATCCAGCAGACTGTCAGCCAGAAAGAGGTCTGAGAAGAGTGGGGTCACTTCTTCCTGAGTATGTCGTCTGCTGTCTGTAGTGTTAGCCCTCGTTGGTGCCGGAATCCAGTTTTCAGTCTCCCAGTGCAGACTCAGGAGCAGCAAACCCTGTAGCCAGCCTCCAGGCTTCGGGAATGAAGGGGCGACCTCTGCTTCCGTAGACCGATGAGCTACTCGGGTGTCTGCTTCTCAGATGTGCATATAGAGCTATTACTGAACCTGAACCACCTACACCCATTATGAAAGTCATATCTAACAGATACTTTTTAATAATATGTATCCATCCTATTGATTTTGTTCCTGGAGAGGACCATAACTGGATCAGTTACTGCCATTTTCATATATATATATATGTGTGTGTGTGTGTGTGTGTGTTTATATATAAATGTGTGTGTGTGTATTTTGTTGGTCCCTTGTGGCAATTTGTATTCAGAGAAATATTCAAACTCCCTGTTCTGTGACTGTATTGATCTCTCCCTATCTTGTAAAATCAGACTCTTACCTGTAGCGTGAGCTCCAGGTCTAGTTTCTCAAATCAGACGTGAGTGACTGTAGTTTCCATGGCACACTGAAGTCCACAATTGGGGAAAAAGTTAAATCTGTAAATGTGCTGGCTGATTTTTACTGATTTTGGTATTTTTACATTCTGAGCATGTTTAATCCATTACTGAGAAAAGGGACTTTGCAAAGAGGGGTTTGATAGAGCATGGGGATTTTCGCTATGGATTTTGCCCTTAGGTAACATGTTCCATTGATGTTGAGCTCTGTAATGAACTGTAAATACAGAAAGACTGGACAGGCATGCTCTGTGCTGAAAATGGGTCTTCTCCCTAGAGCAGAATTGGGATGTCAGATGTGGCCTTGTATGGACATAGACAAGGTGGTATCGTGACTGAAAGCCAACTTTACCCAGGCATGAGAACTCCTGAGGCTACCCGGAGTGTCGTTATGAAAGGCTGTGGAACCTTTACGTGATGGGGCCCCCTGGAGAAAATGGGTCACTGGTGGTGCGCTGATGATGTTCACAACTTTTGGTAGACATGTCTGAGCCTTTGCTGCTGAGAGGGCCTGCCAGATTGCCTTCTGCAATAGTCACGATGTTTAGCGTCCTTGTCAAGTACATGACAGAGAACAAGTTGAAGCAGGAAGTTTATTGTGTTTAACATTTTCAGGAATGCAGTCCTAGTGGTGAGGAAGGAACCAGGGCGAGAGGATCAGGTAGCTGGTCACATTGTATAGAACATCCAAATGTGGGAGCCTCCAGGAAGTGAAGCAAGGCTGTGCACCTTCAAAGCCTTCCTCCAATGGTCCATTCAGCTCCTAAAGATTCCACAGCCTTCCCAAACAGAGCCATCACTGCTGGCCTGCACCACCAAGCGTTCAAATTCAGTTGTCAAATACAGTTCAAATGGAGGACTTTCCACATTCAGGCCACAAGATTCCACTCCTTGTTCCCAGGCCGGATCATAACGTAGAATGTGTTGATTCCAGATTCGAAAGTCTCCATAGTTAACAGTCCCAATATGTTTTTAATTAAAACTTTTTTGTACACTGAATTTTAACCATGCTTTCTCCTCCCCCAGTTCCTCCCAAATCCTTCCATATCCCCTCCCCATCCAACTTTATGACTTTCTCTTTCAAAACAAACAAACAGACAAACAAACAAACCCCCAAAAATCAGAAAATAAAAATCAGAAATGGCCAAGATCAACAAGACAAATGACAGTTCATGTTAGTGAGGATGTGGGGGAAGGAAACACATGTTCATTGCTGGAGCATAGATACAGCCACTGTGGAAGTCAGTGTGACCGTTTCTCAAGAGGTTGGGAATCAATCTGCCTCAAGCTCCTGCTATACCTCTCTTGGATACACACCTAAAGCACTCTCTCTCCTCCTACAGAGACACTTGCCCACCCGTGTTTGGTGATGTTTGGCTAGTGGCAATACTCTTCACAATCAGATGCCAAGGCCCTATTGATGAAGACACCGTTCATGTCATTGAACATTGGTGGAGAAGTCAAGCCACTTCCTACTGACTAACATTCATGGTTCTGGAAGGGGCTCTGTGCACTACTGAAAGAGAAAGCTAATCATCAATAGCTCTCACCTACAATCTCTGTGACCTGCAGCATCTTCCTGCCTGTGAGGTATTCTACTGTGATGGTTACACAAATGCCATGGATGTAAACAAATACTTTTTGATCGGATTTGATGTCCACCCCATGCCTGACAGCAAGAACCTGAGACTAGATAGATCACAGGTCTAGGGGAAACCCTAACACTGTGGCTCTGCTAAGGGAACATAGCAATAAAATGACCCCTAATGAAATTCAGCCGTACCTAAAGATCAGTACCTTGCTCAACCCTCATCAGAGAAGCTTCCTCTTGAAGGAGATGGGAGTTAACACAGAGACCCACAACTGAAGGATGTGCAGGTACTGAGAGACTTTGGAATACTCAGACCTCAATAGGAAGAGCTCATCAAACCCCTCTTCTCTAGCCTTAGGAGTCTGCAGAAAAGGACGCGGAAAGATCCTAAAAGCCAGAGATGATGGATGACTCCAGGAAATGGTACCCATATGAACTCACAGAAACTGTGGCAACACGTATAAGATCTGAACAGGTAAAAACTAGACATAATTTCAACATGGAGAAGGGAAAGTGGACACAAAACTCCATCTCTAACAGAGAAGCTGTCTGCAATAGACACACAACAGTAAGGGGAGAATCTTCGTTCTCCCAATGGAGCATCGCTGGGTATATCAACCACAGTCCAGGGCGAGCTCGATGTTGGTCAACAAAAAATGAACTATGTATTTTTCTTTTCTTTATTTTTCCCCTTTGTTTTTCTAACCTTTTTGTTTAATTTTGGCATTTCTTGTTGTATTGGTATTTTGCTTGAGTGTTTAGACTTTTTGTTTTGGTGTTTCTGGGAGTTTTTGTTTGTTTGCTTTTTTTTGGCGTGTGTGTGTTTTGTCCCAGAGTTATTTAAAAGTCTAATGTCAAAAATATCTTCTGAGACTTAGACCCTCTTAACTAGGAGTTCTTCCAAAGAAGTTACACATTTCAAACACACTATGGCACAGAACAGACATTCTCATTTCTAAGGAGGAGAGTGGAGTCACTGGAAGGAATGATCAGAGCGAGATCAAGAGGAAAAAACACCAAATTCTTCAAGTCCTATAGCTTTGAAACTACTGATCGAATTGTCTGAGCCCCAGCCGACTTTGTTGACCTCCAGCTCTGGCAACATCGACAGCCTCTCTCATGAGCCTGCTTCAGTCCATGCTTGCAGCTTTCTCTGGCAGATGTACCAAGGTACTGGCAATTCTGACAGCCTGGGATCTTCCCTGAAACATTCTTCCAGATTCACACAATCTCCTCTCTGAGCCTTCTGTCAGAGAAACCAACTGTGATGCACATGTGGCCTTGGTAGTGTTCCGGAATAGTGTTCGGGAACTTTGGTATAAGCCACCGTAACCTCAAAGGGAAGTATGACAGGCTCATGACAACAGCAGCCGCTGTGGTTGACATTGCCCATCCCTGTTGTCAGCTTTCCCCCATTTTGTCAGAGCTGCGGGGGTCTCTCTGTGCCATTCCTCAGTGGCTGAATCTGAGAAAGTACTCGCATAAGCAGTTATTTCAAACAGGAAGTCCCTCCAGCACATACAAGCCTCTCTTTTCAATGAATTAAATTTTCTCAAGTTGGAGCCTCCCATGGGTAGGCTCTTACTCCCTGGGTGCGATTCTTTTTGTTCCATGAAGAACACGTGGTTTTTCTTTAATTGTAATAATCTCTCTAACAATTACAGTTGCTGTCTCACCACCCACCTTGTATCAAATTTAAGATTATTCATTTTCTCATAAGATTGTATGTTTTCATTTTTTTTCTGATCCACTGTTGCTCTCTTTCCAAAGAGCTGGGTGAGCAGTGAGCATTAGCCGTGACACTGCCATGTTTTAAGAAGTTCTTGGTCAGATAAACTACTCCATTATTTTTGACTTCAGCCCCACTCAATTACTCATAATATCAGCAGAAGTCAGCTGGGTCTTTTCTTTTGGCCAGAATGTCATAGTTATGAGCCTTAGTCCTGTGTCCAGTAGAGTCCTCTTTCTGCTGGAGCCCGATGGACCAGGCTGTTACTGTCCATGTTTCTCTCTGCATTCTTGTCTTTCACACTCCCACCAGAATGACCCGTAAAGCATTGCCTGCTGCCTAGGTCTCTCTTCTGCTGTATTATATTCATCTCACAAACCAGTTCCAAAAACCATAACCCATATGGTCAAGTTCACAGCATCAATTCCACTCTCGGTACCAATGTTCCTGTATTAAATACATTTTCTTATTGTGGTGACCAAGTACCCTGACAGGAAGAAGGACACACCAGAAACAAAAAGGCGTAATGATTTTAACAAAAACATCAGAGAACTAAATTTAGGACTGGAGTCTCATGCAAGGGTGATCTTCTATTTCCCAAAGGCCAGAGATTTCAGCAAGAACGGCACATCTCTGCTCTCCAATGCGCTTCATTGCCCTCACTTCCAGAATGACCTGAAATTTTCAATTAAGGAGAAAACAAAATAAGATGCAACACAATACAACACAATACAACACAATGCAACACAATGCAACACAATGCAGCGCAATACAACACAATGCAACACAATGCAACACAATGCAACACAATGCAACACAATGCAACACAATACAACACAATACAACACAATACAAGACATGGTCACTTAGGTGTGTCTGGGTTATCACGGGGAAGTTTCTCTGTGTGTTGAGGTGGTTACTCTGTTATAAACAGAGCTTAGAAACACGTCTTAGGCACGGAGGTGAAAGAGGGCCATGTAGAAGCGTTTACAGAGCTGCGGCCGCTCTTTCCTGATGATGGATGATATGGCAATGCACCCATTTTCCTGGCAAAGCACAGTTAAGTTTAACACACTGTGCATAGAATTGGAATAAGTAAATACTCCTGCTGAAAGGGTGCTTTCTGCTCTTTTTTTGTGAAATTAATAACTTCTTGTTTAGACTCATGTCAGCCATGACAGGGGTTTTTCTAGATTCCACGTTTCCCTTTATGTCATTACAACCTCCCGCCAACTCTGAGATGTCCTTGCTGTAAGCCAGGAGTCCCAATCTTGAGTTTGCAGGCATGTGGATGTGTGCGATGCAGCTGAAATGCTGGTCAGATGTCCAGGAGGCCCTCAGAAACCAGGCTCTTTGAGGAATAGTGTAAAATGGGCTGTCATTAGATCATAATACTTGCCCAACACTCTTCCCACCTCTAATACTTAGAATTATACCCACAAAAGCTCCCAGAACATTATTCCATTACCAAATGGAGAGTTCTATTATTCTACAATTTTCTGTCTCTACTTAAGTTAAATTAAAAATGATCAGAATCACAAATAAAAAATATGTGTGGTTTTACTTCTTTGCCCACAGTAATATATGTGAAATGCTGATTTGAATTTATTCATAAATTATAACATTCATAATTTTTTTTTATTCTTTCCTAAACCTTTTTCGGGGGAAAGTCCCTTGAAGAGAGCATCCCAGGAGAGCAGGCAGGTGTATTTGCCACCTGGTGTGTGGAACCAAGTTCACAAGGAGGGAACCTGAATGAATGTTTCAGGGAATGGCTGAGCAGCACTTTTGGCTAGAATGCACGGGTTAGTACACAAAATTCTTGACTTGCTCGTGGTTCTACAACTGGTAAATTTTAAAGGAGTAAAGAGTGACCTTTCCCAAGCAGAAACGGCCCCATCTATCACATATCTGTCCATTGCTGACTTGCTCATCTCTGCCTCCCCTTCTGACTGAAAAGAAAGTAATTGGATTCACAGTTCATGGAGCCCTGTGATTACACCACCCTATTTTTTGTTATTATGATTTCCCCAGCACCCTACTCTTTAAACTAAATCATGATCTGTCAAAAAATTGTGAGTGTTGAGATGTCTCACTATCCAGCTGTCATCGTACCTTCAACGAGTCTTAGCGATTATTTCTGTCAAGCGAGTGTAAGCCTAGCAGGAAAACAGAGACAGCTAGGCTTCACAGCCCTGAGGTCAGCCAGTACATCCTGACCTGGGGCCCTGACACCAGCCTGGTGCCTACTGTTGAGGCTTCATAGCCCAATAGCTCTAGTGAGTAGAATCTCGTCTCTGCTTAGGATATCACAGTTTAAAGCCCACAAAGCAAGCTGGGACAGAGCAAGCACCATGAGCTAGGACTGCTGTGGGTAGAACCTGAACAGAAGTTAAGTCCAGATTGTCTCTGTTCACCTGCATCCCCTTCTTTGTTACCATAGTGGATAATACCAGAGCTTCCTAACTAATCAAGAAGTTCCTGTGGAAATTCTGGATATTCTAGCTTCTCATTCCTGGTGGTCAGTGGGAGTGAGGAAGAGGGGGCTGAACTCATCCTTTCCATAAGGAACCTGTTCTGATGCTGTGCCACTCCGGATGATGGCTTTGCCTCCATTCACGAGCTCCACACTGTGGTGGCCTAACATGCTACACCTCTCCGTACCTTTGCATTAGGAACGAGGACTTGTAGGCCACTTTTGAACCATAGCAGATGGAGCAGATGGCTGGAACAGTGTGCCATAGACTGCAGAGCTTAGGCAGTGCACTTGCCGTTCTCATGGACCTGGGGGTTCAGAGACAAAAATGACGGGAAAGTCCAGTTTCTAGTGGGTACCCTCATCCTGGCTTGCAGATGGCAGCTTTCTCACTGTGACCTCATATGACCTCACACAGAGAGGAATCTTCTCATCCCTAACTAACCCACTAGTCCTAAAATGGAAGGGGGGCTCCTAAACATCTAAATTCAGTTATCTCCCCAAGGCTCCAAGGTGGTCTATAAGCTATAAAACTCTGGGGAGCTTTTAGGCTGTAACACAGGCAAGGCAGAAGTCATTCTGAATATTTATGCCACCCCCATCTGGCTGCACAAGGTCTGTAGTCAGCATACACCTGAGGGTGTCCTCAGACAGGCCAGAAGGAGCATCTCCTCTTTCCAGAGAGGGCATGTCTGCTCTGGGGTAGTGTGTGCATCAACAGAAAGAGGGGAGCATGAAGCATTGACTTGCCTCCTGCAGAGTTGTTGCTGGGGGAGCCCTGTTCATGTGCAGTACTTTATTTCCCCAAAGCGTGCTAAATTTCAGCCTTTCCAAAGACAAGAAACACCTCTTAGCTCAGTGAGAGAGAAACATAAATCAGCTGACATTCTACAGGAAGCGTGGGGTGACCTCTTCCTATGGTCCAGCACCTTCTCCCAGTTTCAGGCTGATCTCCCTAATCTAGGGCTCCAAACATACCCATCTCTCTCCACAACCTACTCTTTGCTGGTATGGGGATTATGTGAACCAGGAGTTTGAAACGTTTAACAAGAATCAATTATTCCCGAGGGTCTCCACCTCCCCATCTCTGCAGAACCCTGGAGATTTCCACTCTGAGTCAGAGGACATAAGGCACTAGAAGAGAAGGGATGGACAGGAAGAATACGCACATGTCCACCACTTGAACTCTTCTCCTATCGGAATGTCGGGAGGTTGTGGACCAGGAGCTCTTGCATCCCCTGCAGTAGACGGGAACACCCCTCTGTAAACAAGTGGGCAGTGTGTGTCATGGAGTATCCTCAGCCCACGGGCTCTAGTGGGCTCTCTCAGTGCCCTGCCTGAGCAGCAGCCCCGGACCTTTGTGAACATGCAGCCGCTGGTCAGGTGGTGTGGGGAATGAAAGGAAGGACTGGGTAAACAGGAGAGAAGGAAAGGTAGAGGCAGAGGGAATAATGTTCAAGGGAGGAAATGCACGCCTGTTATAAAGCGTACTGTGACCAATGTGGGTCAGGCACAGTTAACCATAAGAAGACTCAGAAAGCATAAACAACCTCTTGCATAAATATTAAAAATGCTATGGTAGAAATAACTTAATTTAATGGGCTAGCTGAGAAACAACGTTTAGTAAAGTGCCCAGATGAGTGATAAAAAGACAAAGACACAGATAACAAAGAGCCGAAGGAAGAAAATGACACAGTAGTCAAAACACGCAACAGCCAGATAATAGGAGTCGGAGAGAGAAAGGGAAATTGACAGGGAGGAAATTATTAAAGAAACAAAAGTTCCAAAGCAGAAGGGTGTGAGCCACACAGTGGAGGAACAGGTTGCAGCACGTCACATGGAAAAGGAGGTGGCCTGCTAAACGCCAGGGCACCCATGATGCTGTCTGGGAAAGGGCAGGATGCCAGACAGGACAGTGGGCACCATCCCTGAGACGGAAGAACAGAAGAACATCTCTAAATGATTTTAGATCATATACAATTATAAAACTACGCTTAGACAAATAAGCAATTGATTGTGAAGATTAGACATTTGGAAAATGTATTTTTACTTCTTAAAATGTTTTCATTTTTAATGTACTTGAGTAGATGTCCCTAAAACTTTAAGCTGAGCAAAAGTAAAATAGCTGAGCGCAGATAGCAAGCGAGCCTTAGTGGCAGATCAGCAGAGGCAGCAGGAACTGAGCGCCTGAGCACCGCTGTGCAGGGATGGGAAGCAGGTGGGTCTGTGGTTCCCAGGGGGAGGGGCCTGGAAAGAAAAGAGGCAGAGGAAGCTGACCGAGAGCCTCAAGTGTGTGAAATCAGTTAAACGAAAATCAGTCTGTGGAGAGCTGATAGACCTGTTCTACACAGAAACTCAGCATCAAAAGAATGAAACAAAAAAACAAACAAAAAATCAAGCCAATTATTAACTCAGAAAACTCCAAATTGTTGTCTAAGAGATGGGTCGATTACAACAGAAGACAAAGCCTCTGCTGCGGATTTTGACCTAATCCTAATGTTTGTAAGGGGTAGATGCTTTCTTAGCTTAAAGGAGAGCTGCAATTTCATTTTTATTTGTGCCCTAGATAGCTCTAACTACCTAGGCACAGCCTAGAGACTCCTGGGATTGCCCTCACCAGGTTGGTCTGTAGGCTTGTCTGCAGAGGGTTGTCTTGATTATTAACTGACGCAGGAGGGCCCAGCCTACTGAGGGTGACACCGTTCCCTAGGTTGGTGGTCCTGGGCTGTGTAGCAAAGCAGAAGCTGGAGAGGCAGCAAGTAGCATCCCCCATGGGTTCTGCGCCAAGTTCCTGCTTCAGTTCCTCCTTTGTTTTCCCTCGGTGACAGACTGGGATCAGTACCTCTAGGCTAAATAAAGGCTTTCTTCCCCAAGGCTGTCTTTGGTAAGAGGTCTTTTTTTTAATCATAGCAACAGACTAAAGCTAGAACAAGAAATAAATTACCAAATAAATAAATGAAAATAGCCACAATGGGACAGAAAACTTAAGTTTATGATTTTCTTGTATTCTTTTACTATTTGCTAAGTTTGTGGATACTGTGGCCATAAGACACTATTTTCCTCCCTGAAATAAGTCAAAGGTCTGTGGAGAAACAGACCTTCAGGTCTTCGGCATGAGACCTGGAGAGCAGTGTTGAGGCATCAGATAACGGCAAAGCATGAGGAAGGGACTGTGGTCTACCGGGCTCACAAAACTGGCGAGTTACAATAGAAAACTATTGCTGTCCGAAGCTGGGATATTTGAAGTCCCTCGTTAGGATAACCACACCTTAATTTCCCTAGCACTGTTTGTTCGCCCAGAAAATGGCATCACAGGGAAGTCCAGTTGTTGGGAAGACTGACAGACTTGGCTGTGACTGACTGAACTCTTCATCTCTACACTCCAGCAGCCATGAGGAAGTCCTTACAAATTCTGGAGCCAATGGATGCAGGCATGGTAAGGGACTTACTTTGCCCCATTTCATTTTGCACAAAAGATATTGATTTATTATTTGACATTTTCATGGAGTATATTATGATCCTATCTATCCACCACGACTTCCGTCCAACTTCCTCTAGACTGCTAAGACACTAGTAAGTTGGCTTCCCACCAACTAGAATACTACTAAATAGTGACTAGACGAGTTACTTAGTAACTAGTAACTTAGTAATTAGTAACTTATCAACTAGTACCTTAGTAACTAGACAACTACTAAGACACTGTCTTCGCTATCTCTCTCCCACCTGCATGTTCTCTTTTCAAAAGGTGAGCTGATCAAGCTATTGATCATCAATTACTTTCCTCACCATAAAATGAAAGACAGTCAGAGACAGCATCTTCAGACCCAAGGACACAGACACCTTTAAAATGATCTTTCTTAGAGAAAAAAGGTAAAAATCAAACTTCAATTTCACAGAGACTCTGGATCCATTTATCCATTTGTAGGAGTCACAGGGGACCAGGTTCAATGATGCCTTAGAATTTAAATAATCAAAAATGAGGGTCTGGGGAACTCTATAGCACAGATGTCTTGATTTGATTTCTTTAGCAAAGTGAGAGAAAAAAAATAAACCAGGGATGGAGGTAGAGCTGACACACTGAAAGAGGCTTAGGGATCTTCCCTCTCCCAGTAGAAGAGCTTGCCTCCAGGGTAGATGTGGGGCCTTCTAGTGCTTACGTCCTTGCCCTCAGGCCTATAGGAACCTCACATCCTCGAAAGAGCCACTTGCTGTAGGATAATGCTTTTCAGCACTGTAAAGATTTGTCAGTCGTATTGGTTTAATAAAATGCTGATTTGCCAGTAGCCAGGAAGGAAGTATAGGTGGGGCAAACAGATGAGGAGAATTCTTGGAGGAGGAAGACAGAGATGCAAAACACCAGCCAAATGCTGGAGAAACAAGATGTGAAGAAAATGAGGTAACGCCATGACCTTGTGGCAATACATAGACTAATAGAAATGGGTTAATTTAAGATGTAAAGGCTTGTTAGGAATATGCCTGAGCCATTGGCCAAACAGTGTTGTAATTAATGTAGTGTCTGTGTGATTATTCAGGTCTGGGCAGCCAGGAAATGAAGTGCAGTCTCTGCCTACAGCCACCCACATCACAAAGAAGGAGCTGCTCTCATCTATTAAGAGTTTAGGTGATGGCACACGCCAAAAAAATACCAGTACTTGGGAGACAGACGCAGGCAGATATCTGTGAGTTTGAGGCCAGCCTGGTCTACAAGAGCTAATTCCAGGACAGCTAGGACCGCTACACAGAGAAACCCTGTCTTGAAAAAAACCAAAACAAAAAACCAACCAAACTAGAGTTTAGAGCCACAGCCCTTCTTCTTTAGAGGCTATGGAGAAACTTCTGCTCTTGGATTTCCTGTTCTAACCGCTCCTTACCTTCAGTGGTGGTGGAGAGGCCAGACTCTCAGGATCTTCCCTCCTCTTCTTCTCTCGCTGATTCCCACCCCCACCTGTGCCCTCCCCACCCTCCGTGTCTTCCTAATCAGACCCAAGAACAGTGCCTCTGTTCTCCTTGTGAACTGCTTGCCCCAAGACCTCCTGCCCCCTGCCCCCACGGTCTCCCCTGTCTGCAGTGGGGAGCAGAAGCTCTCCTGATTTTGCAGAAACACTGGATTCCTCCTCCTCCTTCACAAAAGATCACTCATGTACAAAGGTGTCATGATACTTTCAACCAAAAATTATCAGTAAAAATATTAATAGAATATAGTTTCTTGGTATTAGCAGTGGCTTGGCTTTAGGAGAAAGGATATTTAAAATGCCTTTACCTGGGCCAGGAAGATGGTTCATGGCCAAGAGAATTTGCTACTCTTGCAGATTTGAGTTCAGATCAGTTTCCAGAACTCACAGGCTCACACAACCATTTATTACTCAAACTCAGGAATCTGACACCTTCTTCTGATCTGTGTGAGTAACAGCACTCTCATGTATATAAAATACCAATTTACCCATGGGGGCAGGGCGTAAAATAGTATAAATCTAAAAGATGCCTTTACCTATTTCTTTTCTTTTTTTGCCTTGTGAATTAAAAGTGCAAACGATTCCCCTAGGGAAACCAGGCCTCCCAAATACTGACATTTTAACAGAGTGAGACTAAATTTATCTTTTGGAAACAAAAAAAAATAGAAGAAAAAAATTTCAGGAAAAAATGACCACTTTGATCTAAAATTGTGAGGCTGTTTCTAATTCTAAAAAGCCTAATAATGAGGAAATTAGCACAGCTATAGGATGAAATCAGTTTCGTGCATTCAGTATAATTGATAGTAATTGATTTTACTGTTTCTTGGGAAGTGCACTTCTTTGGATCTTTGATATATAGTATAAAGTAATTGTGTTTGTGAATTAAAGGATGAGCAATGGTGAGGACAGAGGCAGGAACAGATTCCTCGTCTGTTTTAATGGTGACTCTAAGGGATCTGGAACCCAGGAAGCAGGAAGCAGAAGACAGCAAGTCAGAAGTGGGAGGAGCTGAAGATTTGCAGCCTCTGCAGCCATACTGGCTTACAGGGAGTGTGATCCTGGTGGAGGGTCTTCTTCCCAGCATAGCCATGGCCAGGAGTATGCCCTGCCTGTCTGGAACTAGTAACCCATCACTAGTCCATGCATTAAGAGGACAGGGACATGGCAGTCTTGGTCCTCCTAACCAAGCTACACTTTGCATTGTGTGACTTCAATCCAGGATGCAGGGTGGTGGCCCTCTGGATGCTAGTCTGTCAGGGAAGTCCTGGAGAAAAGCAGAAAAGGGAGAAGGCCACGGGACAGGGGGTGCTGAGGAGGCCAGTAACGAAGAGCCAACACCCGGGGCTGTTCGTTTGTTTTTTGAGTTAGACGCTCTGTTTCTTTCTTTACACAGTCTCCCTAATGCATCTGGACCAGAGTGTGATCCATGTGTGTAAAATGCATCAATCTTTCACTGCCTGATGCTGTTGTTATTTGAGATTCATAGCCTAAAGAATGCCAGAGACTCCTAGGGTTTTATTTCAGTGTTCAAACTTGCCAGGGTTCCAGTCAAACTTCTGGATCATCACCAAATAATTGAAGCCACACTATCTGGGACATCATAGGAGCAGATATATATGGTAAAGTGTATGGTATAAGCTTTCCTAATGAACTGCCAGTTGGCTCTGTGATCTTTCTCTGTAAACGTTAAAGTCTACATTCTTTGACTTTTAAACAATTGTGTCTGCCAAGTCCACCTCTTTTCTAGCCCTACAGAACACATGCAGATGTTATGTGAATCCTGATTTTAAAACTTGTAGATGCTGAGCCTAACTGGAGGTCAGTCATAGTTATAGGATTAGCCCTCTGTGCAGGGACCTCAGCTTGCTGATCGACCCAGATAGGAATGACAGTCGTCATTAACGTTTTCCATGTACAAGGACCACAGTGCCTTATAGTAAGACGGAACACCCACAGTAACGTGCATTTGGGCCATATCCTGACCCTTACCACATCCATGGTCCTTGGCTTACAGTTAAAGAAATAATTCATACGTTTGCCATGAGACATCAGTTGGGAAAGTGTAGCAAAGAGTTGGCATGGTGCACTCTTCTGTTTTGATTGGCAGAGGGACGTGGCTTATGCCATCTGCGTTTTCCTAATTCTGCCCACTGATTTATTTCTTAATTATATTTTCTTCCATCATCTTATTGTTTGAGCAATCATTTTCTGGTTGTTTGAACAATCATGATGTAAGGATGACAAAAAGCTCATCATTACTTCATCACATATAAAAGCCAACCTTCTGCATGGGAGATAAAATTGGGGTTGAAGACAAAAATATGAAATTTTTGAGTTTTTAATATTTCAAGTTTTACTTTATGTATTTGAGTATTTGCCTGCTTGTATAAATGTGTACCACGTATGGACCCTAGAGTTTGAAGAGGTCAGAAGAGGGAGTCAGGCTCCTTAGAACTGGAGTTATAGATGGTTGTGAGCCACCACCTTGGTCCTGGGAACAAATTTGGGTCTTCTACAAGAAGCGCTCTTAATCAAGGGGCCATTTGTCCTGTCCCAAATCCCTGATGCTTAGAGGAATTTAAATAGTGAGGTTTGAAGAGATAGCTGCAGGAAAAGCTTCATGGACAGGAGAGGAGTAAGAAGGAAGAGCCCAGAAGGCCCCCTCCATCTCGAGCTGGAAACTTCTGGAAGGTGGGAAGGGATGCTGGGAGTCCAGCTTTCTGGTTTGCTGCAGCAGCAATTGTAGTTTTACTTTTTCATCGGGACAGCCAGGCTACAGATGATATTAATTATTAGTATTACTATTAATTCTGAAATTAGCTTAGGCTTTTCCCCAACTAGCTCTTATAACTTAGATTACCCTGTTTTTATTAACCTACATTCTGCTACATGTTTCATTACATCTGCTCTGTACCGTATGCCTAACTTCTTTAGAGTTTTGCTGGTATCCCACCTACGCCTGGAAGTCCTGCCTGTCTCTCCTGTTGGCCATTCAGCTCTTTATTAAACCAGTCACAGTGACACATCTCACACAATGTAGACCAATATTCCACAACAAACAGTCAATGTAAAAAGAGGCCATGGATTTGAAAAAGAGCCATGAGGGGTGTGTGGGAAGGTTTGGAGGGAGGAAGTGGCAGGGAGAAATGCTGTAATTATATTTTAATCTCAAAAACATTGAAAACGATATTGCATGACTTCATGAAAGGCTCTCTAGTGAAGCTGTTCTCTCAAACTCCGCCAGACAAGTCCGGGAGACTCTCACCACATTGTCCCACACGTCACTTCTGGTCTTGTATGTGGGGTTAAATGTGATGCACACACTCAGGCATGCATGCACAGACATAAGATGGCACAAACACATGTGTGCGTCTCTCCACCTGAAGTCCTGTACATGTGATAACATGTAATTCCAGGCAAGGGCTGCCAAAGCTGCCCACCCAGCCTGTTTTACTTTCTGGATAAATTTGACGTTTCAATTATCTGGAAAGTTTGCCGGCTATTTCAACATTGAAGATGTTGACAAGGTCTTTCACCCTATGTTCTCATTGAAATTCCAGGAACCAATTGTTCAACCATAATTATATAAAATGGGAAGGAAAAAAAAAGAGTAAGTAAGTGACTTGCCAGCTGAGTATTGGACTTGAGCCGTAGGTTTCTGAGCTCTGTATAGCAAACTGTCCACTAGCTAGATTCTTATTATTGCTTATTTTCAGTGACCAAGGGTCTGTATTCACTTGGTAGGTACCTCAGGCCCCACGGTCTTTAAAAAGAGGCAGTCAATGCTAATTAGAGGCAGATCTTCCAATCTCTTGGTGACTCCTAATCCTCACTGGTTGCTGCCAAGACATCAGACCCTTCCACCTGGGCCTCTGCAGGGGATAGCTCACAACCTGGAAGCTGGCTTCCGCCAGCCAGAGAGTGAGAAAACATTCAAAACGGGAGCCAGCATTTTGTAGCCTTCTCCCAGAGCCATCTTCCCATCGCTTCTGACTGCCGTTCGTTATGCAAATTGTATTGGGTTCTTTAGAAGGCAGGCATTAAATTCAGCCCACTCAGTCTTTGGGGGAAAGAAGGGGGGAAAACCAGGGGCTCCCCAAGAGGCTGTCTAGTTGCGCTGAGGAACTGCATGTCTTATGCAAAAGACCTTGGTTATGTGATTTAGGATTTGCTTTAGTTTTTGATGTCCTGTAACTGCTTCTGACTGTGGACTTGGAGGCTCCGCTTGCACACATCTGGGAACTAGCCTGTGAGGGAGAAAGTTACACGGGATTCCCCACTGCGGTGATCTTTGCCTATGTCTCCTCTCCGCACAACACGTTTCAACTGAGCAGCAGCCCTCCATCAAGGAACAGCAACTTGGCAGTGCAGGTTATTTTAATGAACACTTTAAACTAACTCCCCACCATCTGCTCTGCTTCCTAATTACAAGCCTAACTCGTTTGCAGTTGTATCATTAAGAGAGAGATGCTGATGAAGTGTGCTCAGTGCTCGGTTAGCGGGCCCTCCTGTTTCTCTCCTTGTGATGTCTGAAGTCCGCAGCACCTCATTTTGAGTGAACACACACACACACACACACACACACACACACACACCAGTGCTGCCTGTCCAACACTGGTGTATGAGGTTTCAGTCTTTTTCTTCGCATCTTCTTCTTTCTCTCAGTGACTCTCTCCTTGCCAACAGAAATTCTCTTTAAGAAGGATTTTACATTGTGAATTCCCCACATGTCTTTGGTAATTTTTATCTCACTTTCGGGATAAGGGGAGGATTTCAGGAGAAGCCTTTTGAGTAGGAATTAAGTTCATTTGTTCAATGTAGAATTATCGATCTCTCCTGCGAGTACAATGAGGCATTTGAGAGATTTAACCCTTCAAATGCAGGGTTTCTTCTTGATTTCATGGGACGAAGTTTAAGCCAAATTAAGGGATTTCAATAAATGGGTAGCTTCCTCACTAATCTGCTCAGATGAAAAAGATTGTGCCCAGCTCTGCCTCTGAACGGGAATTAATGATAAAGAAGGCACGGTGGCCCATCACATGAGAGGCCACTGCTAACGCGGTCAGAGCAGCAGCTGGGCACTGCAGAGCTTCTCCAGACAACCGCCCGAAGGTCTGCAGAGGTGTGGGAGCAGCTCCCCTGTCCCCAGGAGGTACTGAAGACTCGCACAGCCCGCCTCCATCCAGAACGTTCAGAGGTTGGAGCTGATGTTCGGATACTTCTCTTAAAGTTAGCGGAGGGACCCCTGGCATCCACTTAGTGGCTTTAGGCTCTTCCTTTAGAGCAGATCGTTCTCCAAACCTGTAGGGGACAAATAGCCCTGGAACAAAACACCAAGTTCTTTTATTTCATCTTCAGCTTGGAGTTCAAGTCCCACTTCCGCTTTTTACCTCGGCCTGAGGGTGACCAACGCCCTTTCTGTACAAGGTCGTGGATGACCCTTTTGTCTCATTGTAATTTTCTCACATCACCTCCTAATTCGTTCTAGTGGGAGTTCATATAAGTTCAGGTACCTTTAGTTCTATAATAAACTGTTAATAAACAGTCTGATAAAATCTGCTTCTGATGAGCAATGACACCCTTTGTCATTCGAGATGACGGCCTTGTGAAACAGAGCTCCCTGGGCACCCGGAGCATGAGGGTTCTCTACCTGTGAGCTCAGGTAGGGCTGAGAGATTCAGGCCGGGGTTGCCTGGGAGAAGTCAAGCAGCCACGTACTTGCCTCAGTGAGAAGCCAACTGTGAGACCCTCCACACCCTGCTTAGCGACTGCCCTCTGTTGTGGGTGGCCTGAGAGTCTTCTGCCAGGGTGCTTCCTTTTCCATCACAGAAACCCGATCTCTCCAGAGAATGGCCTCTGGGACTGGGGACGAAGTTGTGATTCGGGAAGAAATTCAGAACAGAGAGGAGCAAGACAGCGCATTCCAAGGTGGAAAAGACAAGGGGAAACAGCAGGCGTACAGAGGAAAAAGAGACAAGGTCTGATTTTACTGAAACCAGTTACACACAAAATCAAGATTCTGATGAGTTCCTCACAAGGGGCTTTTCCACCCGAGTCACGTGTGTGATTCTGCTGCCCCTTTCTCGCTTAGTGATTCTTGGCTCAACTCACCTTACCCTGGAAAGATTCATGAAATTTGAGGTCCTCAGCAACTGTCCCAGACTTGGAGATAAACCTTTAGAATAAGTGAAACCAAAAGCCCCACAATTACTCATGCAGTGCTCCCCAGTCCCCAGGGACCACAAGCAGGCAGCTCCGAGACCCATTCTTACTACACACTCCCCAAGATGCTGTCCTAAGGCTCACATGTTCTGCAGTAAAGAGTGAGCCCTACACTTGAGCCGGGAGTTCTCCTTGCCCATGTGTGTGCATCTCTGGGCTGGTGGACCATTTCTATCACCTTTACTCTGGTCCCTGAAAATAAGTTCCTGAGGCTGAAGCAATGGCTCAGCGTTCTTCCAGAACTGAGTGCTGTTCTTCCAGAGGACCCTGTGTTTGGTTCCCACCACCCACACGGTGGCTCACAACCATCTCTAAGTCCCATTGCAGGGGATCTGATGACCTCTTCTGGTGTCTGGTAACATCAGGGACATACATGGTGCACTACTTACTTACATGTAGGCAAAACACTCCTATACATAGAATAAAAATAAATACACAAGGAGTCCTGTTGGGATAATTACCTCCATAGTAGGAAGATCTGCAGAGCTTATGATCCACAGGGATGAGAGAAAAAAAAATAGGTGCTAATGGAAAAAGCTGTGTATCTTCTTAGATTTAAATGACAAAATAAAACAGCCCCAGCTTCTTTATTGTATGTGAATTGTCATGTCCTCAGAGGATGGGTAAACCTTTAGTTGGCATGCATGTGAGGCCCATAGAGAAAATTCCACACATGGTTAACAGTGCTCAAGACACAGCTGTAACACAATTTGGCTCTCCCGTTCTCTTAGTGTAGAAAATACACACAAATATTGACAAGGTTTACAACACACTCATGCAAGCCATCAGAACAGATTTTTAAACGTTGGGCCAGCAATAGAGGGCCAGAAATACAAGATTTGGGGAGTGTACAGAGAGGCTTTGGAGCTTGCTTTATTGAATGGGGAACTGCAAAGTTATTGCTTCTAAGTGGAGGATTTATGGCAGGTGGGAAACAGGTCTAGAAAACACCGGCATGTCAATGTTACAGAGACTACGGATAGCCACCTCCCTGGCTCTCTTGCTTGTGGGGACAGCCTGGTGAGTGACAGGGAGACACCCCAAACAACACGGTACGAGATGAGGTCACTCTTGTGAAGTCACAAGAGAAGAGGGAAAAGGTATATCCGGGGCTGAAGTATGTCACTCATTCCCCCAAACAATGACAAATCCTTGCAGAAGATCAGCAGATGGGGCACTTGCCTAGCATGGGAGCTTGGGGGTGGTTTGACTTCTTTACTGCAGGGAGGGATTGCACGCTGACATTTATTTTCTGTTGGGAAATCTTAAAATGAGGATTTCTGAGTGCAGGTCAGAGGTAACAGGACCTTGTTACCACAAGCGAGGGTTGGAGCAGGCAGGTGTCTGCAGAGAGAAAGCAGCCTGTCCAGCTCACTCTACATTTGCTTTGTATCCTTTGAAAGCTAGGATAGAGAAGCTTTGTGAGGCCTCATTAGCTAAGCAAAGGAGCAGTCTGGGTGGAAAGGCAATTAAAAATTTTCCTTTATGGCACAGAACTTGCACAGAACAAGTCTCATGGCCACATGCAAATATCTTCAATGGCATCAGACTTATTTGATAGGTAAAGAAGGATGCAATGGGCCGAAGCAGTTCCTAGGAAGAAAGGTAACTCATTATCTTAATGTTGCCATTAGCGCTGAACAACACCAGGCCACAGCAATGACCTCTAGAAAGAGAGGACAGAATAGCATGGCCTTGACAGCAGTCCCCCAGCTTCCCAGCCTCCAAGAACATTTACAGTTCAATATCCACGTTTAATCTTGAATGCCTAAGAGGACCCTGTGCCTTTAGCAGCCCTGCACTAGGTTAGGAAACTATTGAACGATACTCTTTTGGAACTTGTATGAAGCTGAGTAGACGAAAATCTCTGCAATTTGAACTATGGGGAAACCATTATGCTATCTAGTATGAGGCTCAAAAGACATTTTTTTTAATTCTTATTAACAGCTCCAGGTGTTTTTTTGCATCCGTTTATGGCTACAATGTTAAAACTGCTAGCTGGGTTTTCCCTGCTATTAGCTCAGGATGACAAATCCCCAAGATGTCATTGCTAATTGCATGCTTGAGGCCACACATAAGGGTGGAATGTGATCATTTCATCTTCGTTATCTATTTAGAGATTGCTCCTGTTGGTTGAGTAAAAATCATCTCTAAAACTGTCAGCTTATGGGATTAAACTCTTGCATCTTCATAGATGTAGTTCTGAGCTCCCCTCCCCCACCACCACAGAGCCTTCTCCTGTCTGTGGGTTGAGCTAACCCCTGGCACATGCCCTACAGAGGAACTGTTAGTAATGCCCACTTTAAGGAGTCCATCCACGTCTGCAGAATTCCTCTGAGCCTTCTCACCCAGCTGAGAAGCCTTGACCACATAAGGGAGTGTGGAGAAGAGAAAAGGCACACCCCTTTCCTGCTTGGCACAACCAGACTTTCCAGAACACCTGAAAATAATCAAGGGGCCTCCTGTCTAGATCTACTGGCAGTTTGTGTTACTATCAGTACTACCTGGAGAGCAGGACTTTGTCCCATTTGAGCTGATCTGGGGGTGGTTCTGGGAAGGATTTCCACAGGCACAAATACTTCTGAATTACAGACAAATTGCCCAGATCCTGCCAAGTATTTGGGCCCAAAACATGGTAATTATATATCCCCTAGTAGTAAGCCCTGCCAAAAAGTTGAGATGATCTTCATAATTCTTGAATAGTCTAAGATAAAAACAGAAACAAGAAGAAAATAATGATGAGCCAGGGGCTCAATTAGTGAAGAAATAATACTTGGTTGTTGAAAAAAAGGGCACAAGTTATCTAATAAAAGCCACAAGAAAGTGAACTTTCTGTCTTCATGAACAGAGCCAAGATGATAAGAACAAAGACATGAGTAATGTCCACCCATCAGCAATCCATGTGCCTGCCCACCTGTTCATCTTCATGCGGGACACAGCATTATGTAGTGTGTGTGTGTGTGCTTGTGCATGTGTGTATGTGTGTTGTGTGTACGTGTGTGTATATGTGTGTGTGTGCCTGGATGTGTGTATGCTTATGCATGTGTGTATATGTGTGGTGTGTGTGTATGTATGTGTGTGCTTGTGTATATGTATGTATGTGTGGTGTATGTGCATGTGTGTGTATGTATGTGTGCATTTGTGTGTGGTATGTATATGTGTGTTGTGTGTGAGTTTATGCACAGCTGTGCTCATATGTGTGTGTGCATGTGTGTGTATGTGTGGGTGCATGTGCATGTGTGCGTATATATGTGTATGTGTGTGGTATGTATGTGTATATTTGTGTGGTATGTGTGTATATTTGTGTGGTGTATGAGTGTCTGCACAGTTGTATGCGTGTGTGCGTGTGTATGTAGAGGAGAAGGAGGAGGACAGCTTTGGGTACTTCCTCTGTCAGCCCCCATCTTATCTCATGAGACAAGGTCTCTCCCTGAGCCTAGTGCTCACCATGTCAGCTAGAATGGCTGATGGAGAAGAGCCCATCACTGTTTGGAAGAGTTTCCTGGGGCTTATCTCTCAGCTGAGAACCATTTATCCATTTGTCTACCCTCTCACCTCAGAGCTGGGGTTGCAGGCGTGTACCTCACCTGGCTTCTCTGTGGACGCTAGGGGTCTAAACAAGGGTTCTCATGCTTCCATGACAAGCGTTTTACCCACAGAGACATCTTCCCAGCCCTGAGCATGGCATTCTCTGTGTTCCTGTGACTGCCTTGGATGGGACTGCATTCCTGGCGAACAACTTGATACGTCCCTCAGTAGCTCTTGCTGCTTCGTGCTGTGCAAACCACGCAGATGCCAGAAATTTTATCTTAGATGGAAAGGGATACCTAAGTGGTGCCTGATCAGTCTGAACTCCCTTGAACTGAGATAATCATGAAGGCAAGATGGTCAAGTTAAAATGCATACCAGGTCAATCAGGCCACGAAGCCCTGAGAGTCTACACAAGGTCTTTCTTCCTTTCGGAGACAAGGGGGTGATAGTAAGGACCCTGACATTACAGGGTCCCCTGCCTCTGTGATTCTGTGAGTATGCGGAAAGGCAAATGGATTTTCTGCAAAAAAAAATTTTCATATATCCTAGAGAATACACACTGTCTGGATTCTTATTGCATACTCATTTATGTATAATGTTAAATTACAACTTAGTGGATATTTGGGTAAATGGGGATAGATGACAGACAGACAGACAGACACAGCATAGCTATTTTGTAGAATGCAAAGTGAGCACAGACTATAGTTCCTAACTTAAGGATCCCAGGGATGGAAGGATAAAAGTCATCCAATCCACCATCTGGCCAATAATATTCACAAATATGAAGCAAGTATATGTACGTATGTCAGAGCTCACGGTTACATGCTGGAGAATTTAAATTAAAGGAAAGGAGTATAATTGTACATTTTTATAGCTGTCTTACCATTCTTTTGGGAAGACCTATCTTCTTTTATGGAAAAAAGAACATTTTTGTGCCTTTTTTACAGTAAAAATATCATTTGTGACTTTATAACTCTAATTACGTATTAATTATTTTTGACTTTTAAAATTTGAGTCTCAAATAAGAACTTTTGTCTGTTTACCCAACTATAGCCAAGGCTTATACAAACCAACTGACATATTTCGCATTCTGCCAAATCACTATTTTTTTTGGACTAAGTATTTGATTGTTTTTCTAATTACTGGGATAACAATGGAAGTTGTTTCTTCCACAGGTTATAATGTGCTGTGATTACCTTCCCATGGGCAGGGCTACTGACAAGGGCCACTCACAGCTCTCCAAGGCCAGACGGTGTCTATCATGGTGTGCAGTGCTCTGGGAGAAAAGTCACCGTAAATGTGCATGATTCTCTTTCTTTGTTGATGTCGTTGTTGCAATTTGATGAGTCTTCATGTCCTCATAACTGTGAAGGTCACATCCCATCAGCTAAAACTGTGTGCTGGGAACCTGACCCAAGACTACAAACATATAAGGTAGCACATACTAAATATCCTGTAAATCCTAGAATCTACCCAAATCTAGGCCTGGCTGGAGCATCAGGAAACAATAGTAATGGCAGTAATGATAACCCAGACTCATTTGCGTGTTGGTTTATGGTCCAATAAAATTTTGCATGTTGACTGTGCTCTTCATAGAGTTTTTGAATTCACTGTATTTCTCAGATCCTGACCTCTGATGGCCCCTGAATCATGATAAGTAATTTGGCATAAACTTTCTCTTTTCTGTTAATCACATGTGATGAGTGTTATACAAAACTGTAGTTTGGGTCTGGACTTAGATCATTTCCAGAGCAAGTTGTGTGTAACACATCCTCTCTTGCAAAAACAATAGCTTGAGACTCTATCTGAAGGCAGGCCTGTGATCACAGGGGACCCTGAAAAGTTCACCATGTGCTTTAAGCTGGAGTGGTTGACAGGCTGTGGATTAGGACATGGCAACATGTGGTTGACCCAACTCCATCCTAAATCAAAGAAAATTTTTCTGGTAAAGGAGAAAGAAATCAAATAATAATACTGAGTGGGTTTTCTTTTCTTGATCTCTTCTTAGATCCCCAGAATTTAACTTGTTTCTTATTATCTGAGTAGTCACCTCTGACCTAATGTTGCAGTTCCCCTAGATCCATGTAGATGTGCCCCCTACCCAGTCACATTACAAGTTAAGGTTTAGTGCCTCCTGTGAGACCTTGTTGCGGTGGGGCTCAGTCTACAACCGAGATATGGCCTCAGGTCTCATGTGATGTCTATATATTATCAAAAGACTTGTCCAGACCACAGAACTGAGTGTAGACCTGGAATCTTCTTTCTCTCTCTGTCCCTGGACAGATTTAGCTTCCAAATACCTCAGTCTGAAGCAATTTTAAGGAGTTTTGAGTTTCTGACATTTTTGAGTGAAATCCTTTTCTGTTAAACCCGTGAGAAGTTCTTATGTGACTGATAGCTAAGAATCCTGATGGACTTGTTCTTCAAACAGTCTATTAATTGCAAACTTGGGGAAGAGGAAGATGTTGTGCCATGATCAAAAAAGTTTGGTCCTAGCCTTACACATCGGTGAAGGCTTCTCAGAAGGCATTTGTGGATATTTTGTTGAGAATCATTGCACCTGTGTTCTTCAGGAAATTGGTCTATACTTCTACTGCTGTGTTCTTGTCTGTGATAATTTGTCTCATAGAAGGAGTTTGACAGAGTAGTGTATTAGTTGCTTTTCTGTTGCTATGTTAACAATATTGTGACCAAAGCCAACTTATGTAATGAAGAGTTTATTTGGGCTTCAGATTTCAGAGTGAAAAAAGCCACCATGGTGGGGAACCATGGCAGCAGACAGGCACAGATGCGGGAACAAGAATCTGAGAGATCACATCCTCAATAGCAAACATGTAGCGGAGAGAGAGAGAGAGAGAGAGAGAGAGAACCAGAAGTATAGTAGAGTTATGAGCTCTCAAAGGCCTTCTCTGCAGTACCAGCAACCAAGGACCATGCATTTGACTACGTGAGCCAAGGGATGTCATTCTTTGTTGAAAGTCCCATGGCAGTTTGCTTCTTCCTCTTTATTTTATGAAATAGTTTGAAGAGTATTGGTGCTATGTCTTCATAAAAAAAAAGAAATACAGCAGGATTCGTCAATGAGTTTGTTGCTTCCTGGCTATTTTTCCTGGGGACATTTTAGTTAGTGCTTCAGGTTTGTTGTTTGTATGCTCATGTTTGGGGAAAGATTTATTTAAAGAGGATAAGGAGGGAGTAGTGAAGGCAATCATAATTATTGTATTGTTATGCTTGTTTTATGAAAACAAGAACACAAATATTTGGTCCATGAATATTGATAATTATCATATCACCATAATGAACCATTCCCTTTATTAAGATATTGGCCTTCTTTATCTCTGCTGATGATATTTTGCTTCAAGTCTACTTTATCAGAAAACAGTTATGTCAGTTTTTGCAGAACATCAGTTGGCAGGATGGGTTGATTTATACCTATTGATGCTCAGTTTTCGGATGTTTTTCAAGCAAGGTGTCTTTTAGAAAACAGGGAGTTGGATCCTAGTTTTAGTAAGTTTTACTCATATGCGTCAGAATTACTGGTGTGAAAAATAACTACTCTCCTGAAGACACTCTACAGATTCAGTACATTGACGATCAATATTTCCATGATGTTCTTCACAGAACTAGGAAGAACAACCTTAAATTGATATAGAAACACGAAATATCCAGAATAATCAATCTGTACTCACAAGTACCACAATATGGGACCTAAAAATTATGTCACAGACCCATAGTGACCATGATAGAAGGGTGTTGACATAAAACAGGTTAATAGATGAATGGGGTAGAATATAGGGTCCTAAAATAAGCCCACAGAGCTATGGCCACAGAAGTTTTGACAAAGATGTCAGGACATATATTGAACAAAGAAATGTAGATGTCCATATGATCTCCGCGTATCAACTCAAAATAGATAAAGACCTTAGGCGTTACTATGAAGTGTGAAAAGCTAAGACAGGCAGAGGGGAACATAGGATAACACCCCAAGGACAGGCTGATGGAAGGACCCCAACAGCACAGTTCTGACATTAGCAAGGCTGGAGGTGGTGGCAGGAACAGATGCACACACCAGCAAGAGCTTAGGTGTTGTCTCAGTCAGAGTTCCATGACATCTTTTATAAGTAAACATTTGATCAGGGCTGGGTTACATTTCCAAGGCTTAGTCCATTATCATTGTGGAGGGAAGCATGGCCTGGCTGTACAGAGGCATCCATGACATTGGAGAAGAAGCTAAGAGTTCTACACCCAGATCAGTAGGCAGAAGAAAGAGAGAATGACATTTGGCCTTGTTTGAGCACCTGAAAAACCACAAAGCCCACCTCCAGTGACCCACTTCCTCCCAAAAGCCACACCCATTCCAACAAGGCCACATTGCTTCCTATGGGCCCATTGGGGGTCATTTTCATGCAAACCACCAGAGGTGATCAGGAGAAACAGTGCTGCCTGCTCCTGGCTTTCTCCTCAAAGAGCTACCCTCATAGGCCTGATAAGAGGTGTGTTGCTTGATGGTAAGGATTGACCATCACACACAGGTTGCCTTCACAGACTGGGTTTTTCTGTTTTTAGTCATTAGCCTGCAGCAACCGCCTCTGCCCTCAGACCTGATGCTCACACCCCTGCTTTTCTTACTTAACTTCCAAATGTGAACACATTTCATTGGGAAAGTGAGTGAAGCCCTGCCTAGGGAAGTTTCTGGAGCCTCCGTATAAGAACATACTCCTCAGAAGTTCTTGTTAAAAGAAACTTGAATTAGCTTGACAGCTAAGGTGAAATTTGAGATATGATTTTCTCCTCTTTCCCACTCCTCCTCTCTTTAATTCCAATGAAACAGACTGTCAGTGATTATTTATGAGCGAGATCTGGAATGGAGTCTTGCCCAATATGTTCTACTGGGAGATTTCTATGGAAACACTCTACCCTGGTTAATCATCCCTAATAGCCAGCTTGGCTATCAAAAGAAGAGAGTGAAGTGTCCCCAAGTCCTCAGGTACAAAAGGCAGATATTTGTGCAAGCATCGTTCTTTTGAGAAGCTGGTTTCTGCTTTTGCACACATTTCTCATGAAGAAAGTCATGAAATGTCTCAGCTCTTCTGGTACCACTTAGATCTGATGGCACAGAACAAATCACCTCCTAGAGAGTACCACGGTTGCAGCACAGGACCCCCGTCTCTGGAAAAATAATGCTCACATAGCCAAGTGTTGTAGAATGGGTCTACACTTGTGGGTGGGGAAAAGGGGTGCAGTGGGGGAAGCGGCTGCCTGTCATTGGCCCTGAGGAATTCATATCAGCATCCTTCTGGAAAGACAGGGTGTAAGGTGTGTTTCTTCAAAGACGCTGAAGAAACGCTGGCTTTTAAGTTGAGTTTTTTCATTTCTTGATCAACTTTATTCTTAGTTGTAGAAAGGAACATACAAATGCGATACAGTGGAGTGTGGTGGAGGATTACAGAGATGCATTGTGGGATGCCAAAGGAGCCAGTGTCATGTCAAGCCCCAGTGGTGCTACAAGGCTCCCTACTAAGGGCTCTACTGTCATTGGCCCTAGTGGAAAGGTCACCCTCAGAATGGGGCCGTGTGGCTCAGGGCTTCTCTCCATGGTGGCTTTCTCTCTAGAACTTGCTCTCAGTATGCAAATATTAGAATTCCTAACTCCAAGGTTTTTGGAGAGCACTGTTGTTTTCCCTGAGTATTTCAGGCATGTCATCCTCCCTTTCCAACAATGTAGTGTTGGTATCAAGGCGTTACTTAAAAACAGCTCCCAAATTAGTGACGATTATGGAGAAGCCAACAAAAGACCAAGACATCTCTATTTTATTGTTTTCCTTGCGGGGTTGAGGTGGGTAAGCTTAGTAAGCTGAGAATGAACTGGGCACATGGTTCTCAGCATGAGTTTGAAAACGGCCTGCTTGGCTTTTGCCTGCGAGGAGGTGAAAATGACCCTGTGAGTTGGGCTGAAAGTGGGGAACCAGAGTCCTCCTTTCCTCTTCACACTCAGGATGTGTTTCCATGCTGTGATCCTTACAGGAAAGAGCATGGAGCTGATGACAGGGCTTTACAGGTTAAATCTTGGTGACCCAGGTTAGAGTCCCAGAATCCATAAAAAGGTAGAAGGAGAAAAATCAATTCTATGGAGTCGTCTTCTGACTGACGTACAGGCACACTCACCCACACACCCCTCACTCACCACCCGCACCCACCAAGCACACTCACACACACCATAACAACAACAACAATAGTAATAATATTTTAAAATTAGGGGGGTATCCATCTTGGTGACATCCACGGTACTGTATGACATGAGGGTAACAAGGGATGTGACATTTATAGAACACGTGGAAATAAGCCAAAGGACAGGATGTAATTCCTGACCCTGCCACACTTAAGATCTAAACGCCCAGTGCACACTGTTAGTTTTCTGGTTGGATTCATGACTCAGTTCAAGAAACTCTCGAAACGTCACTGATCCATTTCTCTGTCTAACCACCCCACCCTCCCTCCCTCAGTCCCTCCCTCTCTCCCTTCTGTCTACCACATGCTCCTGGGGCTTGGACTTTTATTAAATGTCTTCTTCCCTTGAGTTCGGTGATGGGCCATAGGCGAGGCGCCCCTCTCCCTTCCAGGGTGATGCACAGACAATAAGCATACAGAAGAACAAGGATGGATGGAGAGTCATGGTGACATCCATTAATAGAAAGTGTTGGAATGACAGCCAATATGGGCTAGGGGATACTCTCGGATAATACCGAAGCCACTGGTGATGTAGGAGGGTCATCTGTCTATGTGTTACTTTCATTGGTTAA
>LOEQ01001566.1:67390-85361 GCA_001685075.1 Bramus lutescens
GGTATAAGCTAGCCATGCGGGAGCTGGGCGGGTCGAAAAACAGGCCCGCTCCCCATTCACTACACACTGGCACCCAGGAACACCCGGTAACTTTGAGCTATATTCTACTCTCAGTACCAAGAGGGATAAATCTTTACTGGGAAGAGAGTGGACTAGTATGTCTTAGAAACAATAGAATTCAGTAATTTTCCTCCTGGAGATGCTGGGGCAAGCTGGAAGCGAGCAAGTATGTGTTGGAGAGATGGGAGATACAGAAGCAGAGTGGCTTGTGTGTTAGGAACAGACATGGAACCGGAGACAAGATGGCAGTGAGGAACAGCCTGATGTGAAAGGCCAGTGCTGCAACCAACAAGTTGGTGATACATTTTTCTCTGTATATATCATAAAACCAAAATATGTTTTGTTTTATCCAATTAATTATCATTATTGGCAATAAATAAATACTTTTCCTTCAGTTCTCATGACCCCATTAAGTAGAGTCTTCAGGTGATACTTACAAACAGCATAAAATGGTTTATTTATTTTTTGCATGCAGGGAAAATATTAATCTTACAATCTAATTTTTGTTACAAAATACACAGTTCATTAAGGAACATAATGCTCCCAAAGAGGTTCTCAGGTGCATCCCTAGAACCTGTGGATGTGTTACCCTGTTTTGAGAAAGGATCTCAGTTTTCTCAGACTGCCTCAGATTTGCTATGAGCTTCTGACACTCCTGCCTCTAATTTTCAAGTTGCGTGATTACTAAGGAGTGCCACCAATCCTGGTTTCTGTGATGCTGAAGATCAAACAGAGGACTTCATGCATGCTTGGCCATCACGCTAACAACGGAAGCACATCCCGGCCTCAGAGATGAGGTCCCTTAGCATCGTCTGGGAGAACGAAATCTAACCACATAAGCTCTTAGAAACAGGACAGAGAACTAAGGCGGAGAAGGCGAGTCAGTGTGGCTTCAGAGAGCAGAGGGAGTTAGCCGTCAGCTGAAGAGCGGATTCACCTGGAGCAGACAAGAATAACCCCTCAGTAGACAGCCGACCACTGCGACCACCACGAGCTGAATTCTGCCAACACCTCCAAAGATGGAGCTACCGGGCTCTACAAAAGACTGAGGTGGATTCTCTTCCAGAGTGGCCACCCTAGGTTTTAGATCAGTGAGACTCACATCAGTGTTAGTTAGCCCTTAGATGTGAGCTGATAGCTTACAGCTGTTCCAACCCACTACCTCTGTAGAAATCTACTCTCATTGTGCAAGTGGGGTTGCCTATAGGGTGAAGGGCAAGGACTCAGCCATAAAATCCATTTGTCAAATAACATGATCTTTTCAATGTAAATACAATGTGTCTGTTTCCTCCTCCCTGAATAATGGGCAGAGCCACTTCTTTTGTTTGCTTGCTTGCTTTTTGAGACAGGGTTTCTCTGTGAAACAGTCCTGGCTGTTTTGGAACTCACTCTGTAAACCAGGCTGGCCTTGAACTCACAGAGATCTGCCTGCCTCTGCCTTCACAGGGGCTCCTGAATTCAAATAAATCAGCTTTGTCAAAGAATGTTTCCTACTAATTAAGGTATAATGAATGAGCTTCCACAAGCAAAAATTTTAAACTTTTTTCATATGCTATTTGTCTATAGAAGTCCAAACAGAGCTGAGGTATTTCCAACTTCTCTGGACTTGCTTCCTGGGCAGCGGGCTTCCTGCTTCTCCCCCAGGGAAGGAATGGATTCCCTGATGAATATTTATTTTTATCTCAGTGATTTCCTGCTCTGGTCCTAGGCTAATTAGCATAGATGTGATGGGCATTCATGCATGCACAGGAATAAGTAGAAAGGAAATAAAAGTCCACGTGTCTGTGGGAAGGACCCTCTCTGCACCTCCTGGGACCAAGTGGGCCTGGGCGACTTGGATGATGAGTCACACCTGAAGCTAATGATTTGCTGAGCTTGGAGTTTGTTCCAGGGGCTTGGCAAGCTGAAGCCGCACTTCCTTCTACTAGCATTCAGCTATAGCGATCTGGGGGTGTGAATCCCGGGTGCAGCCTACTCAGCCCTGACCCCATGGCCTTGCTTTTTGCAGTCATTCAGAGAAGACAGTCTCCTCATGGAAGGACACAGACTCAAAGGCATAGCAGAGAGTTAACTTCCGAGCTGTGCCCGTCCTTATCAGCTCACCTAGCGAAGCACATTGACATAGGTTTTGAGAAGATTAAAAATTCTACATTTGAAGTTTAAGCTGCAGTTGCAAAAAAAAAAGTGAGTTGGAGAAAAGTGAGTTTGGCTCTGGTAAGGAATTCGCATTATTCTTACCGACTTAGAGACTCTGATTCTAGTCCATTTTGTTTAATTGATTCCTTGAGAATACCATGCAAATTGCTTTGATTATATTAGCCCATCCATAACTTCGATGAAACCCACTCCCACATCCACTGACTCATCCAACTCTATGTCATTTTTTAAAATCTATATCACACCATCTCCTCCACCCGAGGCTCATTGTAGAATAGAGACAGGAAGACTGGAGGAACCAGAGGTGGTGAATGACGCAGCAGGCAGCTGTACAGATGAATACACAGAAGTGACAAGCGTGGCTAAGACTTGTGCCAGCCCAAGATAGACCAAATCCCAGCATGCCATGGCGCGTGGGAGGGCATGTTGGTAACTGCTACCTGCTGGGATATGAAGGGTCAGATTTCTGTAACAGTGTGTCCCCTAGTGAGTGGCTGCACTCCAATATAAGGCCCCAAACCCAGCATATATGGGGAGAATAGATTGGGTCTGATGGAGAAAAGAGAGATTCAGACTATTCCGAATGCTTTGTGATGTGTGCAAATACAACAGTTTGCAAGTGTGCAGAAACCAGCAAGCTGGCAAGTCTGTCCCTTACTGGCTTGGTTAACTCCCGTGCTCATTGATTCATTCATGTGGCTCAGTGGTGGTGTCATGGAACTTTCCCAGAACAGAGACTGTATGTGTCAAGTGAGGGTCCTTGGCCAGGTGAGCACTCTCCAGCCCAAACTAGAGTCTGGAGTGGAGCCCCTGATCTGATCAGTATGAAATATAAGTAATAAGTCATTGCTAAATCCCCATTGCCCCCAAATGACATTTATTTTATATAATAGTGAAGGTGTACACATGTGTCTTTGTGTGTGTGTATGTATATATGTACATGTGTTAGTGTGCATCTATGTGCATGTGTATAAAGAGAGGATCCTCACTGAAGGATGCCAATCCCTTCCTGATCCCCGGGTCAGAGCAAGCCCCACATCTCAACAGCATGAGCTTGAGCGGTCCTTCCATGTCAGATAGGGAAGTGTGGCTTTATTATAGGTGTATTAGAGCAGCTGCAAAGGTAACTGTGAATAACACACTCAGCACAGAGGTGCAGCTGACGCGCGGATGGCCTTCTCCAGGATGATGGCTCACTTCTGGTCATGATTTTTCTACTCTGTCTCCAGTCTCCGAGTGTACAGTCCTGCATCTTCTGCAGCGAGAAAGGGGATCATCATTTCTTTTCTAACCCAGACGTTCTGGTTTTGGTAATTGAGTTCTTAAGGCGTCCCTTTCCGGCTCTGCTCTCTGCCTCAATCTTGGAGAGGATAGGTACACATGCTCGCACCTTGGAATCACCGCGGCCTGAACCGACGAGCTGTCACTTCTAAATTCCATTATACTTAATTATGTAAATCTTCAAATCTCATTAGTAGGTTTGGTAACCCTTCCTCACTTCACTGTTCATGCTTAATTCAAGCAAATCAAGTAATTATAATTTTAATGTAACGTCGGTGATTTTAATTGCAACGAAATTCTAATTTCAATTGTATTCCCAATTAAAACACTTGGGCCCATTGCCAATTCTACTCAGTGTGCCAGGGTCCTAAATCCTAGCTAAATAGTATGGAGTGACAAATAGCGCACACCCTGTCCCGTGTCCACACAGAGAGCTGGGAATGCGCCAATCAAGGGGACAGAGGAGACTGTGCTACCTGGATTCCAGGAGTTCCTGCAGCACAGGTCTCTCCTGGGGGCACGGCTGAGGCAGCCTTGAAGTCCTCCTGTGTGATGCTCTCTGCATCCTCCTGCTACTGCTGGGTGGGCCCCGCATGAGGTATTCCAGGGAGAAACGGGAAGCACGAGGAACAGCTCACTGCCCACTTACATATTCTTAGTTACGTTATTTATACGTCTGTCACACAGCCACACACTACGGCCCAAGTTTGGGAGTTGTCTTCTACCACCACGTGACCCTGGGAACCAGATCAGGTCACCAGGCCCAGTAGCAAATGCCTTTGTTCCCCGAGATATCTTGCCAGCCCCTCGACAAGTGCCTGTTTTACCTATTGGCTAGTGGCTAAATTGGTTAAAGCCAATTCCTAAAAACACAGCCAAGGGGCTGGAGAGATGGAGCATTGGTTAAGAGAGCTGGCTACTGTGTCAGCTGTCAGGGCTAGAGACAATGCACCACAGAATCCTGTTTCCTTTATAAATTTAACTTAAATAACATTTCATTTATTTTCTATACCAATGACAGTTTCCCCTCCCACCCCTCCTCTGCCTCCATTCAGAAAGTGGCGAGCCTCCCAGGGGTTGCATATCCCATCAAACTGAGGCAGGACCAAGCTCCTCCCCTTGCATCAAGGCTGGGCAAGGTAATCCAGCATGGGGAGCAGGTTTCCAAAAGCCAGCCAAGCACCAGGTCCTGATCTCCCTGCTAAGAGTTTGACAAAGAGACCAAGCTACACAGCTGTCACACACACGTGGAGGGTCCAGAGTACATGAGCTCCCATGAGCTCAGGCCAGCTGTCTCTGGGGGTTCCTCCATCATGATACTGCCCCCCACCTCAGCTTGTACAATCTCTCCTCCCTTTCTACAACAAGACTCCTGGAACTCAACCCAGGGCTTGACTGTGGATCTCTGCCTCTGCTTCCATCAGTTACTGGATAGAGTATCTCTGATGACAATTAGGGTGGTCACCAATCTGATTATAGTAGATAGTCAGCTCAGGCACCCTCTCCACTATTGCTAGGAGTCTTAGCTGGGGTCATCCTTGTGGTTTCCTGGGGGTTACTTTGGCTCCAGTTTTTTTTCCTAACCTCCACACACCCCCCCATTAAGATGTCTCTTTTGTTACTCTTCCCTCGAGCCAGCCTCCAACCCACCTCCCACACCCAGCCTGCCCAACCAACTCCCTCCGTTCCCATCCCTTGTAGAAATAAGACTGAAGCACTCATGGCCGATTCTGCACAGAAACAATGAATGGATTTGAGTATTAACCTAATGAAAATGGAAGTCACTGGTCCAACAGAAATGTTTAGTTTTTCTAATATAAGAAGGAATAGAAAGCAAACTCCCTGGAGCCGTTTATCTCTTCATTAATTCAGTCTTTGGCTCACATTATCGTCATGCATTCACTCAATGGCTCCAGAAAGTTATTTGTATACTCATTTTCTGGATATTTATTCTTGGGGACCCCAAAAATAAAGCAAAGCTTGGGGTTGTCACCTCTCCTGACTGGTACGATTTCTAGGAGCTTTGCTGGGACAGTTCAGTAAGATGGTCTTTAGATGAGGTAACATGGAGCCGTGAGCACGTCACTTGGCATGTTTTATAGCGTGGACCCTGTAAATGACCTGTCATTCACTGAATCTATAAGCGAACCTGGGGGACACATGCAGTGCGGTAGAAACGGGGCTTTTTTCTCCCCCGATCAGTTTGCCCAACCAGAACCTGAGCTAGCTGCTCTGTGGAAGAGCAACAAGCTAATGGTCTACCTGACTTTCTTGGGACAGTGGTTGAGCCCTTCACCCGAGGCTTGCTTGCCGTCAGAGATTCCGGCACAGCTCCTGAACGACGGGCTTCTCTTCTTTCACGCCTCTGCTCCCTACCACACACACTACTGACCATTTCACCCTAACTCACACTTAGCCCCCTCTCACCTGTATACCCCCACCACACACGCACACACACACACACACACACACACACACACACACACAGAGTCAGGGAAAACTCTGTCTTCTCTCCTCACACCATAAAAACATAGATTGCATGAATGAATTCTCAACAAACTTTTCTAGAGTTGGTTGGCCTTCCTGGCTAGGTATTACTTGGTGTGTTGGACAATATATTTATTCTTAGGAAACTCAGTTGGATGGACCATGACCCTCAGAACTTCTGGATTGAGTTTGAAGGGGTAGGAATAATGGGTCAGTGACAGGTTAGTGGTAGACAGCCTGACAAATATTCACGAGGTCCTGAGTCCAGCACTCAGTATCTTAAGGAGGAAAGAAGACATTTCTTATTAAACACAGGCATGGTGACTCACACTGTGAACCCAGCACTTGGGTGAGACAGGGGATCAGGGGCTCAGAGCCATCCTTGGTTATTTGAACCCCTTTCTTCAGGGCAAAACAAAGAGAAGAACTCTTAAGGCAAGTTTGAAGAGTTTGAATGCTTCCGGTTTGTAGCAAGTGCCTGTGCCCCCGTCTCTGAGCCACCTAGCCTGATGACCCAGCCGATTTCCTGCCTACCAGTATGGAAAGGAAACAACCATGCATCCTCAGCATGGCTATCTTCAAACTATCTTTCCTCTGTAATTCCTAGTTCACGTGTTTTATGTCTGAACAAAGAAGGGATGTTGATTTTCACCAGGCAACCTTCAAAGGGAATGTGTTGGGGGAAAACAGCTTGTTCACATCAATCAAAGGTGAATCATTTGCAGACAAGGGGTCTGTGTTCCAACGTGGGAGGCTTTTAGAGGCTGGAGGATACCTGAGCCGGATTTCCTAGCCAGGATGGAGCCATGCTGAACTGCAAATGAACGCATGCAACCCCTCACAGTCAAGAGTAATCCGTGAAGCCTACCCACACTTATTCAAGGCTGTGTGTAAGCCACACACCTCTCAGCAGGTACTGCTCAGGTGAGACATGGAGGAAGAGCATGTGCTGGGGGCGGATAACTGAGCTGCCAATCATAAATGCTCAAACCGGGGGATCGTCTGGCAGCACATGCGGCCACAGTAAAAACAGCACCAGTTTGCTTGATCCTAGGCCTCATTCAGCCTTACTCTTCTGGAGTTTATGGGCTTGATGGACGGGATCGGGCTCACCCAGAGCTCATTTCGCCAAAGCCTACCAGGCTGATCCAGCAATGCTTTGCGTAAGAATGCAGTCTGTTGACCTGGGACAGCCCAATGGCTGCTCACATTGGCAAACAAGATTCCTTTCCAGGTCCAGAGTGGCTTATTCAGGCTTTTCTTAGAGACCTGCCCAGGCTGGATATATTTGTGTATCTGCATCCAGGTTCCCAGACCATTAAAACACATCTGTTACGGTGGAAAGTTGGCCATGAGAATACAGAAGGCATGCTAATGACTCATGCACACGTATTCACACATGCACTCACACACTCACACACACTCAGGTACACACACACACATGTGCTCCTCCACTGCAGAATCACTAGGAAGATAAAGAGTCATATCTGTAGACGGCTGTGACCTGTCATTTGCTCACTCACCAGCTATAGAGGACCCCAAGACTGACCAATCCCCAGGTGCCTCAGTCGTGGGTCATGGCTGTCTTGCCTTATCAGTTTACGGCAATCCCTTGGTGAGTTGAAATGATGAATGGTTATTAAACCAATCAGAGAAGAAGATGCATAGCTAAGGGACAGCTCCCAACTTCCTCAGCAATTCATTGAGCTCTAAAGGAAGCGATGTGTGAGACGCTGCTCCAGTCANGTTGTGTCTTGTGAAGCCACTCCAGACTCAAGCAACAAGGCCACATGCAACACCACAGCTCAGCCTGACCTGCCTTGATGTATTTAGCAGGCCTCTGTTGACACGTTGTTGGGTCAAACCACCTCACAGACTGTCCCATACAGAGTATGACTCCTATGTCAATATTTGAACCTCCTGATCATACAGTATACTGTGGTCTGTGGCTTGCATCTCCTTGGGATCCCATGGCTCTTCTGTATCTTAGGGCAGTCTTACCTTTTATTGTGAACTTGGAAAATATCAACTTTCAGAATGCGCAGCTTGCTTTCTAGCAAAGTGTGCATCATGTTGAATGTTGCCATGGAAACTATAAAAACAAATCATGAGGCTTCATTGTCAGGTTAGGAAGTATCCAAATGCACGGACCTTTGCATCCTGGATGCTTCCAAATGTTTTCCTCATATTCTGTTTCTGAGCCACACTGTCTATAGCTTTTCACTTTGAAAAGATTGATAACAGTCTGGTATTTTATTTTTTTTTCCCCTAGGCTCAGAGATTGTATTCATTAGTTTTCTTGTTCTGTGTGGAGTATATGACTTGTAACTACTTAAGACAGGAGGGATTGTCTGGGCTCATGGTGTGAAGGACAGTCCATCCTGGTGTGAAGGACAGTCCATCCTGGTGTGAAGGACAGTCCATCCTGGTGTGAAGGACAGTCCATCCTGGTTAGGAAGGAATGGCAGCTGGAGCTTAAGGCAACCACTCACATGTCTATGAACCAGGAAGCGTGACGTCAAATGGGTTGGTCCATGCCTGTGAGATCCTGTACTTCCAGCTAGATCACACTTCCAGAAAGGTCCCACAGCCTCCCCAGATACCACCTGCCGCTGGGGACCAAGTGTGTAAACATATGAGTCTGAGGGGGGACATTTACATCCAAACCATAACAAGGGAAAATGAGAGTCAGACTGCCCTCGAGGTATCTCATGGAGACAAGCCTTAGGGATACAACACACAAAAGAACAAGGGTATGTTGTCCAATGAGTCTTAGTCATATGAAGGGTTAATCTGCGTGGCCAATCCTTGCCGTCATCCACTTACAATTCCCGGACCTACAGGCAGTTATCCTGGCAAGAGATCTTATGGTTTTCTATGGCAACCTCCCAAGACTTATTTTTGATTCAACTGTATCTGGGGTACAAAAGGAAGAGCTGCTCGTTCCCAGGGGAGATCAGTGGCAGGTGGGAAGGGGACCAGGAGCTGGAGGCAAAGAAGAGAGTATAACCCGATGCCGTACTGAAGATCAGTTATGACTTAAAGCTTGGGATTCTAGACGTGTTTCTCTAACAACATTACATTTAGCATAAGAAGGAAGGGAAGTGGTGGGTTGGGGAGTGTTATAGAAAATTGCCATGAAGCTGGGAACTGAGAACTGGTCAGGAATAATGAAGAAGATGAGCACAGGCTGTGAATGAAGAAAGGAGAGTTAACCCAAATTACATGGCTGCAGATTTGGGGTATCGTGAACCTAGGGGGCATGATGGTGCCTCTTTCTGACTTTCAAAGTATATAAATCTATGACTATTTAGATTTCTCTAAAGAGCAGGAGCCAATATCCTGCCTCCTGGGGAACCGTGGGGACCCTCCAGTTAATATTCTCGGAAAGCTTAATATTCTGAGGATGAAAGGCTTCGGATGAACATGAGATGTTATCAAAGCCATACATATTTTAAAGCCCCGGGATTCCACTTGAGTTTGCCCTTTTCAGATGCCCACTGAATAGTTTAAATGCTTCCAACATGACTTTGAAGTTCTATTAAGGACAGCCGGAGATCAAACGCACAAACCCGGGGCATGGAGACGTCACGGAGAAGGGCAGGCTGTGCCAGCCATACTGACAGGATGACTTTCTGTTCGTCAGAGACCTTTTCACCACACCATTGAAGTCTTTAAAATTAAAAATACAGATATCTGCACAAATCATGCCATTCTTATGACGTAAAGATCAGCAGTTAGCTTTCGTATGCTCTTTGGTAACAGTCTAATTTAAAGATATAAATATCAGAGATACACCTGAAATCTGTACTGGACACCACCTAGGTCCATACGAACAACTTTGCTACACCCGGAAATGAAACAAAAACACCATGTTCTGTATTTGATACATTTATACATAAAGTGCACCATTTATAGCAATCATAGTTTGCATGCAGATCCTACATGACATTAGGAACCTGACATGTGTGTATTGGCCTCTATTATTTAGTGAAGCTAGCACTGAGCTTTTCCTGGGTGCTTCTGCTTCATCACTTCCAGTTTTGTTTAGGGGTGTGCCTGGACTACCGTGGAGAGTAAACACACTGGCAGAGTCTGGGCATTGCACTGGCTGCCATCTGGTATAAGCCTCCTGTAAGAAACGGGCATTTGTCTGCCTTCAATTTCTCTGTGTTGCAAGGAATCTGCAACACACGTTCTTATCCCTACGTCCTGCTGTGTGCACATGATGCTTCACCCGTGTGAGTGGCATTACTGGCTCCTGGAGCTGCACACGTTCACCTGTCCAAGGTGCTGATGCCAGATTTGTTGCACCATCTGGACTCCCACAAGCAGGACCAAGAAGCCCATTTCACCACCTTCTAGACAGCGCACCCCTTTCTCATGGTTGGTACTCGCCGTACAGAAGCTGTTTCCTTCTGGCTTAATGGCCATTTCCCTAGTCATGATATAGAGCATGTTTGAGAGCATGATAGACATTCATGGCTCCATTCTGCATTGGCTTTCTGTGTGTCATGCTCACCGATTTAAAAGCTCCCCACTTATTAACCATATTTATCTTTCCTAATACATGAACTGAGCTGAGCATATCTTTTTTGCAGCCTGTCATTTGCCTGTTAAGCATTTATGGCACCACTTGCAATATGAAAGTTTTGTGTTTTTGAAAGGATCAAATTCACTTGTATCTTTCTTGCTTGAGAGTATGTCTGAGTAGCTTAAACATTCAGAACATACTGTGGAGGAATGGCTTTATAGCATCCAGAACTAGGGGGAAGGGGATGGTTAGTCTTCTCTTTCAACAGTTAGTTTCTTTTTCTTTTTATTTCTTCTTTTTTGCTTCTTTTAAATTGATTTTTATTGAGCTCTACATTTTTTTCTCTGCTCCCCTCTCTGCCTCTCCCCTCCCCACTTCAAACCTCCCCCAAGGTCCCGATTCTCCCAATTTACTCAGGAGATCTTGTCTTTTTATACTCCCCATGTAGATTCTTAACCAACTGGAATTAATGTTTCTGGGCTGTGGAAATTGTGAGCCTTGTTGTATTTTTCCAGTGGACAGTCAGTGTTGGTCCTGTTTTTGAGCTAGTCTTTCTTTCCTCACCCGCTAGCCTCTGTTTACTGTTTCGTCAGCAAGGGCCTTAACCCTCTGATTTGAAAGCATTTGGTCTCGCATGCATTCATCACACACAAAACTGGGGCTTGCTGGGCTATTTTGATATAGGAATACAGCATGCAGCAAGCAAATCAGCTTCTCTTGTGCATCCTGTTCTCATGACATGGTCCCTCCTCTCCCCTCCCCCCTCCATCCAGTCACCTTCAACTTCACACTGTCCCCATGTTTCTGGTATAACACCGTGCAGCACAGCCATGTACAGCCATGTTTCTGATATAACACCGTGCAGCACAGCCATGTACAGCCATGTTTCTGGTATAACACCGTGCAGCACAGCCATGTACAGCCAATGTTTCTGGTATAACACCGTGCAGCACAGCCATGTACAGCCATGTTTCTGGTATAACATCTTGCTATGTTTCTCTAAGACTGCAATGTTTGATGTAGGTTTTCAGTGAACACTTTATTCTAACGTGACTAAAGAGCTTCCTACTAATTGTATGGGAAAGTTTATTAGTTTGACAATGGATGCTATCAGTCAGATTTGATGACTTTTTCTTCCTGTATCTACAGGAATGAAAGGGTGTGTTTCTACTTTAATCTATCAGTGCCAAAATGACATCTTATCCTTTCATGTTCAGACTAATTATTTTTATTTTTTTAAACCCAAGTAACAAACGCATATATTAGAAACTGAATAGTAGAATCAGCAGCAAGGATACCACAGAGTGACAGCTGGTAGCAACACAGAGAATGTTCTGATCATTCCTCCTGTCTTACAGAACAAATCACTTTGCAGTCATGGTGGCTTCCAGCGTGTCTCAAGACAAATGGGAACTATGGTAGCCANTTCATCTCCCAGAGAAAGTGTCAGACCCTGCCATAGCTACAACTGAGTTCCCAGTTTTAAAACTGGATGTTGATTCATGTTGATGCGTATCATGCAAATATTGTACCTTATTTTCTTATTCTACTTTTACTTGGTGAAAGTCCATCTGCCTTTGAGGGAACTCAGCCACTAGAGATGAATTTTCTCAACGGGTTTATAGTTCGAAATTGGTGATAATTTATTTTTAATTCTTTTTCTTTTGGAGTTTGGTATGAGTTCTGTTTTAATAATGTAGTTCTCGTGCACAAATTGTAAGTACTTCAACAATGTAATTTAATTTATCCTCTCAAAAGCTCTGTGAATTGGTAGAAAGTTTTTAATGACTTATTTTTTAACCATATTAGAAATTATAACAATCTCATTGTTAAACTTTTGCATACAAAAGCAATAAAGAAAACAATTAAAATCCTCTTCCTTTATTCCAGAGATAATGAACTGTAATAATTTGATGCATAATTTTATTTTCAATATATGCATGCATTTTAATAACATTTCAAACAGGCTGCCCTGTGCGTTCTACTTTTATGTCTTTGCTATTATACAATTATCATTTACTATATTCATGACTCTTATTTTGAAGTTATGGTTTAAATGGCAGCAGGTTGCTTTGTTTCCCGAGCAGAACAGGTTTGATGTTAGTATTCTTCTCCACCTGAGTGTTTGCCTTATATTTAAGCAATCAATATAGTATGTATTTTCATGCTTTCTGTTTAGGTTTATTAATTATAATTTGAAGTGTATTTTGGGACACAATCTCAGAGAGAAAGCTGGTCTAAGATGACACAATGATACTTTGCCTCTGTTTTCGCCTCCTTGAATCAACTACATTTCCCAGCTCACAGCAATCCCATGAAATCCCTTTTGCAATGAATAAGCAAACACTTGCAGGGAGGATAGAATGCAAGCAGGAAAGCGCAAATCCAAATTTCTGCTCTCTGAACTTCGTTAAATTTTCCCATATTATTTGAAGAAAGATATGTCTGAGTGAAATGTCCCTAAGGAGCTGCCAATCAGAGTGACTGTAACACGCAGAGACTCCCCTCTTGTCCACACTACAAGCCGACGGGAGGTGGCAGTTTCTCTGGGGTTTTGCAGCCGTCAAGAGTCTGGGATGAAAGTAGCTGTGCTGGCCCTGTGCCTTCGTCTATGGCTGGGGAAGGCACTGTGACCTCTAGGCCTTGCACAATGGGACATGAGACACCTCTGACCACAACAGTCCTTAGAGGAGTGAGCCCTTGACCAGCTACCTCCAAGAGCAAGACTGACCTGAGAGGTGACAAATGGGAACACTTGGTTTGGGGTTTTACAGCGCAGTGCTCTTCTTGCCCCTTTTCCTTAGTGACTTCAGATGTAATGTGATCAACAGCTTCACAGGCCTCTCTTAGCTTACTGTGGAGCCTGTCAGATGATAGGCTCTGTTCCTTTTGGTCACTGTGTGTGAGTTTTTCCATATATAAAGTTCAGATTCTTTGTAGAGCTTGTTGCAAATGCTTACCCAACAAATCTTGTTTCTTTAGCTGTGACCTCTTTAACACTATGGCCAACCAACCCAATCACTTTTCACTGTGGTAGTGCTATTGTTATTGTTACATGGGTAAATCTTCCTCCATACATAGATCAAACATAAGTGCACTTAAAATCCATCGATGTGTTTCTTATTCATAAATAAACTCACATTTAAATCTTAGCTGGGGTCATCCTTGTGGGTTTCTGGGAGTTTCCTTGGCAGGTTTCTCCCTAATACTAAAATGGCCCCCCTCTATCAAGATATCTATTTCATTATTCTCCACCTTTGTTCCATCCTGATGCCTTGTGTTCCCATCCTTCATCCCCTCCCCAAGCATTTGTTTTTTTGGACCATAGTTGTTCTGTCTGATGAGATAGAATCTCAAAGAAATTTTAATTACATTTCTCTGACCCTAATGAAATTGAACACTTGAAATACATTTATTAGCCACTTGTATTTCTCCTTTTGAGAACCAGTTTTGGGGTGGATTTTTGTGTTTATTATGTGCAGTTATTTATATGTGCTTATGTATTTATCCCTTGCCTAAAGTATGGTTGGTGACAGGTTTCTCCTGTTCTGTAGGCTGTTTACTCTGTTGACAGAAAAATATACAAAAAAAGGATGAAGTGGCTCACAAAAACACATTAGAAAGTGAACTCTGACTGGGACGTGTGTGAAACCCTTCACCATGGATGGTTTTGTGTGGGGATTCTGAAGGTGTTTCCCCACTGGTGACACCTTTATGCTCAAGAAAATGGTACACAAGACAGGTTTAGAAGTCAAACACTTAGTGGAAAAAATCATAAGGAAATTTATTTTAAAACAATTATTTGATGAACATAGAATTTTGTTAAAGATAAAATGATATTTATGGACAAGTAAGATGAATTTGCTTGTTTATTTTCTCATAAACAATTAAGTTTGGCTTGATATTTGTTATGCCAGATATAGATCAAATTCAATGAATTTTGGAGTTGGTCCATATTTTTATTTATAGTTACTGATGTTGAAAATACTGATTTTGGTAAATATAAGTAGGAAATGACAGTTATAAATTTCGGGCCAGGTCTTAGTTACTTTTCTATTGATGTGATAAGGGACAAGGAGAAAGACAACTTAGAGAGAGATTTATTTGGTTTTACGTTTTAGAGCGCTGGAATTCATGATCACAATGGTGACGAGCATGGCAGAAGGTGGGCAGCTTGGTGCTGGAGCAGTAACTGAGAGCTTACGTCTTCATCAGTGGGGGCAGAGAGGGCATGAGAAAAAGACTCTGGGAAGGGAGTGAATCATTGGAAATCTCAAATACCACCCTCAGTTCACACCTCCTCCAACAAGGCCACACCTCCTAATCCTTCCCAAATAGTCCACCAACTGGAAACCAAGCCTTCAAACACATGAGACTGTGGAAACCATTTTCATTCAAACCAACACTGGCCATTTCAGAAATTGTTGGAATTCTGTCCTAACCCAAAGCCACATTTTATTTAATGATGCTTCATAAAATTCAAGTCAGCAGCTCAAAAGCACCTTTTAAAGTCAACCATCCTAACACAATCCCAAGGTCTACTAATTTGACACTTACATGAACAAACATGGAGTAAAATTATTACAAGTCTTTGTTTTCCATAATTAAATTGATGTTTGTATGGAAAGAAAATGTCTCATGTGTGATACCAAATCTGGGCTGAGGTGTCCCATGCAGCACCTGCTGCTGGTGTGTGCTGTCAAGGCGTGCCCAGTGCCAAGTCTTGCTCTGTGCTCAGAACCAGCCTGGTATGAAGTCACATTATGCAACAATTGTCAGAAAGACCTTGGATTCTTTGTGCATTTGGTTTTTACTCAGTTTTGATCACTGAGTGTTTAGAAGTTTTTAAGTGGTGCTAAAGTTTTCAGGAGTTCCACATTCAGTTATTGGAACCACAGTTTATAGCATAGGGGCTTAATGTATGAGAGAGCATTTGGCAGCACTCAGACACCAGTGAGATTGCTCTAATCTTGGGGTGGCTGGTACTGGATGTCAAGGGGCTTTCTCATTCTCAAGTGCAACACACACACACATACACACACACACACACACACACGGTATTCACATGAGGAAGATGGTTGATCTATGTGATTGGTGGATCCTTGTAGGTGGGGACATGTGTGTGATTGGCATAGAGTTTTTGAGCATAAACCTCCTACCTGACTGCACGTCTTTTTCAGGGCTCAGATGTTGCATTGCATCCTCCCCTGTAGCATATAGGAGAATTTAATAAGATTCCACATCGCCCAGGCTGAACCGCCTTTGTAACAACTTTTCATTAGATTTTGACTGAAAAGCTAGGTCAAGATAACATTCTAAGAAACAGACTGCGTAAAGGGACAGATAAATAGTTTAGGAAGAACTTGACAGAATAAATTATCACACACTTATTTTGTTTCTGGTGTGAGAGGTTGGAGAAAGAAAGAAATGGGAACAAAGTTGAGAAAGGAGAGCCCAGGTGTAGAGATGGGGTAGGTGGGAAGTAAGATCCAGAGGGACCCTATGCACCATGTCCGCTGATCTCTGTTTTCACTGGAAAGGTACTGAGAGACAGTGCTTCTGCTCAGGGAAGTAGCAGTATGTGGAATGATCACAACACTCATGAAGGGAGTTCTCATCCCATTGTGAAGGCGTCTGTTGTACTGCACAGCATAGGTCCAATCCAACATGGGTAGCACTAGTGGAATTGGGAAAGTGGATATGATTTAAGAAGACAGTGATGGCACTACTTTCTAGGGCGGTTTTGAGATTACTGTGGAAGGTAACATCAAGGGAGGGTCTCAGGCTGGGCCTTGGGTGACTGCGGCATGGTACTGATGTCACTGGACCTTGAAGAGAGAAAACAAGAATAACAGTAGAGGCTGCAGAGGAGCTGAGGCATCTGCCTCCTCTCTCCTGTTCAGATTCTGGAAGGAAGGAATGTTGGCAGCTGGCTGAGCACACTCCACAGAAAAGGGGAGGGATTGTAGGAAACCTGCCCTTCCCTCTGTGCAGAGAGACATTTTTAAAAATTAATAAACAATGGAAAGGTAAAGAGGCAAAAGAGTGTGCAAGGGTTTTCCAGCCAGTCACATTTTCCCCAAATACCCTAAAGCCACAAGCTTTCACCCAGGGTTTGAAGAAAACCCAGCCCACTACCAACACCATGCCATCCCGCTCCTTCAGCTAACTTCCCTGGGATACCTTGGAAATAGACAAGCAAGCTGTCCTTGGAGGAGAGCCACTTAAGTCAGAGACGACAGAGCACTCAAGGGCAAGAAACACTGATTTTAAGACAGAAAGAAGCATCCGACAGCTGAAACAGAGTAAAACCTCTCTTGCTCTTCCTCCAGGCTTCCAGGTGGGTGTGAGCAAAGCTTGCATGACCCTGTGTACGTGGAGGCAAATGCCAACAGTGTTTAGCAGAAACTCTTCCAATAATGGCTCATCTCACAAGAGTGCCAAGAGAACCTGAGAAAGGCACCACTCACAGATACACAAACATGGCTGGTGCTGGCAAGGTGGTGTCCTTTGGAAGGCCAGTATCTGCCCCAGGATTGAGGAGGCAAGGAATCAGTGGGGAGTGGGGGTAAGAAGGAGCAGTGGTGGTGTGACTTGGAAGGGAAGGCAATACAAGAACCAGGTGTGTTCAATGGAGAAGGCAGTGCAGGAGAAAGACAGGTTGAACATCTTCAGGGCAGGTCAGTAGCTCGACAGTAAGTCAGAGGGCCAAAGTGAGGTGACTGGAGGGCTCGGTCCCCTCAGAGAGGGGGCACAGAAAGAGATTGACGTTATAAGAGCAACTGGATGTCCATCGTCAAGGGAACTCTGCAGTGAAGAACATAAAACAGAAGGTGCAAGGGACCAAGGACCTGGACACCCACCATCCTGTGGACTGAACAAGACACTTTGCTTTCTCAGGGCAGCTTATCAACCAAAGCTGCTCAATGTAGCACCCGAAACAAGGGGCTACAGTGTTCCCTAAACCCAGAAGCAGGGCAGGGGCAGCTTACAGTACCATTCTGTCTCCAAGGCACCGTGAGCATCTGTGCCAAGACCAAACAATTGTCATGTTGACATGCTGTCAAGAGGGAATCAGGGATGTTTTCTTTAGAGATAGTGAAGCCACCCTTATCAATCCCAAAAGGAACAAAAGACTCAGCTGGGCAAGGCAAGGAGATATGTTCGCAGGCTCTGAGCTGGGGTATTGTGATGCTCTGCTCAGCTATGACCTGCTCATATCTCTTTCTGCCATCCTTGAAAATGACAGCGGACTGGCCATGGTCCATAGTCCAGGCCTTTCTTTGCCACCTCTCCCGTACTGTTATGGAATATGTGTCTGTTCTCCATTCCCTGGGGTCTTAGTGTTGGCTGAGGGTTAGCTACAGCCTGCCTACCTGTGAGGGCACGAGTGCATGCATACACACAAACACATATCACACACACACACACACACACACACACACACACACA
>LOEQ01001566.1:112069-126753 GCA_001685075.1 Bramus lutescens
TATCAAAAGGGGCCAAGGCAGTTTCTTTATTAACCAATGAAAGTAACACATAGACAGATGACCCTCCTACATCACTTCTGGGATACTGGTTTCTACTAGGATGGTGAAAATGTCTCTCAGGTATTCATAAAATATATAAAATCACAGAATCGCCTGAAGTCTTCAGTGCCTCGCTGAAGATGGAGGAGGAATTTTAGAACATGGGACCCACTGTGACAGGAACTGCAGAGGACACAAACCTCTCAGAATTGACTAGGGAGGTGAATCCAGAGCTAAACTAATCCTTTTCTAGTTTTTCTCTCAAACATCTAGAGACATAGAATGGGCTGCCTTTGACCCGGGCAGCCTAAAGCAAGGCCAACATCTCCAGCTCAGCTCCTCTGCACCCATGGTGGGCCTTACTGTCATGGCTCCCAACGTTCAATACAGTTAACTGTGTTTTCACCCTGAGAACGTGAGAACAGACATAAAGAACTACAGACTCCAGTGTCTGAGAACATCACAGGAGTGTTTGGATTCTTTTTCCCTGTAGTAGTGGAGTTGGTCCTTGTATTTGAAGGTCCAATGAGCTAAGTGCTCCACCTGAGGCTGGAGCAAGTAAACTGAGGTTAGAACCCTGCCTTTGACTATCGAGGGCTCTAAAGCACCATTAACTGGGTGTTTATAACCAATAGGCATTTATTTCTCAAATCCCTGACCCCAGGGTGTCTAAGACCAAGGTGCCCAGCTGATCCCAAGTCTGGTCATGGTTTCCCCCCACCCCTGGCATGTCTCCTGGTTCTCACCCTAACTTCTCATGGGGAAGGAGTCAGGGAAATTTCCCAGCTCCACCCTTATGATCCAGTTTTATCTCAAAGGCCTCAACGTATCTCTACATTTGGCACTAAGTTTTAACAAATGACTCAGTGGAACATACAAACACGTCCATGCCATAGCAAAGCCACTGTGACATGAAATTATCCCTAGAGAGTAACAGCGCCACCGACACAGCTGCGGGCTTCATTTCAATCACTCTTAGACATTATGGATTCAGTTTGTAAGTCTTCTCACCCCTTTAAGCAATGCCATGAATCAATGGGATCTCACTCTTCTGGGTTCAATTTCACATTTTGCATGAATATTAGAAAATTACTTTAAAATTTTTGGGAGAATCCAATCCATTGAAAGCATGGATGTTCTATGCATGATGATGAACGTTAGAGAAACTGCTTGTGGGTAAATTGATCTAGGAATCTGTGATCCACCCATCTATAGGTGTGAATCACAGACTTGCTTCCCAGTCGCCACAGGGCACCTAAAGAGAGAGACTTTGGAAGCGGGGTCTCCTGTCTCCAGCCTGGCCATTTCAGTTCAGAGTTTTCCCCAAATCCTAGAAAGTCACAGCCGCCTTCAAGCCTCTATTGGACAGAGAGATGGACACACAGACAGCAAACAATTGGCCCAGTGAGAACAGTCAGTGGTTCCAAATTTATATCATTTTTCTATGTAATTTTAAGTGTACCACATTGAAATAAAAAATACCTTTTGGATGAGCAGTCAGGAAAACAGATAGATCAGTCCAAACCTCTCTCACCCCAGAGAAATGGAGGGAAGCATTGATGGGTTTCCTGTTTTGCCCAGTGGCCATTTTGACAGCTGTGGAGGCAGATGTGTTAAACAGGACCGATTTTTCTGTGGGGAAATTTGGCATGAAAATTGCAGTAACATATGGCATAAGCACTTTTTAAATCAGAAAGAATAATAAATAAACTACCTAACATCAAATTTTTGAAGTAGGGCCCAGCTCTTACCATGTGCGGGCTCAGTGTAACAGCTCTGAGGTAAGGGACTGCCAATCATTTTAAGATTGTAAAGTCACAGATAGAGGATGTGTTGAGAAAGTGTAGGGCCAGAGGCATTTACAAGGCACTTCCAGAATATTTTGAAAGATTGGACTATGTGGAATAATTGCCAGAAAAAGACCTGAACCCTCTGTGACCTCCCCGCAGTTTTAAATCTCCCTATTGCCTACTTATTGTATATTTCATAGAATTGTTTTCATCAGCTGTTTGCTAAAATAAACGCCTTGTGGGGAAAAGGCTTTGAGGTCCACTCGTTTCTGTAGTCAGGCCCTGACTGACACCCCTAACTCATCTGTAGAGACGCCGGGGTTGGCCTGAAGCAGGTGCTCCAATGGAGGCTGAGGTCAGCAGAACCAGGGGATACCTTTGGTAACTGAATAGGCAAGGTGAACCTGTCATGACAAACAAACATGATGTTTGGAGCCAAAAGAACATTTTTGCAGAACCAGGAGTGAGCAACGAACCAAAGCAGCCAAAGCAAAGTTCTGTGTTAGCCCCCAGAGACCGCCATATCCTCTTCCAGCCTCACGGGTATCCTGTCAAGTACATTCTGGGTAAAGGAGGAAAACACCTGTTCTGATGTCTTGGCGCAGAGGTTTCCAGAAAGTAGGCCTACTCAAAACACTTCCCTTCCAGAATCACAAAATATCTGATGAGAGCTCTTGAAATCATATACCACAAAGCTCCTGCCCCTGAATGACCTTAGACAGTTAGGAACCAGGCTATAAATTAAAATAAGCAGAACAAAGCCTGGAATGAGATTTCCTAGTAGAGGAGCCAGGAAAACAGAAGAAGGATTATATAAAGGTTAGATAGCATGACCAACAAGAAGACACATGGAGGGATCTGGGAAGTCAGAACACTAGACCACGCCACCTATTTTCATGGTCTCCTTCACAGCCAGTGATCTCTGTCAGGACCAGGAAGTGAGCCTCCACACTGGATTGCCAGAGGAAAGAAAAACAAATTAATGGAAAAATGTATTTTTCCTCTTCCTTTTTATTGGTAGGTACAAATCTCAAAATGTCAGATCGGGTATTCCCTGTTTAAAATACAAGATTTGTGTCAATATAAAGCTGTCAACAAGCAATATTCAATCTTCTGCAGAAGCGGGGTTAAAAATAAACACTTTGAGGTAACCAGCTTGGCACTTAAGATGGCAGCAACCTAAAAGGCAACACTAGCTTTCTTATTTTAAGGCCAATTTTCATTTCTTGAGAACAGGGTCATAATAATTAAACTGATAGTGATAAGAAACATTTCTATATAGTACTTGTATAGATAAAATATATACGTGTATATATGTATATACAAATAAATGGATTTTCTTTTTTAGTTCAAATTACTTCTAAATAATGTTAATAAGATGGAAAGGATATGTACCATTTAATTAGATTTCCCCAGTTGCTTTCCTCCCATGGAAAGCTCAGCCAACAAAATTCACGTTTTAGTGTTGATGTGAGAATTGAAGCTTTCCTGTGTGTCAGCCAGCCTGTCTCCCCTTCATAGAACATATCAGGTATTTGCATTATCTTCATGCCTTGTTTGTGTGTGTTCTTCATTTCTAACCTCCACAAAACTCCAAGAAAGCAAGATAGGTCAGCAAAGGCTCCCCGTTGAAATGCTGGAGAAGCCTTAACTGGTGCACTTCATCAGTGGAGTTGCAAATCGTAAATGAAGATGTCAATTATTCATGAACCTGAGGTCCTGAATGCCAGCAATAAATTATTAATGAGCTGGTGTAAATATTTAAAAGCCCTAGTGAGAAATACATTCAGTGAAAGCCCTTCTACAGTGCCATGGATAAACAGCAATTTCTAAAGCAAAGGAAGATGGTGATGTAATAGCATTGATTCAAAGCTATGCACAATGGAGTTAAACACATGGTTCAAATGCTCACTTGCTCTTGCCCTTATCATAAGTGGACCTGCACTGTAGCAGTCATAATCATTAATCCAACATCGTTAGCCTTTGCAGGAACCAAATCCATCTTTGACTATTTTAATCCATTTATCTTCCTTGCAATTTCCTCTAATTTTTGACTTTTGCAACAGAGCATTAGTGCATTTTGTCCACTCAAGTCCTTGCTCCATTTGGCTACTTAGTAGAAAACAGCAGCATTGAAAACTGCTATTTCAGGTGACCTAGAGAAGTACCTCTGCTCTACTGAGAGTTGCATCGCCGGGTTTTTCTCCCTTCTCTGCGCCTTTCCTATCCCTTCGCTGTAAACACACTGTCCGCTCTTTCCTGCTGCTCCTGCAATCCTATTCAGTCTTATACTTAAACTGCTTAGGTTTTTCTCCCTATAAATCTTCCTTGTGTTAGTCAGCTTTCTGAAACTGGGACAAAACCCTAAAAGAAACATTCACTTATAGATAAAAGAAAGCATCACCTGGGTTCTTGGTTTCAGATGTTCCCATGGTTACTTAGCCTTGTGAACTTGAGCCTATGGGCAACTGTACACACTGTGACAGTTGATCTTATCAATGTTGGACTTTAGACTCACCGTGAAAACATGTATTGCTTCCTGTCTGTGTGGGAATGCCCAGATCATTAAGTGAGGTTAGAAGACAAGCCCTAACTGGGAGAGGCTCTGTCCTATGATCTGCTGTCCCTGAACCGCGGGAGAATGAGACGGGCAGCTAAGCATGAACATCCACCTCTCTTTGCTTCCTGACTGGGGATACAAAGCGACCGACCGGCTGCTTCAATCTCATGCCACCATGATTCCCTCACCATGATGGACTGTGTCATCAAACAGAGCCAAAACATATCCTTCCTTCCTTAAGTGGCTGCGGGTCAGGTATTTTAACATGACCAACACATTATGGCAGAAACTGCAGCCAAGTGGGCTGCTAGTCACAGCAGTCAGGAAGAAAAGTAGGAAGAGACCTCAGTCTAACAGCTCTCTTTACAGGGACGCTGCCAATGACCTAAGACTTCCTCAGCCCCCTTTGATAAGGTCCCTCTGCCTCCCAATGGTACTAAATCAGAGGCCAAGTCTTTAGCGCACAGCCCAAAGTCCATCAGCTCCCCTCCATTGGGCCTCACATCTCTCAAATGGAAGGTCGATCCCGTGAGGACCAGGTCTTCACTGCCATGCCCCTGCAGTCTGCAGCACAAAATCAATTCAGAAGAATGTTTGGATGAATTAATAACCACATTCCATGTATCTGTAATTTGTAGAGAGTAGAGTCATGTTTTTATTTTTTATTTTAGGAATAGGTACTTACAATCAAGGGCCTTTGCATGGAAACCAGAATTCATCGATGTTGCTTGACTCTCCGGCTGGGTTTTGGGGCAGGAGACACCGTGAGGGACACATCCTGCACTGGGTCTTGTCTGTATCTGGAGGAGTCATGAGATGATGGCGTTTACAGAGCATCGTCTGATGCAGCTTTTGAAAGCACTTTGGCGGTGACTTTATTGCCAGGATGTTCTTACAGTTATCTCAGGAATTGCTCCCAAGGTTTCTTCAATGTTGAAATGGAGGCATGGGTTTTTCAATCAAATACCTTACAGCACAAAAGCACACTTGGGCTGCACTAGCGTTTTTCATCATTGCAGCAGAAACACAAAGGTTAAACTCCACTTAGAGGCCGTTGGAAGATGTGCAGTGTTGTAAAGCTATTTCCAAAACTGCAAGGCTCAAGCGCTCTCCCAGGGGTTGTGGGGACGGCAGAGAATTGCTTGAGAAGAAGACCCCGGGACGCTGCCTGAAATCTGGCAGAGAGCTGCAGGGATGCAGCTTTTGAGTTTCTACTCACACTGGGTGGACATTTTGGTGATGCCTTTAAGCTGCCCCCACTTCTCTCAGTAACCTCTCATCAAGGCTGCTATAAATAGCACCAACAAATGCAAGAAAGGCACTGGGTCACTAAACAAGAAATTAATAGATCAATAAATTAACAGATCTCTTAATCTATCATGGATGCTATATCTCATGCAAGTAGTTTTTTTTCACTTCTCTGAAAATTTATACAATTTTTGGACATTGGTATATAAACCAAAGATGAGTTGGGGTGAGCAGGGGCATGGCTCATGAGATGGGCGATAGGCTGATCCTTCTGAAGGTAGAACAGCCATGTGGCAGTCCTGATATTCCCCCTGAGATGCAGGATAGTATGTCTCCATGTAGTGCCTGTGGCATGGTCCTCACTGTGGACAATACGACTTGCAAGTGGGGGTGGAGCGAAGTAAGAGAAGGGATTCTTTGGGGGGATCTCACGATAGCCAGCATCCTCTGTATGGTGTCAGGCAGCATGCTTCCTCCATGAATAATATCTGCCTCTGGAATATGGATATGCCCACAAGTTGCTGAAAGATCAAACAATATACTGCAGCCCCAAAAGTAGCACATAGGAGCTAGGCTGTAAACAGGCTGTGGTTGTATGTGTGTGACCTTTACTGTGAGTGACGAGAGAAGCAAGTGAGGGCCACATGGCCAGAAAGAACGTGACCGTACTGGGGAGGAATTAGAAAGAGAAAAGGCAAGCATCTTTCACATTAGCCTCTGATTGATCGAGAGTAGAATTAGGGAAAATGCAAAGGGGATGTTGTCTTGTTTCATACAGCTGTTGGGAGGTGAGGGGTGGAGCAGACAAATTAGACCGTGCTGAAGAGACCTCCAAGGATGCCAAATCTTGGAGGGATCCCACACAGATGGGATGGGGAGTAGAAATGATAAAAGTGTCTCCTCAGGTGTGACCTTTACAGACGAGTGTGAAATCCATGGTTCAGGATGTGGACGGGAACCTTAGTAATGGTCTGCTACAGGAAACCATGATTAAAAGGAAATGATCTGACTCCAGGATGCTTAAATTGAGAGGGACATTTCATTAAGTCAGTAAACAAAAAGCCTGGATGGTGAGAACATGGGGCACACAGGGTCTGTCTGAGCTTTGGAAGCAGAGCAACGGATCTATCCACAGACAGATCGATCTCTCAACCCTTATGGAAATGGAGGATGTGTAAGCAGAGACAATGGAGGAAACCAGTCCTGTGCACTGCCCTATATGTGCCATCAGGCACTTGGTTATCACCAGGTGAGGTCTCCATGACGGGAAAGAAACAGGAAAGACAGGTGTCACGGGAGGAAATGATGACCTTTAATGGTGTTCGGTACTCACCATTTGGATCGGGGAGAATTAAGAAAGATGTTAACTCACCAGGAACCTAGTCTTACCAGCACTGCTGAGCCCCATGGGGTGCAGGGAGGCATGCTTTTTATGAGGTGGAAGAGGCAGTGGTGGATCTGGAAAGAAGTTGTTTGTAAAGGGCTACAGCAATGGATAGAGGAGGAGAAAAGGAAAAGGGAACCAAGGGGCCGGTCCAGGACACTCAAACACAAACCCTCCAAGCTTCATAGGAGACTGGAGTTCACAAGAGAAGCCAACAGGCAAGAAGCAAATGCTGCCAGCGTGGAGGCTTTAAAACCTGACACGCGGTTCACCAAGAGGGTCAAAAGGGAGAAAGAAGAAGGGTGTCCTGTGAGAAAGAGCACTGGAGACTCGAGCCGCAAAGGGAAGCAGCTCGTTCCACAACCTTGAGAGTCCAGCAGCACCTCAAACGGGAAATGTACTGACCGAGGCAAAGAACACCCCAATGTATGACTCTGCCCCCCTTCTTCATCATCTGAGTAATCAGAACGGACAATCTTACATGTCTCCCAGGTCTTATCTTCCCTCCGTCAGCTACATCTGTGTCCTCTCAGCAAAGCTATTCAAGAGCATTGAGGACGGCAGACCCCCAGACCCTGAATTTCTTGTAAACAACTTCTTTTCCTCTGCTCTGAGCATGAGACCCTGATGGGAGGGGAGTGATTTCTGGTGGGTCTGCAGCTGAAAGATCCCTAGAGCTGGGGAGTGGCCAGAGCCCTATATAAGCTGCCCCTGAGCATAATAAAGTGGGCATTTTTGAGGAATTTAAGTATGACCCGTGTCTCTGTCTGTGTGTCTTTGTGCATTTAAATCTCGAGGCCCTTGCCTGAGGCTCCAAGCTACAGGCATAGTACCGTAGTACATGTAGAACAGGCAGACATTACGCAAGAGTGCATTTCTATTGTGGCATCCTGTTTGTTTTAAAGCTTATACATGTGTGATCTTGAAGGTGAGCTCAGCTGTTAGCACTTCTCTGCTCTAATGTCTATTCGGGCAGGTAGCTTAGCAGGAGTTTTGTCAGGGGAAATAGCTAAATGAACAGCATTAGCAGGGTCGACTGTTTTCTGCTCATTTGTAGCCACAAAGCCTCCAAGCGCCTTTGAAAATGAGCAATCTGGATTCATCTCTAACAGTGGACAATTCTCCTTCCATAGCACTCTGCATAAATTCCTTCCTGCAAGCAAATCCCGAGAAGGTATTTCATGCAGCCCCAGTACTTTTCAGCAGCCAGGTGTGGCCAATGGGAAGGTGATGGCCATGACACCAAGAGGTGTCAGAACCAGAACCCCAGCCCAGGAGGCAGGCAAGGCTGTGGCACTTCACTCTGCTCCCCTTGGCCATGAATAGGATGGAGCAGCAAAGCCACCCCTACCAAACTCCATCAAAAGTAAGGATCTATTTAGTGGCTCTACGGAAGCACCTAGGAGCCAGATGCTCCAGAGAAAATGAGTTTAGATTCTGGACGCCTGGGAGAGCAGTGCCTCCATCTGCACTGCTGTCCCCAGCGTGGCTTTTCTGATGACCCAATGACGCAAAGAATCTTTCACATTGTGTTGGACTTTGCTTGCTTATGTGTCATTTTAGTATGCTTTTAGCTACTGGATTCTCATCAGTGAGTTGGTGTTTTCTTAGAATGAATGGTAGCTGGCTCTCAGGGACCCTCCCCATCTTCTACAGAAAGGTTTGATTATATAATGCTAGCCCTTAAATGTCTTGCAGATTTGGGTAAGAATCACGAAAAAATAGCAGAGAATGAGTTGGAACGATGGACCCCCCCATTGGCTGGATGGAGAAAAGTAACCTCAGAAGATCTAAGGTTGCTGAATGAAAACCCCAGTGCTGTAGGTAGGCTACCTTTCTATGAGCCGCTGTCCAGGGAGGACCCTGTGGTCCCCACAATCTTTATAGACCATCTACCACAGCTGTTGGCTACATGCCAGAGCTGGATGGGAAGTTCTTTCTGGTATTTGGGTGTCGCAGTGCCAACGGGTGTTATGCAGGCTGTTGGTGGAGAATTGCCACCGAAATCCTGGTCTGTTACATAGACTGCCAATATCGCTTCAAGGTATTCCGATAGAGGTATTGATTCACTAAGCTCCACAGGGAGGAATTGAGTCTTTGACCAGAGGTCGGTGCCTTATCTGGGGTGAAGCGTTATCTCCTCTCATCTCATCCAGAAATGTCATACTGCAGGCAGAGTGAGCCAAGGGCAGCCATTAAATCCAGCTCTGCTGATCAGCCATGTTTGCTGAGGTTTCCTAAGCCTTGGGAGCTCTCGTGCTACAGCACAGGGGCTGATCTGTCCTCATATTGTGTAGGAGGTCGAAGGATGAAGAGAGCAGAGTGGGGAGGATGGATGCTGGCCTGGTGTGCACCGTGCAGGGCTTAGCTTTTAGGATGTGCTGAGTCCCAGATTCACATAGGGACCAGTCGTGAGCAAAGTAATATGACAATGTGAGTCTAAGCCTTCGGAGTTTTCTATAGATCTGTTTTCCAATGCTGCTGAAGTGGCTTAAAGGACAGAATAAGCCTTCTGGTAGGACAAATTCCCTGTACACACAGGGTGTTGGCTCTTGTCAGGACAACCCTTATTTGCAACCTGTATGCAAATGCTCTGATATGAAACAAAGTTTTGTAATAGTTATTACTTACAGCTTTTCACAGTAAAATAGAAGACGTAAGGCACCTGCATGCACAAACCCATCCACCTGCTTACCATGGAAATGTCTTCAACAGAGCCAACTTCAACCTGAAACTTGGCTTTCATCCAAAGACCAAACAAAAACAACTCTCCAAGAACACCCTCAGTCCCTCAGCAAGCCCGTGGAACATCACTGCCAAGGCTGTTGATGCTCAGCAACTTACCGAATGTCTCCCAATTATGTCTCTTAAAGGCAAGACAGGTGTTTCTGGAAACTATGGCAAAGTAGCATTCTTCCTGAAGTAATTCCATGAAAAGCACTCCATAGCTCATTTGTGGAGCTACGGAAGGCCATAGGCATGCACCCTGTTCATCTCACTGTAACTGGAGGTTTCTCTCCTACCTGCCAGTTCCTGAATATCCGCTCTGAGGCTTAATATTAATTACAAACTGTTGGTGGATGGCTCAGGTTTATTACTAGCTAGGTTTTGCACCTTAGATTTACCCATTTCTATTAATCTATGTATTGTCATGTGGCTGTGGCGTTACCTCACATCTTGCTTCTCTAGCACCTACTGGCATCTCTCTGACTCCACCTTTTCCCCCCATCTCTCTGCTTGGCCTTCCTGCCTGGCCCTATTCTGCCTGGCTATTGGCCAAATCGGGTTCTTTATTAACCAACAGTAATAAGACACATTCACAGCACACAGAAGGGCATCCTACATCATCTCACCAACTCACCTCAAATCTCAAACATCCACCAGGCTTCTCAACCTCATGACTTGGGCACTGCTTCCCAAGACATTTCAACACCTTCAAGCTGTACTGAATAATGAAGTTTAACATGTAGGTCTCAAATATCATTGTGTCATTGTAGAAGCTTACCTACATAACAGCTGAAGTATGCTGCCTGTCATAGTAAGCCTGGTCCAGTCTCGAAGATCCAGAGAGAGTGCAGCTGCAGAGGAAAAACCCAAGGGGCACAGTGATCCTCCCAGCACAAAAAGGCTGGAGTCCTGCGCCTGGATCTAAATGCAAGGGATAGGATCACAATGCATTTGCTTTCTACAGAGATTCTTGATTTAAAGTCATTGATCCTGAGCTGCCACCTGAGACTAAGGAGCAAATGACATCTGATAGATTAAGCCCCTGCCTTGTGCCATGGCTGGGAAGCTGGTGGCAGCTTTGAATCAATACCCTGCTCGCACCCTGGAAACAGCCCTGACAGGCTTGGCTCTTAACGTCTGTGGTGCGGTGGAATCTGCTTGGGTAGCCCTGTTCCTCATCCCACCTCTGCTGTCACTGCTGATGCTGGTCCCCGGAAATGGGCAGAATTAAAATGCTTGTCATTGCAGAAGTATTGCTTTCAATCAAAAGGGCTTGTGGCCCCAGGACACCTGTGTTCACTTGACACCTGTGAAGCCAGCACAACTAGAGAATGACTTTTCAGTGGACAAGAGAAATCATGAAGTCATTCCCCAAAACTGAACTTAGAATACAGGTGACAGAACATATTTTTAGTGCAGTATTAGTCTGGAAAATTACTAAAGTAATAGATAGAACATAAACATGACCGAACTCTCTCCATCCAGGTCAGGTGGGGAGCCTAGCAACACCAGGCAGTCTGAGCAGAGCAGAGCTTCTTAAAGCTTCCCCATTTCTCAGCCTTTTAAACTTAAGAAGTTTTGTTTATAAGATCTTGGGAATACAGGTCTATGAAACAGGTATAGAAATCAAATATTCACTCATAACAAACCATAAATGCACCTATTTTAATATAGTTTTGGTGTGTATGTGAAAAAGTCATATAGTATTGAGATGGTTATACAGTACTGAGATGGTTTTACATAAAGAATTGAGTCTTGGCTAAGTATTTGTTCCTGTAGGACACAGAGTGTCAGTGTTGTTCAGAGTTGGTCGATATTTTGATTTTATAACTGTCAGTATTGAGAACATTGTTGTTCATAAATACTTAGTATTTGTGGCAGCAATGTGTTTGGGTCCAGAAAACCCTCAGATTTCATTCTACAATTGATTTTTAATTAATTTTTGTCATTGTGCATTTAAAAACATTCTGCTGCTGCCATTTTTTTAAGCACTCCTCCTATTCAGTGGCATGGCCCCATGTGGAGGGGCAGCCCACTGTTAAGAAACCTGGTAGGAAGAATCCACAGGATTCCTAAAAAGACAGGACAGAGGCATTCTTAGATGAACTCAATTGATGGCTTGCTCTTGGCTATTTAAAAGTCAGGAGAAAAATCAAGGAGAATATTAATAATGTTTAAAAAAACATATCTTTACTCAAAAGGCAGACTGTGAGCAGGTCAAGCGGCGTGGGCATTTTCAAAACACATGAAAGGCTGCTTTGAATCCACACCTTCCTTCCCTGTGTCAGGCTCATGTGCTGGAAGTCTGACCTCCAGCTGGAGATGCACTTTCTGGGGGATCAGGAGTCTGGTTGGTGGAGCCTCACCGGAAGAAATAGGCCACTGGGATGGGTGTCGTTAGGAGCTGTATCTCACCCTGGTCCCTCCCTGTCCTCCAACTTCCCAGCTCTCTCCAGCAGTGAACACTGTTCTGTGACTCTAGTGGTCAGCCTTTCTAAGCTGCCCTTCCACAGACAGCTTCTCCTTGAAAAGCCCATGTCACAGAACTGCAGCATCCATTCAAGCTGCTCTTTCCGTTCCTGCATCTTCTTACCTTCGAAGCTGTGCGTTCTGCTTGCAGGATCTCTAGGAGGTTCCCTGAGCTCCTTCCTCTGTTCCTCCTCAGTTCAGCAGCTAGACCCTCCCCGGGATGCCTGGGAAGCTGTCAATCACTCTCCTGCTCTTCCCTTTAGTCATTTTATCATCCACAGGGCATCTCCAGCACAAAAAGTTACTAATAACTAGAACAAAGGGGCCTTGAGTTCTTAAGCCATCTATAAGCTTCCTGTCGCCCAGTGATGAGTCAAAGATTTTAGATGGTCTAGGCTTCCCTATCTCCTTGGAGTCTCAACGATAAGCTGCTACTGGCTCCTTGACCTGTAGACACACTGACTTTGACACACCCCACAAATTCATAGCACCTCCCTGCCAAAGCATAGATCGTTCCCTCTGTGTGCAAACTCTTTGACCAAGCCGAGCGGTAGTGTCGCCCATGCCTTTAATCCCAGCACTCAGTCTGGTCTACAGAGCAAGTCCAGGATGCCCAGAGATACCCAGAGAAACCCAGTCTTGAAAAACCAAAAAGAAAGAAAGAAAAAAGAAAGAAAACCAAACCATTGACCAGATTACTAGATCACTTCCGGACCAGTTCTCCTGGTGGATCTATTTCCTGTCCTCTCACAACAGCCTTCTAAGAGCCCCCCACGTAAGCTGCTACCATTTTCCTTGCCTTGTCCCTAAGGGAAGCCGTTGACCGCTACCACAGATGCGGTTTCTCTGCCTGCTGGCAGCTTGTCTTCCCCACCAGACTCTAGGCTGTGTGAGGGTGGGTGACTAGCTTCACCTTCAAATGGTTGAAGAGATTCTGGGTCTGCCTTGGGGAAAAACAAAAGAATTAGAAACTGTAGCATTGTAAACAAAACTGTATGCGGGAACCAGTGAGAGGGTTACCAGATTAAAACCCATTGTCCAGTCAAACATGGAATCTTTTCCTGTAGATCTGTCTTGGGGAGGAATTGGGATCAATTTACACCACGAAGCTTCATTTTTAGTTTGAGATTCATATTTGAGAACCGCTTCTTGTGATTTGCTAGCTCGGGAGTCTTGGCAAAGCAGCACTCAGTGAAGCACAAACATTTTCTTTCTTATAATCGTCCCTCCTCTTGGCAGTCAGACCCCCTGGCATGTGTTGTGTGGGAGTGTCTCCCTAGTCAACAGCGTGAGACTCACAAGCTTTTATTTCTTGCTGGAAACCGTAGCTGAAAATTGCTAGCTATGCAGTTTCTATCAGAACTTCATTAGGGCAATTATTATAATGAGTGATTGAGAAGAAATACTAACAATACATTTTCTCAAGGTGATTTGTGTTTCTCCCTCTGATTAAATGCACCCCTAGACAGTTACCCTAGAATTTTCTTCCTTTGCCTTTCAATACAATTTTCTCTCCTGCTGATGTTCCCTGGAGACATGTGTGGGCCTGGCATCTTCTTTTTCCCCTAGACCTGAAATTCCTCTTGCTCTGCCTATCCACATGCTTACTATAACCCACAAGGGAGAAAGGGAATTAATAAAGAGAGCTGCTCCCGCGAGCCATCTGTTTCCTGCTAGATTTCTGACTAATAAACTCACCACCAGCAAACATGTGTGGAGTGCGGCGTGTTTTATCAGGGATGGCATGGAAGACACTCTTTAACCTGCTTTTCATGTCCTGTTCAGAAAACCTCTCTCCCTGGCAATGGAATGGAGACATCTCAGCCTTGTTACACTACACATTTCCTTAGGCTGGAAAATGGGAGCTTCATTTTCCTACTTGAGTGTTTGTGTATATGCGTTATGCTTGAGCTGTGTGTGCGCTATATGTGCATGTATGTGTATATACACAGTATATGTGTGCTATGTGTTGAGAATTGTATTATATATTTATGTGTGTTATCTGTTGTGTATGTAAATATGTTGTATGTGTACATGTGTGTGTGGTGTGTTACATGGGTGCTGTGTGTATATGTACATGTGCTTTGTGTGCATGAGTTGTGTATGTGTATACATGTGTTGTGTGTGCACATGCTGTGTGTATATGTAAGTATACATCTGTGTGTACCTGTGCTTAAGTGTGCAGATCTTGCTATTTTTACTTCCAGTATCAATTGTCTTCACCTTTTGGGGAGGAATCAGGAAAGTGTCTGTGTTAATGAAAGCCCATTTTTTTCTTCACATAAACAGAGCAGCCTTCGGGATGACGTCATTTCTTCCCTGTTGTTTTGTGTTTGTTCTTCTACCAGGCTGATGCAGTTTTCATGAAAGACACCTTTTCCATCAGGGAAAAACAAATTCACGTGTTTGCGGCATGCCCTCTTGTGTACTTTCTACAGTGTTTGCAAGGTTGCTGCCTGGTGGCTGC
>LOEQ01001566.1:144340-165067 GCA_001685075.1 Bramus lutescens
ATTCTTGGCATTCGGCTGCCTGCCGACAGTGCAGCACTGTACCGGCCTAAGCTAGACATTCTCTGCTAGGTGTCCTGCCACCCAGCTCAGGAGAGCCCCGCCATCTTAGCTGAAAATGAAAGAACTTGTTGTAGGCACTCTTTAAGATTGCATACATGCCCTTTAAGTCCCTACCACCACAATTTCAGTCTCTGTAATTTGATTGTAAAAATGCTACTTCCTAAGCTTCCTTTTGTCCTTTGGTACCCATGTCTTAAAATACAACGCACGCGTGTTGTGCAGGGGCCACATGATAGTGCAGGCTTCAGCAGACCAACTCCCAAATGTCTCTGGGGAATTTGGCCCATGACAAACTCCCACAGACATGATACTCTATGGCTCTACAGGGCTCTCAGGGTTCTCTAATACTGAGTTCTCCACTTCACAATACGCAGGCAGGTTCAAGCGTACTGCCCCGTCTCCCTGCATAAAGGGACTGTCGCTAGTGACTGCTTCCTGGATTTGTCTGAGGATGGGTGGGGGGTGGGTGGGAGATGCTAGTGGCACACAGAATGAATTCAGAATGCTGGGCATTCTCCACTCACCTCTTTTCATGCCTCCAGGGCTGTCGGGGAGGGGGAGGGGTCCAGGTTATCAGATGACAGTGCTAATGACCGGAGCCACAAGTAGCAGTTCGTACAGCTCAGCAAAGTAGTCCCCCTTGCCTGGACTCATGCAGGAAGGTCCTCCAGCTGCTGGGCTTTTCCAAGGGGCAGATGCTGACAGAGATGCTAAGTTCATGGTTCACCACTGTCTCGTGTCCAACTTCCACACAAAATGTGATGTATTGGTACAAAGTTACACCGAAACTTCAGACAAGAGACCCCAGTGTGGGAATTAAATCTGCTCTCAAGTGACTGCATGCCCTTTTGGATATTCCTGAAGATTTGTTCAAAATTGAAAAGAAAGGTACTTGCAAATGCTTCATATCTAGGACTAATTTCACAAGTAATTAAGCCAACTGTTTTATAATTTTTTATCATAATTCTCAAAGAATGATGTTTACTGGCCATGTACTGAATTCTGGGAATGAATGTCTTGATGTATGTAGACCACCTGTCCTTGGGCATACACAATGAAATTTAGTGTAGCTACTAAGTTACTGTATATTAAACTATGTATCTATGAGGCTTTCTTGAAAACCTTAATAACAAAAATCTACTTGAGGTAGCAATTTCTAGCAATTATTTGTGCTCATGTTTCCAAGCCCAGTGTTCCTTAATGCTAAATAATGTTATGCCTTAAAGCAGGGAACGCATGAGAAAACCATGGAGCTCACCTGACTGACTTTGCTTCTTCCTTCCACGAATGAGAAAGTGAGAGCCCAGATAACTAGCACCTTGCCCAAGGTTGCAGAGTTCAGCTCTCATCTTAAAATACGTATGTAGATGTTTACCTGATTGAACGTGTCAGTGAATGGCTCCAGATCATTAACTCTTGGGACGATCTCAAGAAGCCAACAAATGGTCTCATCTAGACTTTGCATCTAGCTGATGCACAGCAAACTGAACAGTGCTGCTGCCCCCCCCCGTGTGCTCAAGGTCAGACATTGCACACGGAATAGTCACGAGGAGGGAAAGGAAGCAGAGACAAAGCCCTTAAAGTAAGAGCGAAATAAAACTGGCAGGACTATTTCTCAGCAGGAGGCTTACTGCTTCATCAGAATGTCCATTGACATTATCACATGCGCATACACATGCACACATGCATGCACATACACACGCACACATGCATGCACATACACATGCACACATGCACACGCACACACATGCACACATGCATGCACATACACATGCACATGCGCGCACACATGCACACATGCACATGCGCGCACACATGCACACATGCATGCACACACATGCACACACGTGCACACACATACACATGCACGCATGCATGCACATACACATGCACACACACATGCACACACGTGCACACACACGTGCACACACACATGCACACATGCGCGCACATGCACACATGCATGCACACACATGCACACACACGCACACATACACACATGCACACACACACATGCACAGCATGCATGAAGGAAAATGCACCTGTCTCCCACCAACCTTGCACCATGAGGACTTTGAAATGTCAGGTGTGTCCATTTGCTAAGCTCACAGAGCACACTCATCCCTCACACTCCAGTCTTGTTTAAGTGAGGACTTCCTGCTGCTGCCGTGTTGTGTTGGGTGGCAGGTCACTCCGTAACCACCTACAAAGGGGGAGCTTTCTCCATTACAGCACACTGCACAACGAAGTGAGTGATCAGGTGGCAATTTTGATTGTCCCTCTCACCGAGGACATACCTGTTCATCAGGAGAGATTTCAGATGGCATTATGATGCACTTTCAAGGCAGAAAAGAAAGTCCAAGGGATGCTGTGTGGAGGGAAATGGCTTTATTGAAAACAGCCTTCCTGTTCCCACCCACACCATTAGGCAAAGTGTTTAATAGATTTTCGATCTATTTGGGAAGAACTGGAGGGTTTGCAAATGTCTTGGGGGTGACTGACAGCCTAGTTTATGAGTTTTGAGAAGACTCAGGTAGACTTTATTTTAGAATATTGTGCACAGACACACAGCATTTTCATCACTGTGCTCTCTTTATTCTTCCTCCAAAGGTTTTGATGCTGAGGAAATGACCACATTAACTTGTCTTGTACAGCTAATTTCCTGTGCTTAACATGGCTAAGTCTCTTCCTGAATCTCCACAGGTAGAATTCATTCTCTACCTTTTTAGCCTGTGGTACCGCCTGGCAGGCTTTTGTTTGTGGCTGTGCCACTCCACCTGAGTCTGTGGTCACATTTCTCTCTCCTCCATCCCACAAGGATCCTTGTGACTGTATTTGTAGTCTACAAACATGGCCAGCCTGCTGTTTGTGTGTATTAGAAAATTAGCTCTCCAAGACAATAGATGCATGTTAGTTTAGGGTGCTGAACTTGACATGATTTTTTTCAAAGCAACTCTAGGAAAATAACACGGAGAACAAAGTGCATGAGACACAGAAAGATTCAAAATGCCATTCAAAACAGGCCATCGCTGAGGGGCTCAGCTCTTTGCAGCCCTCCAATGACCTGACATCTGTCCTGGGGCTCTGCAGGCTGAGGGCACAATGCCCAGGGAATATTTTCTTATTTGCTACGAGAGTGTAGCCGTGATGGTGCCGTCTCCCACTGTTCTCTGTGATGACAGTCACCCTTGTCTTTCCCAAATACTCTCAACAAACCCATACATAAGAACAAGGGCTGCAGATTCCCCTAAAGGAGGGGAATGGAGGAAGAGAGGCATGACCAGGGTGTGGCACCTGCTGTTGGCCCTCCAGATGGTGTATTGTACTTGAGGCCCTCTGAATCCTTTCCCCACCTCTCCCTGAACAATCAGGGGGGAGGATGGGCTAGCTGAGAAAGTTCTTCCTTCCCTGAACCTTCTGAGAGTTTTTATGTGACACCAAGTACTCTGGTCCTTTTAGAAAAGAGTCATTTAAAATGCAGCTCAGGCAGTCACTATGCAAAATGACCTAGCCAGAATGTTCCAGAGACTTGATACCCGAACTTGCTTGTAAATCAAACATTGGCAGTTTGGGAAGCCCTGGGGATGATTGGCAGTGGTATGAGCTGAAAGACCAAAGTCTCTTCTCCCTCCCTCTCCCCACTCCCTCCTAGCTCTCTCCTCTCCCTTGTCCTGTTCCCCTTCCCCCCTTCTCCCCTTTTCTTCCCTCCTCCCACCCACCTAATCACTTCCTATGGTTTGCCTTTACAAGCCCAACTATCAAGCTGCCTTCCATATTACCAGGGCCCATCAGACTGCCCATCTGCTCAGACTGGTGCTCCTGCCCAGAGACCAGGAGTCAAACAAAGGCATGGCAGGCCCTGGATAGCTGCCACATCGTCCGAAGGGCATGATGCCTCTTGCAGAAGGCTACCCCACCTCCCCCGTCTCCCTCATCCCAACCATGAGATTTCTGGTCACTGAAGATTATTTCTGTGTTCCTAAACTAGATTCCCAGAAGGGGACAAAACCATCTTGGAAGCCTCTCAGGGAGCATTTGACTTAATTACACTGATGTATTTATTTCAGATTTATATTATACAAAATATGTTAAGAGCACACAGGGTCTAGACTTTAAAACAGTACCTCCACATTGTCAGGGCACCTTTCAAACTTGTAAGAACGAAACATGAACGCTACATTCATACTTCCCTTGGGTCCATTTTAGTATTTATCCAATCCCAATGACTTGATATGCCTCCTGGGCAGACTGCAGGTTTACCTTCCCCAGAGGTCAGGATACTTGTTGCTGGCTTTTGCAAGCTAAGGGATGGGTTTCAGTGTAAGAAATGGCGAGTGGCACTCACCCCCAAAGGCTGCATGCCCTGCTTCTGTCCTGCTGTTTTTAGAGTCATTCAGTTAGTGACAGGTGGTATAGAATTGCTTTACTTTTATATTTTCCTTTTTAAAAATGTTATGTGTAGGGTGTTTTTCTATGTGTATATGTCTGTGTATATCACGCATGCCTGATGCTCAGGGAAGCCAGAGGAAAATATAGAATGTCCCAAAACGTTATTTATCTTGAGCTGCCCTATGGGTGCTGGGAATTAAACCAGTGTCCTCTGGGAGGACAGATAAATGCTCTTAACCATTTAGTCATCTCTCCAGTCCCCTGTCTTGCTCAATTATGGATAATTGAGAGGCAAATGGAGAGTCATCCTAGGACAACTGCCTTTCAGAATCTAGGGTCACTGGCCAGCACAGAACATTTCTTCAAGCTCCTTCTAAGGCTGAGGAGGGTCTAGTGAGATCCTGGTTGGCTTCTTGCTTTTATTAAATGTCCAGACCCGAGTGCTCATATCGGCTGCTCTCTTCCTCTATGAGATACCTGCTTTCCCTTGTGTGGCTTCATTGTCTCATTAATAAAAAAATTTAAAAATTGATCTAGAAGGAAGCCCTATTTTATTTGAATTTGAAGGAAAGTCACCAGGGCAGGAAAACAATAAGTAGCAGCTGCCAGGATGGGAGAGAGAGAGATGTGGCTGTGCCTTTAGTCTGGGGTGTCCAGGCAGTAGTGTGATGTCTTTCTGACTTCCCCAAAGCATGGATATCTTGAAGTCACAAAGCTACAGCTGCCTCTTCTCTGCCACCGGCCAGGAACAGACACAGTCAGATCCGTGTCTAAAGAAAGACACTCACTGAGAGCAGTGTTGTGATGGTGCCTGCTCTTTCCATCTAGGCTCTCTCTGTATCTTAGTTCAGCCAGGGAATAGAGGAGCTGGAGAACAAAACACACTGTGGGGAAAGAATGTGGGCACCTAAGGACCAGAACGTTACAAGGAAGGGCAGAGTCTCTGGTGCAACCCTAGGCCTACCCAACAGCTGCCATCCAGAACTTGCCCAAGAATTCAAAAAGCTGGGCTCTGCAGAGGACTCCAAAAACCACCAATTAGCATAACGACATATTTCCCAGATGTCTGAGCATGCGATGGGTCTTTTACCATCCCCAACTTAGAGCACTTGTTTATGTTTGCTGTGTGCCTGAAATTTGAAATTATGGAGAATTATTATGTTTTTTTCTACACAAAATGCTTACATTTTATATTTCAAGCACAACAATTCCTCTTTATAAAATCAGGGCAAATGAATCAGGGGGAATTTGGGAAGCTTTATGCTATAAGGAGAAGCCAAGCACATTTTTGAATATGTATTTGTGCATATAGATGTGTTATATATACATATATACATATGATATATATGGAGCTGGCAGTATGACAATACATTTTCTGATACACGTGATGGAAAATGGCATCGAACAGATCCCGTATCTCCGTGTGTTCAGGTTCACGGCATTGCTATATTAAGCTGTGCGGTTGAGCTCAGAACGCTCACGAAATTAGCAAATGTGGTGCAGCGGATAAATCTCATGGCCGACATGGTCTCTTAGGAGACGTCTAGGCATTTTGATATGAAACAAGGAGCCAATTATTCTCCACAGTGAACCCAGTTTGCTTCTGCAAACCTTCTAAGGCATATAATAATATCCATCAATGGTAGATTAATGGTCTGGTTTGTTTCATCATGCAGAAACAATGAGATAAATAATGGGCAATATTTCAAGCTGCTGGGACACAGTTCTGTTGCCACCACGGATGGTACGTCTGAGCTTCAGTGCTCAGGCAGCCTGGCCCTGCAAATCTTGCAGGACTGGAGCTTTTGCTGAGGGAGAATGGTTGTAAAATGAAACTTGCGGCAAACCCAGTGCCAATTAGTGGAACTATACTGGGCCTGTGAGATGAGTCTCTGGGGACAAAAGAGAAAGTGTCCCCTTGACTGTCTGCTCCAAACTTGGTCAGCTCAGGCTCTCAGGCTCCCCTCTGGTTAAGACTTCACAGTGCCCCACCTCTCTGGATGGAGCCCCATTCCCTTGCTTGGTCGTGACATCGCTTTGCCCGTTTACTCCACAAAAAGAGACCTCTCTTGGGTGTCCTGTGTGTTTTGTTCAGGTCTCCAGGGATGGTGGTGTGGGCCATGGCCCCACACAGGATGGAGGCTGAGGACCTGCGTGAGCGCTTGCCTTGTCTGTCTGCTCCATGTGCTTTCAAGTAGCATTTAGGGATCCTCCCTAGGGTAGGGATGACATTACTCTCCTGAGGTGTTTGGTAGAGTCTGAAGGAAATCACATGAAAATATATTGACAACTATAAACTAGGCCAAAATGTTTCTCCTCTTTCTTTCCTCTCTCTCCTCTTCTCTCCCACCTTTCTCTCTCTTCTCTCTTTCTCTCACCTTTCTCTCTCTCCTTTTCTTTCTCTCTCCTCTTCTCTCTCACTTTCCTCTCTCCTCTTCTCTCCCACCTTTCTCTCTCTTCTCTCTTTCTCTCACCTTTCTCTCTCTCCTTTTCTTTCTCTCTCTCTCCTCCTTTCCCTCCCACATCCACTCTCCTCGCCATCCCCCTCTTCCTATGTCTGTGTGTGGTGAGTGTGTCTGTGTATGTGTGTGCTCATGCAGTGTATCGCAGTTTTGTGTCTCAGAAATACTAATAGAACTTCTCTCTTTTCCATCAGTAAGTCAGAATATAGAATTTCTACTCCTCAGTGTGTGACTTTGCATCACTTCCCTCCTCATCATCTCAAATCGGGCAGGGTACTCTAGGGAGAGGTGGCTACTGTCAGGGCCCTACTTATAGGCAAGTGAGCTTTCTACCTGCTTTTCTGGCTGAGATTGTGGCCAGTTTCTTTAAAGGAGAGATTTAAATCATCAGATGTATATGTTACCCAAATGGGCCTTGACCAGCTTTTGGTAAATTGGTGCATCGTACTGGAAGCCTGTCTTTTGTACGAGTTCTGGGACAGTGAAGAAGGAATCTATGTTTAACTGTGGAAAACAAAGTCAAGCTTTGCTTCCTGCAAGTGAGTAAGATCTAAAATTTGTGCCTAGGCATGTTCAGACAAGCTCAGGGAAGAAAGCCAGTCTGCATTTTCCATCCGAGAGACAAGACAGAGATAGCCAAAGTCAGAGAGGGACTGACATCCTGGGCTCTAACCCATTGAGGTTCTCTAGTGGGGGTTGCAAGGATTCACAGCTATTCCTGAGCTCTGACTGCTTACCCTAGAGGAGTTACCCCATTGGCAACCCTCTGTGTTAACAACATCCATGGTTTAGTTTTGGCTTTAGCAGGCCTCAGTCCTGTGATCCACTCCAAAAGTAACTCTATTCATAAAGAACTCTTAGGCTCCGTGATTGCCGGACAAGAATGTAAAAGCAGAAGGAAGGGGCTTTATGCTCACGTAGCGAAGGACTGCTCTCTGCAAACAAAGGGCTGGAAACATCACATGAGACAAGAATTCAGCCTCCTTCCCTCCACTACGCAGGCAAGCAGCAGACTCTTGGAGGTTTACGTCAGAGACCAAGCTCAGCTAATTAGCTCTTCCCAGGAATATGGTCACTCCATTGTTGCCAGGTCTTTAACGTGTAATTATTTACAAGACCCTCAGCTGCAGGAAAGGAGACTCAGAGAGAGACTTCTAACCTTCAGGCTGCTGTGATGTAGATTTCCTGCGGGCAGAGGAGCCTGAGACAGAGCAAGTCAGGCAAGCAGCTCTCAGATAAGCCCAGCTATAACTGACCACAGTCATTTAGCATCAGAGAGAGGTGAGGCTGGGGGATGGATCCCATGGCTTTAGTTTTTTCTCTCCCTTGCATAATGGCTGTTCTCAGTGTTACCCACATTATGCTGACTGGTGCTTATTAAAGGGCCTGGTGCATTGAGCTGTGGGAGCACAGGTGTGCCACCCCCTGCTTATTCTTGGTTTAACCCTTTGCACCTGGGATTGAGGAAGAAATAGGCTACCACACAGGTGGTTTCTCTGGATCCTCAAAGGTGTTCCCACATTAAGATCCAGAAACCTAGAGGGGGTGCTCAGGATGGCGAAGAGAGAAAGCCATAGCTAGGACCGTGAGTGTTTGAGCCATTTGGCTGGGGTTCAATCCACATGCCACACAAACTGCGGGCTCAAAACAAGTGGCTCAGTGGTTTTGTGTGTCCGTGGGTATGTGTGAGAATCACTACAGTTAGTTCTAGAACACTTTCATCCCCTCAAAAGAAATCCCACAACTTTTCCTGTTGTCCCTCTGTCTTCTCCGCTTCCCCTCTTCCTGCCCTAGCTGTTAGAAAACTCACTGCTGAAAGCAATGTAAGCGAGAAGGAACCCAGGCGGCTCACAGAAGAATACACCCACAGTAAGGGGGAAGTCACAGAGGCAACCGCTCACCCGTGTCCTCAGGAAGCAGACAGTGATCATTCCTGGTGCTCAGCTCCCTTCTATGCCGCACAGGACACAAGCCCAGAGACTGGCTGCTCTGGCCTTAGAGTAGGTTCTTCTACCTGATTAAACTAATCAAGATAACCCCTCACAAGCACAGACAGGGGCTGCCCTCATCTACATAATTCCCTGAGGCTTGTCTTCTGCATGATTCCAGATCCCGTGAAGTTGACAGTCAATGTTGGCCGGCACCTCCACCACCCCCATTACTCCGTCTTCAATACTGCAGCTCTTGTCACTGTGGACTTTGTACTCTGGGCTTACACATGAGCATCATCATACATGAACAACATCATCATGGGCTTTTGTGGGCAGCTGCTTTCCATGTAACCGGGCTTCATTCTCTCAATGCCCAAACATCACCTTGCTGCACACATGCATGACACATTTTCATGCATTCATCGGCTTACACGTACTCAGGCTATAGATCCATCTTGACTCTTAACCAATGCTGTTAGAACCATGAAGACACAGATTCCTTCCTGTATAAGTTTTCATTTAGGGGAAGCATATAATAAACACTGGAGCGCTTGCCTGCAGCACACCTGTGAGAGTTGTAGTTTGGGGAGATACTGAGCCATTTTCAAAGGGGCTCCACCATGTTGCCTTCCCCTAGAAATGAACGGGAGCCATGGATAGTCACGCAGCTCAGGAGGTACTCAGGAACACTCTCTGGCCCACTCCTTTCTGCCCACCCTTCTTCCAAACCGGAAATACCTGTGGCACCCAGCCAGCTTCCTGGGCAGATCCGAGGTGTCAGTCCCTTGGAGCAGGGGGGCATTGCTGCAGACTGCCCTCGCTAATGCGAGGGCATTCATTGGTCATGTGACTGGAGGGATCAGGTGCCCACTTTGGGTCCTCCCCAGTGACTTCAGCTTCTGGCTGCCCCATAGGGCTTCTCAGTCACCTTTCATCTGCAATTGGCAGACTTTTGAACTTTTGGGTGTTCCTCTTTGAGTGGCTTTTCAAAGACCATGGTCTGGGAGGACTGGTGCAGACACAGCTTCCTTCTCAGAGCACTGAGACAACCCAGTGCTGTTTTCCATTTGTTTGTTTTATGGGGAGGGTTGCTGATTCATTTCTCTGGTCTATATTAACTTCATCTTTAGAAATAGCAGAACAAAAACAGATTAATAAGCTGCTGACGACATGAATCAATGATCCTTCAAAGGTCCTGAGCTCAGTCCCCAGCATCTACATCAGGTGACTCACAATTAATTGCCTGTCACTCCAAATCCAAGGGATTGGAAGCCCTTTTCTGGCCGCACAGGCATTCAGATACACTTATACAAACGCTCACATAATTTTTCTAAAAATTAAAGAAGTCACTGTTACAAAATACGTGCTAGTACATGCATGTTCAATTTCCTCCCTCTACATAGGATGAGCATCAAACCAGGGACTTCAGTCAATTATTTCAGGCCCTCGGTAGAAGGAAGAGATGCTGGGGTTCACATTCTGATATATTAATTAAAGCCCCAATGATCATATTTGGCACAGCAGTATTGGCCTTGTGTAACAGTGTTTTTGTTGGTTGAAAATGTTAAATATGAGAAAATCTGGTGTTCTTACAGGTTGTTAATTGAATCTAAGCCCTAAGATTTCCTGGTACTGAAATGTTTCTCATACCTTGTGGTACTGTTTGGTGTTTTGTGGGTATTGTTAGAGTTTTCTTCCAGGTCATTTGGTAACAACAGTTCTGTGAAATGCCCACTCATGGAACCCATTCCTATACATCAGGGACCCCCACTTTTCCCACAGAAGGCCAGAGGGTAAACATTTCGACTTTGGTAGTCTACATGGGTTCTGCCACAGTTATCCAGAGAAGCAAAGTTACCCATGATGAAGACAGAGGTTTAAAAGTGAGTTATCTATTTAATAACTCCGTCTGAAGAGGAATCATAAAGTAAAGAATATGGAACAGTGAGCGCTTAGAGCTCTTGCTGGGAAACACCATGTCCAGTGGCCTCAAGAAACCAACATTGGAGGCACAACTGGGAAGGTGAAGGAATGAGGAAGTAGAGGCCCAAGGAAGAGGATAGTTGTCCCTCCTCCAGGGCAGAGCAAGAGGAAAGGGTGACCTCATGTGGAGGCAGGGGTGGCTACATACAAGGGGGGGTTGATGACCTCATGTGAAGGGAGGGATGACATCATGTGGAGGGAGGGGTGACGTCATAGGAAGTAAGAGGTGACGTCATGTGAGGGGGAGAGATGACATCATGTGGAGGGAGGGGTGACATCATAGGAAGTAAGAGGTGACGTCATGTGAGGGGGAGGGATGACATCATGTGGAGGGAGGGATGATGTCATGTGAGGGGAGGGATGATGTCATGTGAAAGGAGAGGTGACATGATGAAGGGAGAGTGACAGCATAGGAAGGAAGGCCGAGGTCATATGAAGTCTCCTAATCACATAGTCTTCCATGCGTGAGAACAGTGAGGGAACCAGGAGCGAACTCTGCCCTGGGGCTGCCTCACTGCAGCAGCAGCAAGGGAAGAAGTTCCTTGTAAGATGCTGGGGTTCTGCCATGCCCGCTAGAGGGTGCCCACTGCTTCCTTGTCATCCAACCCATGTTCTATGCCACCTCTTGTCCATGCTCTGCGGGTCAGGTGTGTTCCTCGGGGCCTGGCTACAGGCCCAAACTTGGGAATCACGATGCTGCCTCATGAGGACATGGCATGTGTACAGGACCTCTGACAGTAAGAGGCCAGGCTGCGTTGCAGGTCCTGCACCAACATAAGCTCTGGAATAGCTAAATATCATAAAACACCCTCCAGCAAGATCTATTTGAACAAATCAAGGCATAGGAAACTAACACTGGAAACTGCAGCTGATGTCAGAGCTATAGACGAATGGGGAGGGGTTGGGTACCCAAGAGAAGTGGGTGTGAAGGCAGAAAAGCTCCAAGGGTGACAGAGATATAATGATAAGACCAAAGGAGGTATGGAGGGAGTGGTTCAGTATGAGAGGCAGGTGCTCTGATCTGAATTTCAATCCAGTCTGTATCCACCATCATCTGAACAAGGCAGAGTTCTGTTTCTACTATACCATATACAATTAAGATTCCCAAATTTTGATCCAGCTTATAGCTACTAAAATGAGATGACTCTGACTGTAGAGCACATGGTATAGGAAGTCTGTATATACTGTGATACTATATGCCTCAGACTCTAAGTGCATGGCAGGTAAGTCTGGGAATGCCTGTGCATCTACCGTATATATTAGTAATCTACACTACTAAAATATCACTCAGATGTTTCAGCTCCAGAGGTTTTTTTTTTCAGAAATATTTGAATTCAAAAAGGAAGTGAGGAGACATGTGGAAAGTTTGAGTCAAAGATTCTATGCAAATTTGGTCTCTTAAGGCTTCTTAGAAGACAGAGGCAGGAGGATGGCAACCTCAAGGACTCACTGACTAAGCTACAGCGAGTTCAAGGAGAGGGTGAGACTTTGGTTCTGTCTAAGCTGTTCTCTAACAAGCAGAGGCGACAGCTCAGTGGAGGAGTCCTTGTCTAGCATGAGTGAGGCCTTTGACTCCATCTTCACACTTGAAAAGAAAAAAAAGCGTGGAGGGAAAGGAACACACACACACACACGTTCGGTGTCTTTGTAATTAGGCACCCTCCCCAAGCTTAAAGAGCTACAGAAATGTGAAATTATAAAACCGTGTTTTGATGGTTTCCTGGCCATGTTTACAGCCTGCGGCATTGATGAATTTCAGTTAAGCAAGAGACAAATCCCGAAGACAGTCCGAGTTAACAACTTCAAGCATCTCCACTCCGTTTTCAATAAAATAAAAGCAGCAGAGGGAGCGACAGCTCACTTTGCTGGAAGGTGGATTATGTTCATGAGTGAGCACAAAGACCTAGAAATATTAATGCCTCCTGGCTGAGGCCAGGGATCCAGACAGGAATCAGCCTCCTTCTGGCTGCAGACTCGCTCTACACGGCTGCTGCGTTCCCTGGCTCGTTTGGTTTCACAAAGCTAGAGTGACTTTCTCACATTGCCGACAGAGTCTAAGGGTGAGTTCTGCAACATGCCCTCCTGTGGGGCATGCCCACCTCCCTGTCTCAGTGGAGCCTGCCCCGTCTCCTAGGTTATCTGCCACAGTGCAAGCCTACCCTGTCTGTACCTGTTGTGAGCCCTTTTCAATCATTGCTTGTGGTCTCCATTCTCAGACAAATCATCTGAACCTAAGCCTGCTCTCAGTCCTGATTCTATGCTAGGCCCCTAAAAAGATATTTATAGAATCCCTTAGGTGGGGCAGGAAAGATGCTTGGTAGTTAAAAAACAGTGCCTATTCTTACAGAGGACCTGAGTTCAGTTCCTAGCACCCACGTCTAAGAGTTCACAACTGATTTTGACTCCAGCTGCCTGAGAATCTTACTCTCCCAGCTTCATGGACACCCGCACTTGCATTTGCACAACACACAGAAAGACACACAATCACACACATGATTTAAAATAGGAAAAAAATTATTTTTAAGCCTTAGCTGTTCATAGAGATGGGCACCTGTTAATGACGGGCGTTTTTACAGATGAATTAACTCGTGAGAAGTTAAGGTTTCTGTGCTTGGAAAAGAGGACTGTGCCAAGTCACTACTTGAATCAAAACACGCTTTTTCTTTTCCAACTTAGAGAGAATGAATGGACAGACATTGGCTCCATACTGACGACCGTGTTTACTGCCGCATCTGAACTCACAATTCAGACACAAGCTAGAGATTTGCTTAAAGCATAAATTTCTACAACGTGAGGTGCTGCTGGGTACTTTCCTGTCTGGCTGTAATTGCTCTCCAGTTGATAGTTCCCATCTAATTAGCTTGGTTTCTTAAGAGGCCATGGAAACCTCTGAGCAGGAAGACACTGGCAAACTTCGTTATGATATGCTCCCACGTTTCCAAATATAAAGGTCAGCTAATGAAGAGTCAATCTCAATCAGCTCTGCCTGATTTCATAGTTCATCATCCTTTGAACCATCTCAGGAGGGAATGCCAGTGCAGCTCTTAATGTTTATGATTGTGGTGATTTATATTTACATTAAAATTGCAATGGTTTCTTTAGTTTCAGTTAATTTATTTGCTATGCTCACAATATTGGAGTGAGCATCGGAGAACCCTGGGTATTTTCTGCAAATCCATGACATTTTTCCCCTTCATTTGTTTCTATCATAAATCTCTACAAGAAAAACTAAGAAGGACCCTATTCCTCTTTTTATTTCCATATATTATGGATGAAATTCTGCCTCATACAAGCCATCCTAAAACCCTAGTCCTCCATCTGAGTATTGGGAACTAGTGTTTTTAGGAGGTGCTTAAGGTTACATGAAGCCATAAAGGTGGAGCTCTATGCCAGTGGGCTGATGTTCTTATATGACCAGGGATCTGTCCGTCCCCCCACCCCGTGTGTGTGCATGCAACCTGTGTGTGAGTGGAACAGAGAAGTCAAGAGAGCATGCTCTGTGAATGTAACTGTCCAAGTGTCCACAGACCAGGAAGAGAGAGGCCTTTATAGAAAGTAATAGTATCCCTGAATTGGAATATCCACCAAAACTGAGAAATTGTGTTTCTGGTTCATTTTGCTTTGTGTTTTTTGTTTGATTGCTATTGTTGTTTTTGTTGATTTGTTTGTTTTTTTTGGGGGGTGTTTGTCTAACATATGTTCTCTTTCAAATTACTGGATTTTTCTTCATCAATTGTTGTTGGATTCATAGACACATATACATATCAGTTTACAAATGCAATTTTCTGAGTCTATATAATGTTGCTTGGGTGTGCATCCATCCACAGGGCTGACCACTTGACACCAGGTTAGACACCAGTTGATGTGCTCTTCCCTGGCGAGGGCGGCCTCTCCTGCTCCGAGCTGTCCCCAGCTGTCTACAATCGTTGTGGATGGTTGAAGACTCTCAGTATTTCCCTGATCCTCTTGTGCACGTTCACTGCTGCCATCTTGGTCAATTGGTGTTTAGATAGTTACGCTGGTGGAACTTTATGGGTTAGAGCTGTGAACACAACTGAATGAAACAAACTCACTGCAAATTTCCGGGTCTTCTGGCTCTGACGACACCACCCCATGCTTCCTTAATGGTCACTGAGCCTGAGATAGAGAAGAATTTTATAGATATATCTTTTGGGTTTGGGGTTCACATCTCTACATTTAGATTGAGTATGGTTTTCTGTTGTGGTCTCCATCTGTTTCAAAGAGAGGTTTCCTTGATGAGGAAGAAGACTGCACTTACCTGTGGGTACGAGAACAAATGTTTAGATTGCATCAGTGACTGTGCTACTGCAGTAAATAGTGGTTGTGTGAAACATGATTAATAAAACCTCAGAGTGAGAAACTGGGGTTTAACCTGAAGGTCAGGAAAGCAAAACAACCGGCCACTGGCTCTTACCTCTTATTCAGTCTGAAATGGTGATCCAAGGCAGGCACCACCGGGTTTCTATGGCAAACTAATGTGGCTACTGGGATTAAAGGTGTGTGTCACCACTGCTTAGCATATGAGGCTGGCCTGTGTGGTTGTTCTACTTTTCTGTTCCTCAGGAAAACTTTATTTACTAAAACACAAATGAAATGCCACTACAGTTGTAGGTTCATCCCTGATAACCATGACTTCACTCACCCTGAGGAGTTGACTGGATCCCCAGTACGAGGCATGGTTTCCCTCTTGTAGAGCAGGTCCTAAATTCAGTTAGAGTGCTGTTGGCTACTGCCTAGGTAAGTGAGCTGCCAGTGTCATGCCAAATTGGAAATGATGTTCAGTGTTACAGAGTGCGTAGAGGTAAATGCCAAGGTTCTGCAAGGAAAATGCTGCAGCGGAGCTGGCGTGTTAGTCACATGGTGACCTGTAAGATCCACCAAATGGAATAGCTTAAAGACTTTGCAGCCATGACTCTTAGGGATTTTACCATGACATCATAAGGATTTATTTCAGTTAATTTAACTACAAAGGTCTTCCAACAATGGTTGATTTGATTGTCTAATTGATTGGATTGATGCTTTGTCTACACTGTTGCTTACATGTGAGTTCCCGGTTGTCTTGAGTCCAGGGTAGTGGCTGTGAGTTCTGATCGTCTTCCATGCAGCTCTGGCCCTTTATTCTCTGAGTTCCCAAATCAGCAGTGTCTGCATGCTATCAAGTACCGTGACTGTGTTCATTAGGCACACAGACACTGTGTGCTTACTACTCCTTATGTATGTTTGCAGCTTATGGACCCCGTGCCAGACATAGTCATTCATAAAATCACTATGTCAAAATCAACTTGATGGTTTGTCACACTTACTACTTACTCATTTCTCATCTGATGTTCTTATTGCTCACTACTGGGGAGATTCAGAAAAACCCTTGAGCTACAGACCTGACCCAACCCAGTAGGTACCAAAACACTCACCGTCAAACTCCAAGTCTAGAATCCTTAGTACCATTTCCAGAATTACTTGTAAGGCAATGTAATAGCTGGGACACAGATCCATATGGGACCAAGATTTTCCTTCTGAAGAAACATCATCTTCTGCGACATCATATAAAATATGATCTTCTAGTGGGTCGAGTTAGGTTGATGAAAGTGTTGATGCCGTTCATAAGGACAGCAGTGGTCCTGATGATGGTGATAAATGCAGTGATGCTGATTACGGTAGCAATGATGCTGATGATGGAGCATCACATGGGGCTGATGATCATGGCTACCATGATGGTTATGATGGCAGTGGCTGTGGTGTTGTTGGCATGACGTTTGTGATGATAATCCGCATGATGTTGTAGAAGTAACATTCATGTCTCAAAGAGTTATTATTTTGAGAAAGAAAACAAACATGCATGTATGTATCTGTGCTCCTAAGACATGCTCTCAGGATGTGCTTCAAGGTAAAAGCATCACCACCTTGGACCACGCTCACCAGATCTGAACATTCAGGTACTTATTCTTCTCATAACAGCACAGCTTTCCCCCAGGGAACTCCTTAATGAGGCGTGTCAGCACCACAGACTGTGTTTATCATGTTGTATTTCTCTGGTGGAAAATACTGTCTCATGTTTTTGAGGTTTGACAGGTTAAGAAAAAATGAGATCTTTGCTTTTGCCATTTATACAAAGATATTGCAGAGAATTTAAAGCTTTGGAAACCAGATGCTGATTTAATGGATATATATTTTCTACTGGAAGTAATACATGTATGCAAAGCAACATGTCTTCATTTCTTCATAAGGTCCCCCTTTTCATCCTGAGAGGTAGAAAGCCTACATTTTTCTCCTAAAATTGAAAATGGAAGCCCCACCTGTTTAGGGCTCTGAAATGAAAGCCTCACACCCAATTCCCCTGTTAATACTTGCCAGCGGCATCTGGCATCTCTGAATTTTAATAACCTGTTTTATAAGTTTTCCTTTTTGTCACCCACACAGAATATAAGTGTTTGTTTAAAGCTGTCTTCCCCCGCTCTTGAATTCCTGTCTTCAAGCCTGAGGCTTAGTGAATTCTGCCCCCCAAACCTTCCAGGTCCTTTGATAAACACTCCCTCGGGCACCCTGCATGTCTCAGAAACGTCCATGGTTAGCTTTGCCCCTTCTTTTTCTGAAAAGATGAAGCTGAAAACTATATTAAAGGAGGGAAAGAGATAAATCTGGCATCTGATTACTTAACAGGTTGTCAGCTTTGACACCAGAGGGGGAAACACTGGAGACACACAGAAACTTGGCTTCAAATAAACCCTGTCTTCGGAAGAAGGAATGGTGCCTCCCTCCTTCCCTTTCATCTGCTTGAGCAAAAGCATCCAGTATCCCTGTGGCATCCCATGAAGCAGACGGACTCTCCCAAAGACCTGCTTTTCCCATGTTGACCCACTTGAATGTCGCGGGCTGAGGTCTCCCATTCAAGAAGAAGGTGTCATGAGCCATGTTCTGAGAGACAGAGAGCAAGCAGACCAGTGTCAATGCATCTTTAGGCTGACAATGTCAAGACAATGTAAAATAAACATGTGTGGTGTTTCTTGCCACTCAGAAGATGTCAGCTTCTAGGGAGAATTGTTTTGTGACCTGAGGAAATCCAATAAAATTGTGTCTGAGTGATAAACTAGATGTGCTCCAAAATTCCTGCCATGTTAATACTTTATGACTCTGTTGCCAATTTTTGAATTTATTTCTCTACCTTTGTGAGGATTTGGGGGAGGAGGTATGCTCAGACACTGTTCTACCGCCATGAAGAGACACCGTGGCCACAGCAGCTCTTATAGAGGAAAGCATTTAACTGGTGCCCACTACAGTTTCAGAGCTTTAGTCTATCACCATGCCAGCACTCAGGCAGACCTGGTGCTAGCCAAACAGCTAAGAATTCTACGTCTGGCTTTGTAGGTAGCAGGAAAAGAGAGACACAGGGCCTGGTTTGGGCTTTTGGACCCTCAAAGATCATCAGTGACACACTTCCTCCAACAAGGCCACACCTCTTAATTCTTCTCAAGTAGTGCCACTCCCTGTTGACAAAGCATTCAGATCTATGAGCCTATGAAGGACGTTCTTATTCAAACTCTCACGGAGTACATAACTATTACATGACAGAGGCAGAAGTCAATTTGGGTTGTCAAATTCTTCCTCCTTGTTTGCAGCTACAATGTACCAGGCTCACTGCCTGTAAGCTTCCAAGGAGTCCCCTGTGTCAATCTCCCATCTCTCTGCAGGGGTGCAGGGAGGCTGTATCCACTTGCCATCTCTCTGCAGGGGTGCAGGGAGGCTGTGTCCACTTGCCATCCCTCTGCAGGGGTGCAGGGAGTCCCCTCTGTCTACCTCCCATCTCTCTGCAGGGGTGCAGGGAGGCTGTATCCACTTGCCATCTCTCTGCAGGGGTGCAGGGAGGCTGTGTCCACTTGCCATCCCTCTGCAGGGGTGCAGGGAGTCCCCTCTGTCTACCTCCCATCTCTCTGCAGGGGTGCATGGAGGCTGTGTCCACTTCCCATCTCTCTGCAGTAACACAGGCCAAATAAGTTTCTTTATTAACCAATTGTAGTAAAACATATTCACAGCATACAGAAAGACATCCCACATCATTTCCTGTTTTCTGTCTAATTAAAAAGGAAGATTTTAATTTTAACATAGTAAAATTATAAAAAAACAAAATCCATTAAGAATTATGGTTACAATAGCCAGTCCATTTGGATTTTATCATCTATCTTATGTTTGTGAATACAAAATTTTGTACACAATTTACCTTTTTTCAAAGGAAAACTATAACTATCTAGTTAGTCTTCAACTCCATAAAAGACCCCAGAAGGATATAATATTACCTAAGTAAACAGGAAGTGCATTGCAAGCAATGTCCAAAACTCTAGAAATGTCAGAGACATATGACTGTCTGGACAGTCACCCAAAGTTCTGTATCATTGGGGCGTCCATCTTCAGCCTCCTCCCAGGCCCTCTATCCCACTTCCTCTCTTCTCCAGATCCACTCCATTTCCTTTCCTTTCAGAAAAAAGCAGGCCTCCCAGGAATGTCAATCAAACACAGCATATCAAGTCACAGTAATGCATCTCAGTTTGAGCCAATCATTGGTTGGCCTCTCCAACAAGCTCTGTGCCACCTTTACCCCAGCCCTTCTTACTGTCAGGACAAACTGTAGGTTGAAGGTTTTGTGGCTGGGTTGGTGCCCCAATCCCTCCTGGCCAGTTCAGGTTCTATATCCTCCATCACTAGGAGTTTTCGCTGGGTCAGCCTCATAGATTCCATGTAGTTTCCATTGTACTAGGGTTCCACATGGACCTTGAAATGCACCGTCCTGGCAACTCCAGTTATCCATCTCAGTAATGTCTCCTTCCATCCCACCCCTAACCTGATCCCTCCTGCTCCCATCCCCTAACACCCCCCAGTCCATCTGCTAAATTTATTCTATTTTCCCTTCCCAGGGAGATCCGTGTATCCCCCTTAAGCCCTCTTTGTCACTTAGGCTCTCAGGGTATGTGGATAGAAGCATGATCACCCTTTACTTCACAGCTAATGTCCACTTACAAGGGAGTAAATAGCGTATTTATCTTTCTATGTCTGGGTTACCTCACTCAGGATGATTTTTTTCTAGTTCCATCTATTTGCCTGCATTTCATGATGTCATTTTTTAACAGTGGAATATTTCTCCATTATGTAAATGTACCACAATTTCTTTATTCATTCTTCAGTTGAGGAGCATCTAGGTTGTTTCCAGTTTCTGCCTGTAATGAATAAAGACACAGTTGAGCAAGTGTCCCTGTGGTAGGATAGAGCATCCTTTGGGCATATGCTGGGATACTTGGGTTGTGAGGTAGATTGATTCTTAATATTCTGAGACACAGCCATGCCGATGCCATAGTGGCTGCACAAGTTTACACTCCCACCAACATACCAACAATGGGAGTGTTCCCCTTGCACCACATCCTCTTCAGCATGAGCCGCCACATGTGTTTGTGATCTCCATTCTGATAGGGACCGTCTGTAACGTAGAATCTCAGAGTCATTTCGGTTTTCATTTCCCTATTGTCTCTGCCTTTGTATTAGGACTCAGCTCCCTGTGTGTGTGAGCTTCTCACAGGAGCTTCATCAGCATGGTCTTCGTATGAAAGTTCCTCCTCGTTGCCTCTATAGCTTTCCAAATCTCTTCTGGACTCTTGCTTATCTTGATTGTGTTAATGGGGAGTTTGGAACTCATGACCTTAGCCTTTTTAGCTATTCCCTTCATTTTTGACCTTGTATAGAAGGACATATAGGATCTGACTGTCTGGGGTCATGATGTCATGTCAATACCAGACATATATGATCTGACTGTCTGGAGTCATCATGTCAGTACCGGACATATATGATCTGACTGTCTGGGGTCATCATGTCAGTTCCGGACATATATGATCTGACTGTCT
>LOEQ01001566.1:173187-183478 GCA_001685075.1 Bramus lutescens
TCTAGATCTGTAGGCAGCTGGAGATAGAGGACTGGGGTCTAGATCTGTAGGCAGCTGGAGATAGAGGAGGACTGTGGGTCTGGCCTGGGCTTCTGAAACCTCAAAGCCCACCCCCAGTGACACATTTCCTCCAACAAGGCCAGACTTCCTAATCCCTGCCAAGTGACACCACTTCCTGATGACGAATGGTTCAAATATATGATCCTATGGGGCCATTCCTGTTCAAACCACCACACCCTCCCAGCACTCACAGCCAAGCTGAATCGGTCCAGATTCTACATTTCTAACATTTTGCATCTCCCCTACTCAAAACTTGCAATGTGTTATCCTGCCATGCCTTCTGCCCCTTAGAAGCTTGCTGTATCAGGGCCTTGGTCTCCCAGCGTCCCTTAGCCTGGGCACCTTAGCCGTTAGTCATACTTACATATTCATCACTCTCCATTCTTTGCAAGTCCTCGGACAGTAGAAACATGTTGCCATAGGAGGTTCATGAAGGAGGCTGGATTAGAGGGTAGGACACTGGCAATATCAGTGGAGGTTTGCCTAGAGACACGCCACACAGCTGGCTCTTAATCTTATAATTGGTTTAGAGTGCTGGCTGTGGTAGCAGTTTGGTGGAGATTTTATAGTAATAAACAAAGGCAATCATAAATCAAGCTACATTTCAAAAAAAATCATTGGAAACATCAGACAGGATGGTTTAAGCAAAACAGGAAACCTATGAGTCTCAGGTGTGCTTAAAGGCACCCGTATCCTTTGGTTGATGGAAGCTACAAAGGTCCTCACCTGTTACCCACAAGAATGTTTGCTCAGACACAGAGGATGACGGAGAATGGCAAATGAGGAGATTAAGGATTGCCCAAGATAAATACGATTAGGCTCTGGACCTGCAACACTCCCCCCTCCCCCCAATCATCGATGCTCTAATCAGTTAGCTGGTCTGGCAGAAGGTTCTGTGGAAGGTGCTATAGAAAGCCCTGCGTGAGACCATTCCTTTACACTCTGGAACATGAACTTGGAATTTGGCGTGAGAGGGCTGTTTTACTTCCCAGAGTGACTCACCTGGCCCACGTGCCACAGTGCAAGAGCCACCTCTATAGCCACTCTGGGATGCCAGAACTCCCACTGTCTACTGCCTGCTCTGAGGCACTGAAGTGAACCTCACTGAAGTTCTGGATAACAGTGAATCTGGGGATCTGCACAGCGGCCTGATTAGCGCAGGTGTTTATTCTGTTCACGGCCGGAGCGAGGAACCACATCAGCCGCACCACAGACTTCCACTTTCCAGGCTGTTCCCTATTAATTTTAAATTAATGCTCTGCCCTTTGTCAGTGAGCTCAGGGTGCTTCATAATAATAAAATAAACACACGTACATAATGGGGAGGCATTCTTGACATTCCAAGTGTCTTCGACGTGAATGAGAGATCGGTTAGCTTGAGCAGTGTGAAACTAGGCTTCCATGGAGAGGGCAGTGTTCAAAGTGGACAGGTGCCATTGCTGGGACAACTGAGGTTCTTTTCGTGGTCCTTACTCCCATTAATAAAAGAATTCAGAAAGGGACTCAAAAGGAAGCCCAAGGACAACTTTATGAGCACTTAAGAGCAAATACAGTAATTATTCTGGCAGCTGCCAGGAGATGCTAAAAACAAAAGCCGTGCCTTTCCAGTTAAGTGTGGAACAAAGCTAAATAGGAAAAAGACCATCACACAAGAACAGAAGTTGACAGCAGGCTGAGGAAAGAGCCCCAAAGCATCCAGTCAGGAGTGCATGGTCTTTTACACCCCCTCCTCCTCCCACTAGCATTTCTTGGGCTTTGTCTCATGCCTGCCCTGTTCCATAGATGATGACAAGTTGAGGCAGGTCCTTGGTATTCCTCCACAAGCTGCCTTCTGTCATATGTCAATCTGGACATGAGCTTTTATTGTTTTATTTTCCTATGACATTGGGGTAAGTTAAGAGACCCCATTACCCATGACTTTTATAAGCTACTAACTTTCTGGTCCTGGTCAATTTGGCCCAAAGCTCTTCACTTTGACTTCTTCCTCTCTGCTTTATGGAAATCTCCAAGTGGTGAGCGGAGAGTCCCCTCAGTAACCTGAATCACAGAGGCCACAGGCTAGTGGGGGTGTCAGAGGAGGGTCCTCTAAAAGGAGCTTTTCAGTGGCATCAGCAGTGTGAACAGGATGAAGGGAAGGCCCCAGGGTGCAGAACCTTGTTTTAAAGATAGGGGGACATGAAGAGATGGAGACACAGGGAGAGGGACACTTGAGAGAGTCACCTTCAGCCATGAGTTGCACGCAGTCATAGTCTCTCTCTCCGGTTCCCTTCCCTTCTCCCTCATCCTCCGCCTCTCTCCTCCCTCCTCCTTCCTCTTCCTTTGTGATGAGAAAAGCCAAGTATAAACATGACAATCTAACCTTGCTCCCTCCTGGTCTCCTGGGCCATGATCTCCTCAGCGTTCAGGCTCTGGGAGCAGGAAGTAGGATCTGAGTCACATGAAAATACCAGAAAGATCACTTACAGTATAAAAACTTATGGCGAACTTGGCAAAAGGGATTTAAAAAAAAATTCCCTTTGGGAGTAAGAATTTACGAACCAAATAGGACAGCTTACGATTTTTGAGCATTTATGAAGTGTGATGTTCAAAAGAGCCTTACCACCCAAAACACGCTGTGATTGGATCACCTATCCTCCTTCATCCTACATGGGGCACAGGGAGACAGAGCTGTCACAAAACTCTTTATTAGGCTTAAACAGTTCCCAGGCCAGAGCATCCCCTCTGCACCAGTGCCCCAAGGACACCCAACTCGTCTGTGCCCTCCACTGTTTCAGACAGGCGGCAGGACCCTGGGGCAGCCCTTCCGTGTGACTGTTCTGATTTCAGGAGGTTCTTGTGACCCTGGAGAGTGGGAAAACTGAGTAAGCACCGGTGAGCCGCTCAGCAGATGCACAGTCTTTTCGCGTCGTCACCGGTTTGCTGGTTGTTAGCAGAATTTATCTCCTTGCAGCTTTGGGATGGAAGTCCCTGGTTTCTCAGTGGCAGCTGTCGAAGGCTTCCCCTTCAGCTCCTCACCACTCACCGCTCACAAGCCAGCAGCCTTCAAAGACAGGCGTAACACCCTTCACACATACATCCCGTCACCTTTTCCATAGCTGAGAAGAAAACGCTCACTTTCACAACCTGTGGTGAAGATGGACCCTCCCAGATCCAGCCATAGCAAGTCCGTGTTGCACAGCACACCATTAGGTTCTGTGCACTTAGATAAGGAATCAAATTGCACCAAACCAAGTCAACCTTCCAACATGATCTGATACTTCTGAACATTTTGATCAGAATTAGAATGGAGCATATCTGAGCACACAATTCGTGTCTATCTATGGGGTGACTTCATCTTTCTTCTCAGTAACACATAAACTTAGACAATTAGGAATCAGAAGCCGGTGGCACCACAGAAGCTGAGAGAGCTACAGCTTAAGTCAGAAGAGCTGCCCTTAGGCGATCCAATGCTGCCTAAGTATTCCCCAATAATTCTTTTGTTTGCATCCAGGCTTCCGTGTGTCGGCACAGACCTAACTCAGACGCAGATGCAACTTTAATGTTTCCCAGGAAAGTCACGTAAAATGCTCATGTTCAGGTGTGTTGCTACCTGTCAGCCATGTGCAAGGCCAGCTTTCAATGCCTGTGGTAAATACACACTTCACTTGTGTAGTATTAACACACATCCTGTTTTCTGTAGATTATTTACACACAGTCTCTGAAAGCAGACATACATGCTCCAGAAGCCTTAAATGGGAGCCTAGTAATTAAAGATGCCATGAGCATTCTTTTTGTGACACACACACACACACACACACACACACGGATGCACTCCCAAATATAAAACATTGCAACAGAGTGTTACAAAATTACAAGCATTTGTAATGTTCAAACATAAATTTGGATTCCATAAGCAGACTTGAAATCATGACTTCCTTTTAAAAAATCAAGTTTGAAACAGGCTGCAAATGAGCTGTTTCCTATTTCTAAGGGGAAGTTCATGGGGAGCAAATCTTCTCAGCACTGAACTGTTGCACTGTGTGTGCCGTCAATGTTTCAGAATTGTATTTACCTTACGGGAGAACCAACAACATACAAACTGTGCATAGATTTAAACACACATCTATTTTACGGTCATGGAGCTACAACACAGACATGATCATATCTTACAACTTACAAATATTTTCATATAAATATTAGATTTATCAGTAGTAACCTGTGATAGTCTGGTAACAACTTAAAAAAAAGAAAACATTATGTTAGAATCTTAAGGTCTCCCTTTGGGAAATCTGCTTCCCAATACAGCAGACTTAGCACATTTGCAGAGGGAAAAACGTAAGTTCAGTTCTGTAAAAGACAAAGGGTAAAGTCACATAGCTAATAGAAGAACGAGATCACTGACAAAGTATCTGTGTCCAGACTCATGGTAATGGTTATAGCTCTTGAGTTGCCACAGGAAAGTAACTGGGTGTAAACAGTGAGGAGACGAGGTGCTCTGGAAGGCAGAGTGGGCAAATTCCCTCGCTGGTTTTATGTCACATAATGCTGCATCGATATACATGCATTTCTGCAACTAGCCCAGGAGTCATGAATTCCAAACCTCAGAAATGACAAACTAATGACCTCAGTGTCTCTCTAATCTCACTGTGCTCATTGGTTTTTTGTCAACTTGACACAAATGGTGACCGCTGGGCAAGAGGAAGCTAAGGTTAAGGACGTGCCTCCTTCCAATTTGCCTATAGGCAAATCTGTGCTGCATTTTCTTAATTGGTGAGTGATGAGGGTGGTCCCAGCCCACTGTGGGAAGTGATGAGGGTGGTCCCAGCCCACTGTGGGAAGTGATGAGGGTGGGCCCAGCCCACTGTGGGAAGTGCCACCCCTAGATAGGTTGTCCTGGATGGTGTAAGAACATAGGCTCAGCAAGCCCGGAACAGCTCTACTACTGGCTTCAAAGACAGCCCATGGTTCTCACTATAGAACTTCTGAGGACAACTGAGAACCTAACCGGGAGGGGGGAGAGCCGAGAACGACACCCACACATGGACCAGAGGAGACACACACAGCCCACCCTCACACAGACCAGAGCCAATCGTCACATGCACACAGCCTACCCTCATATCCACACGTTCCCTGCTTATAAGCACAGACCTTCCTCACGTGGACAGAACCCACACTCATGCAAACGGGATCCTACTCACACGTCCAAGGCCTCCCTTATAAGGACTGACAATATCGTGTCCTCTAATCAAACAGCTGGGGATTTAAAAATGTAAAACCAACAACAAAAGAAGTGGCGGGTGGGTGGATTCATCTGAAGTGACTGAACTTGCAGCAATTAGCACAGAGCTGTGAGGCTTTGCCTAAACACCGGTCTAATTGGATGATAACGAGAGAACAGGCGAGTGTGCAGCAGGAACCGGCTCGGGGAGGAAGTGCTCTGTCTATAGAGTGAGCAGAAAATACAAATGTATCCATTTCACAGTTGCTACAATGTGTCAGGTGGATGTAGATTTCTGTGACTGTCTCAGAGTCCTTTCTATTTTCCACACCTGCTACTGCCCAGGAACCCAGCGTCAGGGCAGAGATGGCAAGCTTCCTCAGAGCTGGCCTGCTTCCTGCCCTCTCTCTAATGGACCCACTTCAGGGGGAGAGTGAGTTTTCCCAGGTACGGCCTCCAGCAGCTTCACTAAAAGGGAGAGTTTCTAGGCACACATCGTCACCACCAGAGAGCTGAGGAGCTGAGCAGGGAAGGAATCATGGCTTTGGATGCCTTCCTTACCACACTCTCTGCCGAGGGCTCCAAGGGAACAAGCAGTAAAGTCCCACAAAGTAGCCAAAGACCCTAACTTCATTCAGAATAAATTTAGCAGGTCCTGGGCAGCAGAAGTCCCTGAAGTGTCAAGGGCTGAGCAACCAACAGGGTCTTGATTCTGATGAGGAAGGGGCAGAGGGCAATACCAGAGCAGCGGCAGCAACATTTGTGTGCAAACAGGGAGGGAATTAATACACATAAAACACATGTGCATACACACACACATAAAGTACATGTCCATACTGACACACAAAGCACATGTACACACTGACTCACACATACACACACAAAGCACATGTGCATATTGACACATACACACAAATCACATGTACGTACTAACCCCCCACACAAAAACACCAAATATAAACACCGCACCATATATGCACAAAGCCTGTACCATATACCTTAACAACTCATGCTGTGCCATCTACACTACACATACATACAAAAAAACTCATACACTCAAACCACATACGCACATATACCTATATATGACATGCACATACCACATCACATACACACATGGACAATATACACCATCTATGGACTATATCGATACACACACACACACACACACACAACATCTTGAGGTGAACTTGAGAACTAAAATTCCAAAGTGCATAAGAAAAGCATCATTGACCATGAAAGTCAGAAGTCCACTGAAGGACAAATTCACCCCATAGAAAATGTATCTGCTGGAAGAATATTTCAGAGTTAAAAAGGCCTCCAAAGAGCCACAACCAACATGATAAACCATGGAGCAAGCAGTTTGAAAAGAAAGTCTGATAGTCAAATAAGAAAAAAAAGTTAACAGGCTTCATGCACTAAAAGGGACTAGGGAACTGACGGGGTGAAGTCCTGAGCCCAACATACTGAAAAATTAAAAGGGAACAGCTGTGGGAATCCTCCTGAAAGAGCTGAAGGATGGATTGACGCACTCCACTGCTCATCTGGGGCAGGAGTTACACAGAATAACAGGCCTGATGCGAACGGGCAAGGCGGAGATGGTAAGGGCTTAGATATAGTTCACACATGTTTTCTGCGTATGTGTCCAGATTTGCAGCTCTATTTATCAAAACTAAAGAGCATTAAATGTAAAAAAAAAATATGTGTTTTAAAGCTTCCAGAAAATTATAAAATGGCAAGCCACAAAGACTGGTTATCTCTAAAATTAGCCATCAACTAGAGTAAAACCATTAAAGGATTAAATACACCAATTAAAGGATTAAATTCACGCTGATAGTATGATTACTTGTGATATAACTAGCAGGATCCTACCTGAACAGTGTGATCCCAGAGAGGTCCATGTCACCAGAAGTCACAGGGTCTTATTGCCGAGAGCCTGAGTTCTGTTTGTCCACCTGCTGTTATCTGTGCTTCCAAGGATGCAGCTCCCAGGCTTCTTCGTCTCTTACAGCTGCCCTCCTGCCCAGCAGAAGTGACTGCCCCAACCTCTGAGCCCCACCCAAGCCGCTTGGCAACTGCACACTGTCTCTTCTTCATTGCTTTTCTTCTTCTTGGTTTTAAAATGTATTTTTACCTATTCTTTGAGAATTCCATACATATATATGCAACGCGTTTTGATCAAACTCACTTCCCACTCCCTCCCCTACACCCTTGCTCTTTTTTCTTTGCAGCTGTGCCCTGATAAACCCGCTGGAAGTTGGCAATGTTGTAAGTTGGGAGAACACTGAATTCACAGACCTGTGTGGCCCCCTGGGTTAGCAGCACAGGCACCATGGGGTAGCCACTTAGGGTGACCCTGTGACTGGGAAGTGACTGATGTCCTAGGTCTACTGCAACACTAGGGAGGGCCCTGTGACATTGCTAGCCTGGAAAAGATCCACATTCAAAGTAAAATTTCCCCCAAATAAGTATGGCTTCTACATCTGTAAAATCAAAGCAAAAGTCAAGTCGGTCTAAGCCAGGGATAATCTGTCCTCACCGAGACAGCAATATGATTCTTCAGGGTTGACAAAAAACAATGCCTGTGATAGTCTGTTATACAAGCTAACCTCTCTAGGCCATTGAGTATGAACTAATTATGTAAATGTATTTAGCACAATTTTTAAATGTGCATGATGCTTTGGTAGATTTTTATTCAGAGTTTTTATACCTTTCTTGATATTGGGGGAAATCAATAGAAATTTATGTTCATCTGAAACATTATTTTTCTGCAATATAAAATAGTTAGTCATTGACGTTCAGAATTGAGGATGATTTAGATTTGGATAATTAGGAGTAAACATAGCTTGCAGTTCAGTCATAATCACAGTCAGAATAGATTGTTCATTTTTTTCTGTAAGGCTTTTTTGTCCAGTATTGTATATGAGGCTTTCATACAGTGTGTGTGGATTGTAACTGGCTTCAGCACCCGGTGCTGTGAGCCTACAATGACCTTTCTTACTCACTGCCTCCTCCGAGGTCTGCGTCCTCTCCACATTGCCCATATGGGACACGGCTATGTTCACACACATCCTGTATTGAAAGGGTGTGAGCCCTGCAGGCCAAAGCTGATTTGGATTATGTTGTAGCTGGAACAATCTGAGGATTATTTCTCTGCCTACCTTTGACAGTGTTGAACCATTACACAGCTGTGGTCCTGAACATTTGCGTAGTTGAAGAGTCCCTCACCTCCTTGGTTCTAGGAAACAGCTGACTGCCTGAAATCACTCACCCCTGTCTTAGCCACTACCTGGACACCTACTCCTTACCTATGGAGAAGCCAGAGAGGTCAGACAAGTGTCCATCGTTTGTGGTCTAAATGTTTAAATGAACTCCAATCTGAACAAGGCAAGTAACTGACCAAAATTCTCTTCTGCTTCGGGGTCTCCAGTATCCCACTTTGCCATAGAATGGGCCATAACAACCCGGTCTCTCATTAAAACGCATATGAGAATCAGCTAGCTGTAGGAATAGCTTTTTTTCTGAACTACCTCTTGCCTTCAGTAACGGAACCTTTGAAGGCAACCAAATTACCAATACAACTTGAGAGCATCTAGAACTGTATTCTCCATCTCTTTCCCCACTGTGGAGCCACATGTTCAAGTTTAACTTGCCTCTATGCAAGCCCTATAACCGATCTTACCATGGCCTGGAATCCCCATGCAATCAGCCTTTACAGCCCAAGCGTAATGCATTGTCTTATGTTACACTATGTACTCGTCACCTTCCAGACTCCAGTGTCTGTGAATGCGTGCTTGTAATTGCTTGCCGAGAGCAGCCCGCTGTTTGGAAACAACCTCAAGGAAAGGAAATGCAAATGAGAATTCACCATAAGTGTTGGAAGCTCGCATAGAAACAGTTGAGAACATCCGTCTGAGGCTTGAGTTCTGTCCTGGATCAGCTGGACTCAGTAATGTGACTTCTTCCCCTTTCAAACTGCTAAAGGTACCGGTGAAAATTGTCCTCCCTCCTTCCACATATGCTATGTTCTCTGGCAATCAACAAACACAGAGTGAAGGCTTTTGTTATGAATGGGCCATGGGGACAGATAGCTCAGACACTCATTCATAACACATAGAACAGACAGACAGAAAGCACAAAGAGAGAAACGGTGGATTCAAGTTTGGGTTTGTTCTTGGTCTAAACATCTCCAAGAGGAAGACTCTTTTCATAGTTCAATGGTACCAATGCAGTTAGCCACCAGGAAAGACAACTATATCGTCCACGGCACCCTTACACCGCCCAGTTCTCCCAATCTGGCCTCTCTGTTCCTGTACACTTTGCCAACAGTCCTTGGCTGTTAGAGCATTCTCCTTAAATCAAGCATCCCCCACCTGTCCTGCTGTAGTGGTCATTTTGGATAAAATCTCTTGTTACCTAAGCTGGGTTTGTTTTTATCTGTACCAGGGAACTACTTATTATCAACCATGTCGAAGGTGTTGTCCTGCCTCGAAACCCCCCTGGTAGGAGAGTCGTGTTCCTGAGGTCTCTGGTGGTGCCCAGGCCCTGTGCTCACACATGGCAGAGTGCTCACCACAGCTTTAGCTAGTGACAACATCAGGGTCTCTGTTGGTTTCTAACTTTGAACCCTAGAATATTCCACCCGGATTGGTACTCCCAAGTTCAGCGTGTTACTCTTCATTTAGCAAATGCTGACGAAATCAATCAGTCAGGCTTCCTGCGAGACCGGAGTCTGGTATTCCTTTGTGATCAAGCTGAGCGCAGGGAGCAGACCTGACCACAAATTCAGGCCAGCCACAAAGTCTCTCCATCTCACTGTAGGTAAGTATTGGGAGAAGCACCCATTATGATGTATCTACTGAAAAATAATGAGGGACTAGGTATAAGAAGGAAGTGTGGGGTATAAGGAGGAAGTGTGGGGTATAAGGAGGAAGTGTGGGGTATAAGGAGGAAGTGTGGGGTATAAGGAGGAAGTATGAGGTATAAGGAGGAAGTGTGGGGTATAAGGAGGAAGTGTGGGGTATAAGGAGGAAGT
>LOEQ01001566.1:187294-189794 GCA_001685075.1 Bramus lutescens
TACACACATGGGAGACACCACTGCCCTGCTCCATGTACACACATGGGAAACACCCCTGCCCCATACACACATGGGAGACACCACTGCCCTGCTCCATGTACACACATGGGAGACACCACTGCCCTGCTCCATGTACACACGTGGGAAACACCCCTGCCCCATACACACATGGGAGACACCACTGCCCTGCCCCATACACACACGGTAAACAACCCTGCCCTGCCCCATGTACACACGGGAGACACCACTATCTACACACAGAAGACACCCTTGCCCCATATACACATAGGAGACACCACTGTCCACCACCATGAGTATGCACGCGGCCAGCCTCAGTGTGATCATTGCACACACCCTGCACTGCAGACTGTGATTTTAGAAGTTTTCCTCCTTCCCTGCTTTTTCACTGAAGAAGGGGTTTTAACAGGTTTGCCCAGAGCTAAGTGAAGACCTAGCTTTGAATTCAAAATTGAAAGAACATCAAAAACTTCCTCACCATGATGATATTTAATGATATTTTTTGAAAATATAAGGAGTAAGACAAAACATCCAATGAACAAAAATTTTAATGAAGTCAGATTAAGTAAAACTGAAGCTGATGAGACTATCTCAGGTTGTCCCTGGGGGAGAGTCACTGCCAAACAGAAATTCTCTGGCCTGAAAAGGAGATAGGGGAATACATTGAATTGTGGAGATGTGACTGATGAGTTTCCTTTCGAGAGAAATAGAAAAGGAACATGGTCATACATTCTGCCTTTGGCATAAGTAAAACACTAGAACCCCCAGCAGGAGACAAGATCCTGAATCTTCACTGTGGTATGGACACATGAATACACCAAGTCCTTGTCTCATAACTGCTGTGATAAAATGCCCCATAGAAAGCAACTTATGGGGAGTACGGGGTTTGTTTCAGATCACAGCTGTAGATTATAGTCCATTGTCACAGGGAAGTCACGGTGGCAAGAACTCATCACATTCAAGAGCAAAGGAAATGAAGCCTGCCTGCTTCCTTGTCTGTTCATGCTTGGCTGTTTTTCCACTCCCAAACTGCTCAGGGCTCTGATGCAGACCACACTAGGCTGGGTCTTCTTGAATCAGTAAACTCAATGAAGATAATCACCCACAGATGTGCTCAGGCCAGCCCAATGCAGACAGTTCCCCACTGAGACTTTCTTCCCAAGTGATTCTAAGTTGTGTGTGAATGAATGTCATTGCTCACAGGATGTGTGTGTGTCTGTGTGTGTGTGATAAGTATATGAAGTATGTTCTTGCATGGTGTTTGTGCATGTGTGTGTTCACATGTATGTAGATATGCATGTAAGAGGTACATACACATACATGTGAATACTTGCTTTCCTTGCTCATTCCCCACTTGACTTATTGGGTCAGGCTTTCTCAATTGAATGTGCAGCTCACTGATTGGCTAGTCTAGCTAGCCCACTTGCCTCAAGTCTCTCCCTCCTAAGTGCCAGGAGTACAGGGAAGCATGGTGCCCTGCTGTGCTTTTTTTTTTTAAACCTGGTCCTGCTGCTTGCATTTTTAGCGAGCACTTTATCCAGTGAGCCATCCCCTCAGCCCACTCACCATTGAAAAGATGATAACATTGTAAAATGTGTAAGTTTCCATGCACCTACTTCCGGCTTCTCAGGACCCTTTCCACCGCTTTTGAGAGTGTGGGGAAAATAGCAACAAAAGAGCACATGAGATAACATAAGAAAGAGCACATGGGATAACATAAGAAAGAGCACATGGGATAACATAAGAAAGAGCACATGGGATAACATAAGAAAGAGCACATGAGATAATGTGAGATAAGCAGGAGAAGCACCCGTCTTCACTTCTGGCTGCAATGTGTTGTGGCTTATGTTAGATTTCCCCTTCCCTTGTAATTTGGCATTTCTTCAAAATGAATTTTTGCATCGATTTTTTTTCACTTGTGCGATCTGTCACTAGGGCAGTATTTATCTTGATTCGAGTTTTCTGTGGGCTCTCAAATTTTGTGCCTTAGGCACCTGCTTCATTTATGAGTCACAAATCCAATCTTCTGCCTTAGTTTCTGCACGACCCAGGCTTCACGGGGAAGATGGAACCAGTAGTGTGTGTGTGCACAGCTCTCTCAGCCCCCCTCTGTGTGCGCATAGCTCTCTCAGCCCTCCTCTGAGTGTGCACAGCTCTCTCAGACCCCTCTGAGTGTGCGCAACTCTCTCAGCCCCCTCTGAGGGTGCACACCTCTCTCAGCCCCCCTCTGAGTNCACAACTCTCTCAGCCCCCTCTGAGGGTGCACAACTCTCTCAGCCCCCTCTGAGGGTGCACAACTCTCTCAGCCCCCTCTGAGTGTGCACAACTCTCTCAGCCCCCTCTGAGGGTGCACACCACTCTCAGCCCCCCTCTTAGTGTGCATTGCTCTCTCAGCCCCCTCTGAGTGTGTATGTGGGGGTGGGAAGGAGATTCTTTGACTTGTGCCATCATGAGAGCTGATGAGAGAGAGTTCCTAACTGTC
>LOEQ01001566.1:192294-208666 GCA_001685075.1 Bramus lutescens
CTTGCTGAGAAGGTGCCAATGCTGGTGGCTTTTGAGACATGCCTGAGAGGAAGAAGTGTGAGGGTGACAGCTCTGTACCGGCTCAGTGGGTCCATTGCTGATGGATCCATCTCCCCAGTCCACAAACATCTTTACAAAGAGGCAGAAGCCCTGTCTTGGACTTGGACTTTCTAAAGAAAATAAAATTACGCACACACAGCGGGAGAGTCTCAACACAGTGACTAGCCTTACACGTTTAAGGAGCCAAGTGGAGCTCAAACTCGTGGGACTCAGCACAAATTGGAGACCAAGAACCAGGCCCTTGAACCCAAGGACCCTCCTCAACTTGTACATCATGATGATGCTCAGTGACTTAATCCAGACTCTGTGACCTGAGGTTCTTATTCAAGTGACATTTCTCCCAGAGAAAAGCAAATCTGAGCAACAACCTGACAAGAATCCTTGGCATAAGAACTGCTTTAAAAAAGGAAACGTATCCAGATACGGGTCGTCCTTCCTCCTTCCGAGGAGGGAGATGCTCCCAAGGATCAGAAAGCATGTGACATGTCTACCCACACAAGGACAGAAGAGAAAATAATGTTATAGGTGGTGACAGAATTGTGCAGGCGAACCTGGAACAGCCTCCCACCTGGTGTCAAATGCAATTCTGGTGTCTGTCTGGGAAACGACAGGGAGCTGTGTCAGCAAAACCAAACTCCACTTCCACAGCAGAAAAATGAGATCCTCAGTGGACAGTCCCGGTTCTGAGCAGCTCTCAAGGTCTCAAACATGGAGCAGTGAGCACTGAGAGTCAGGGATTCTGACTGCTGACTTCTCACCATCCAGGATCCCAAGACTAGTGTGAGACTCGCCAGAAGCCCCTACAGGATGACGAACTGGATACCAGTGACATTTGTTGCCTCTGGCTGATCGGTGCTGGTGATATAAGTCCTGACAGGGATACACTGCCAAGCAGGTTTGGTTCTGGTGATACACGTTTCCCATTTCTGTGCCCGATTCAGTGGGTGATATAAAGCGTGGAAATGGACTCATAGCAGTGGGTGCAACAGGGTGTCCTTGTGCCTCAAACACAACTCAGAGCTGGACAGGATTCTGTGACCCACAGCCATCTTTATGATGTGCACATTTCCTTGTATTAAGCTCTTCAGAATCTCGTGAAATCCTGGAGGTCATTGCAGTTTGTAACTATACAGGTATTTGACATAGTTCAAAAACATAACACATGTGCCTTCTAACACATTAGAGTATTGCTCCTTGGGATTCCTAACATGAAGAGCACCAGCATTTAGGCTTTCGCATACAACCCCTCCCCAGATAAAACAAATATTGTCCACCACTTGGCACCGTAAAAATTACTCTAAAAGTCTTAATTCTAAAACGGCTTTAGGGTTTATGAGATGGCCCAATGGGTGAAAAGGACAGCCTCCGACATAAATTCAGTCCTAGGGGATAAGTGGTGGAAGGGAGGTAACTGAGTCCTAAAACGTGTCCTCTGACCTCCACATATGTGCTGTTACATCATACACACACGCACACACACACTTAGGTATACACACACAGATACACACAGAGATACACACACAGATATACACACGGTTACACACAGATACACACACAGATATACACACACAGAGATACACACACAGATATACACACACAGATATACACACGGTTACACACAGATACACACACAGATATACACACACATAGATACACACATATACACAGAGATACACACACAGATACAGACACACATAGATACACACACATAGATACACACAGATACACACACACAGATATACACACAGAGATACACACACACATAGATACACACACAGATATACAGAGATACACACACACATAGATACACACACAGATACACAGAGATACACACACACATAGATACACACACAGATACACAGATACACACACACATAGATACACACACAGATACACAGAGATACACACACACATAGATACACACACAGATACACAGATACACACACACATAGATACACACACAGATACACAGAGATACACACACACACATAGATACACACACAGATACACAGAGATACACACACACATAGATACACACAGATACACAGAGATACACACACATAGATACACACACAGATATACACACAGATACACACAGAGATACACACACACAGATATACACACAGATACACACACATAGATACACACACAGATATACACAGAGATACACACAGATATACACACACTTTGGTATACACACAGATACACACAGAGATACACACACAGATATACACACAGATACACACAGAGATACACACACAGATATACACACAGATACACACAGATATACACACAGAGATACACACACATAGATACACACACAGATACACAGAGATACACACACACATAGATACACACACATAGATACACATGCCCATGTGTGTGCGCATGCACACACATACACACAGAGACACACACACACGCTTGTGTGTGCTCACTTCTCCCTCTCAAGATCCCAGAGAGAAACCAAAGTCTCAGTGTTTTAAATGATATGATGTAGCAAGCTCTGAGTTTTTAAGAAATCTAAAACTTGGAACTTTTATCAAATTAACTAAAAATAATACCCAAAAGTTTCATAAATTTTTTTAACAAACCATAGTGTAAAATCAGAATGCTTACAATTATGAGATAAAAAATCAAAGTAGAGCTAAAATATAATTATTGAATACTGCACTTAGTCTATCAAGAACATAAAGGGACAAAAAATTAAATATTGTTTAGCAGAAAAAATGTGTGGAAAAGCTTTTGATGTGCATTTCTGAGTGAGTGTATGCAGCCCGAGGTTATAAGCTGTATGACTCTAAATACACAACAATCAGTATAAAACAAAGCCACCAAGAATAAAAAGTACATGTTTTCTATTGTGAGTCTGGAGGGAAAAGAACAGGGTCAAAAGGCCTCTGGTCATCATCCAGGAAGAAAATTTATATTTGGAAGTGGCTGAAGTCAACAGGTTTAAATGCATTATCCATCGTAGCTATTACGCAGGCTCAGCTTGGGTTCAAAAGTTCCAGGACCTTCCCGGAAATACAAGATGGCAATCACAGGAAGCAAGATGACTCTGGATGTCAAAAAAAAACCAGGCAGGGTGAATGGGCGGGGTGTCCATCTGGATGTCAGAAAAGAACAAACAGGGTGTCCAAGAAGCAGAGGAGAACAGGGAGCTGGAATAATGGTGAGCTGCAAATTCTGCCAGGTTCTGGTCTTTGAGATCAAAATCTCTCCCCATGCACTTCCTTGAGGCACTCTGTGGGGCTGTTCTTAGTTATCTTGGAAAATAATTGTCGTCACTGGACGGAATGTGAATCTCCGTGGGATAAGCTATTCTGCCGTGTGTCAGCAAGAGGTGGAGTGGGGGAAACATCGATTCAGGGGGAAGATGCGGAGAATCAGGAGCTCATGCCAGCCCTCAGTAAGACCTGGAATTCTACTGGGTGTGAAAAATGATACCGGTTCACCAATTCAGAGACCTGCCACTGCAAGAAAGGAGAAAAGTTGCTTCAAGATTCATAGCCCTTACTGCAAAATAAAAGACACTCTAAGGAACAGTTGCCGTGTTGTTATTCTGAAATGACGTGTTATTGGACAAAAGTAACAGTTAAATGGCAAGATAACAAAGGAAAGAGATAAGGTGAACACACACTTATGGTGGGAGGTTCACAAATGTGCAAGATCATTTCAGGCACTTGCACAAATGTGCAAGATCATTTCAGACACTTCCAAAAGACAAATCTATGAGTCAAATTTTCAACAACAAAGAGCATTCCAAAATAAGCCCTGTCTCAGGAAAGGCACGTTTGCCAGTTTGCCTGCGATCTGAAGGAGGCGTCGACACCAGAAGGGACCAGAATTTGTTTTTACTTGTGAACCCATTGCCATGTGCCGGCCAAGGGCGAGAACGATGGAAAGAAAGGAGACAGACAAGTCAGGAGATCAGAAGTGGGAGGAGAGAGGAGGGAGGAACCCGAGAAATTGTTTCACTTTTGTTTTCCCCTAAGCTTCAAGAGACCTTAGGGGACCTGAAGCTCCTGACACCCTGCTGGGGAGAGCACCTGACACATTGAACAAGCTGATCTGCTCTTACTCTCTTTCAGATGTTTAACCCTTGCTTCCCATTTCCCTCATTTTCAGACTTCTTTAAAAAGTATAAAGGGAAAAACCTCACTTGGGCATAGAGACAAGGTTTCATGATTGCTTAGGTTGGTTTCCACGTGCATCCAAAGAAATTGATTTTAAACCTGTGACCAGGGAAACCCAATTAGGAATTCCAAGAAATTCCAGACATGCAAATGAAATTGTGCCTGATCACTGAAATAAACAGTTAGAGAAAAGAGCAGATTGGAACAGTGGTTAAAATTAATATCTACTCTGCAAGGCATGCTGGGCACCCTATTGTGCAGGATGTGGACTTACACATGTTATGCTCAAAGAAATATTTTCTTAAGAAAGTATTAAGAGTCATAATACAGGTTAAAATTATACATTTGTAAGATCAGAACACGTGCTGTGCACCCAAGCATGAGTCTTCTGACATAGAGCCTGTTTGCAGTTGCTACAACACGCGTGTTCTCTCCTCGTTTGGGTAGCGCCTAGTTGCATGCACCAGCTCTCTGGAAATGCTGCCAAGCTCGTGAGCTTCTGGCGTAGGCATTCAACATCATCTGATCTTCTTGGTCTGAATGCTTTAATAAAGAACCTGGTGTTTACATAAATTAGTTCCTGATTGCATATTCAGGGGCTCGTCTGAAACCTTAAGAGGCAGCATTGGAGAGTTTGTACTCAGTCTCTCAGAAACAATCATGACAAATTCGGCTTTGTTTCCCAGCAACACAAATTACTTAGGCAGAGTGTTCCCTGTCTACTTTCTCTTCTTGGGTGGCGCGTTTGCACACTTACTCTTGTTTTCTCTGGGATGTTCTTACTCTTTCCATCATTTGTATTATTTTTCCAGGCGCAAGTAAAGTTTCAAAATACATTGAGCTCTAGTTTTAAAAGCTTGGATGGAAGTCCTTCAAACAAATGTCTATGATATTTGTTTTCATTTAAATATGATATTTGACTTTATCTGCAAAAACAACAAAAGGAAGGCAAATTCCAATTTTATTTTTGTTTTTCTTCATTCTTCTCTCATGTAATCCAGCCCAACCACAGCCCTCCCTCTTCCTCCCAGTCCCCTCCATGTCCCCTTCCCCAGATCCACTGTTTGTCCTCCCAGTGATATCAACCAAACACACCATATCGAGATCCAGCAAGACTAGGCACAAACCCTCATATCAAGGCTGGAAGGGACGACCCAGTAGGAGGAAAAGGGCCCCAAAGGCAGGTAGAAGAGTCAGAGGCATCTTAACTGTGTGTCTTCCCTACACTGCCACTTTGTCCACAGGTGGCAATCCAACAATTTACTCTCTATGACCACATAAAGAGCCTGGTTATGGGTATGTGTGTCTGTCAAAGGCCTAATTCCTTCCGCCTATGTCAAGAGCTGGAGCTGCCACTTAGTAAGAAATTCATTACCAGGCCCTTTGATAACTTGAAATATATTTAGGGCTAGTGTGTGGTTTTCCACACTGGTTTCTGGAGTGGCTCAGCACCTCCAGGAAGAATGAAGCTTGCCTGGCTGCAGTAAACTGCATGTATGTGGGGTATCAGTAAAATAGTTCAGATAATTACAAATGATTGCACAATGGAGCTCATTTTCCTCATTTTAATGCTTCTTGAAAAGCATAGAGGGATACACCTCACTTGAGCATAGAACAAGGCCTCATGATTGCACAGTTTGGTTTCCATGTCCATCAAAGAGAATAATCTTAAACAAGTGATCATGGAGACTCAACTAAGAAGTGAGGAAATTCATACAAAGAGATGCCAGGCATGCAAGTGAGCATGTATTATCATCTGCCCATGGAAACATTCTTCATTAAACCAAGACATAGAAACAAGATAGATGCCCGTACTCTGGTACCTGATGCACAAATACTGAATGCTTATGTGAGAGAGGAGCAAAAGAGAGAGAAAGAAAGAGGCAAGTGGAATATCTATAGATCTTAGATACTCTAAACTATTTTAAAATATCATTTTACAAATATTTTAAATCTGGTGTTTTACTGTGGTACGGGAGGTTCTCAGCAGGCAAAGGCTGTTGGTCTGAAAGTCTGGAGACCTGAGCTCAGCTCCCAGCACCTACATAAAGCTGTATGGAGAGAACAGACCCCGCAAACTCCCCACTGACCTCGGCACGCAGGCTGTGCCACGCGCCCCAATCCCATAATTTCAACAAAAATAACTTAAGTGTGTTATGGGAGCAAAGGATTTGAACACGCAGCCTTTCCAGGAACCTATCTCAAAGACATGCAGCCATTCAAATGTCACCAGTGTCTGCCCGTGTTGTTCCTTGTCCTAGCTCACATGGAGACTTGTCATGCTTATTACATATTGTTGAGTGGAAGATGTTAACTGATAATAACAATTTCCTCTTCTGTGAATTGTTGGTCCCTGCCCTTGCCCATCTTCTCACTAAGCTTCCAGCCTTTTTTTACATCAGTTCAGAGTGTTCACCAGCCAGCCTGGAGTAGCTCTGAGAAGATATGTGAGCTGGGACTCAAAGAGTAAGGGCGAAGGGGCCAGAGCTCCTGGAGGTAAGAGCTGTCTGTCTGAGTTCAGTGAAGTCTGTGCATAAATAATCCAGAACCACGGCAGAAAAGGTTCCTTCCCCTTCTCGTCTCAAACACAGAAATCAAAGCTTCATGAGTGACGGCAGCATGCTAAGTGCTCAGCTTCCACCCCAGTGCTCCCTGGCAACCCCCCACCATCCTCCACCGTGACCTTGTCTCTCTTCCTCATGTGTAAGCCTTTTCCAGGAACATTCCAAAGTTCTCCTTGACCTGAGATAACTGAGGTTTGAGAGCAGTGTGCCATTTCTACCAGGTTGCAGCCTGGTAGTCCCATGTAATGTTGACACTTTCATCTGCCTGGTTGAATCTCTGCGTCTTGGGGTTGACACATGCTTGGAGCTTAGCACTGTGTGTTGACAGGATTAAAGGCTTAAGTCACTCAGTCCAGTATTAAACAAATCACTCAGCTTAGTATGCCTTTTTGTCCTTGAGAAAAGATAAAATGTTAAACAATTTGAGAACAAATTAATAATGGTGGGGCAAATGAAGCAATTAAAGCAAATTGGAGTTTGAGGGGTTATGCTGGAGATGGGGGCCTCAGGGTAGGCCTGACAGGCAAAATCCAGAACATTTGCTGGAGTAGTCCACTGACTGACTCTAAACCCTACCAGCTGGAAAGGTGTTTCCCCATGATGCAAAGCAGCTGAATTCAATAAAAGGGTAGGAAAAAGAACATGCCCACAGAAGTGAGAAAGCATGAGATGCTGGCCCTTCTTGAGGTTTCAGGTTCTGAGTTTTCCTGGAAGGTTGTAGGATTTGGAACCCAGCAAGTTATAGAAGGTTCACTTTACCGGCTCTGTCCCTCACTGTCCTTGGGCTGGGCCAGATTCTGTTAGATGCTGGATTCCAGATGGTCAGCGTCAACACGCATGCCCAAAACAGCAGGCACAAGGCTGCAATAGACAGTGTCGCACAGATACCACTGTGGGCGGCTTCACTGGCAGTGCTTCTTGTGCAATGCTGTTTTTTGCTGCTAAGCTGCAGAGAAAGGAAGATGAGAATTGAGCTCTGACTCATGTCAGGGCTCGGACCATAACAGGGTCTGTGTCAGGCTAACATGTCGCAAGCTGAAGTCCAACAGTACCTGGCAATGCCACAAGCTCCACACTGATAAGTCTCAGGAGAAACCTCTGTCCCCCTACACTGGCATTGCCCTGCCTTCTGGTGTCTGTTTTCTTCTACCTAAACAGATGGCCTTCTTGGGAGTCTCCTACACTTAGACAATATGCAATGAAATGATGCTTCTGCCAGCTATTGAGTTAATTGAACTAGAACTAATTTCCCATTACTAACTGGAAAAGCAAATAGATAGATTATTCTATTTCCCCTTTAAAGAGCAAAGGAAATTAAATTAGCTTTTAATTTACATTGTAAAAAATGTACAAATGCACACACATATACACATATGGAAGAGACAGATGACAGACAGACAGACATTGAGATAGAAAGAATGCTTCACCTAAAGAAAGCATATCCATTCTTAATTCCTATACCCTCACTTAAATCAGTTTTTCTCAAGCTTCCTAATGTTGTGACCCTTTAATACAGTTCCTCATGTTGTGGTAACCCCAAACCAAAAGACTATTTTGTTGCTACTTCATAACTGTAATTTTGCTAATGTTATGAATCATTATGTAAATATCTGACATGCAGCTCACAGAGGGGTCATGACGCTCAGGTACAGAATTGCTGGTTGAAATGGTTTTCAATACTAGTGCCTTGAGTGGTGTCTAGAGACTCCCTTTGTCTCTGTGGAGTCAATACCTTTTTCCAATTTCCTCTGTCCACAGTCACTGTACTGTCCAGTTCTTGAGAACTGTAGCGTCACTCTTGTTGTAGCTGAGAGAAAACTGTTTAGCTGTGTGTATCCAGAAGTCTGTTTTCCTCCCCTTCCCACTTCCCTCCCTCCCTCTTTCCTTCCTTCTTCCTTTCTTCCTTCTTTCCTTTCCTCATCCCTCCTTCCCTTTTCCTTAGAAAGATGGCTACCTGAAAATTCCCATTTGAGAATCACTTTCATGAACAGTCAAAGTCAATAATTTTTAGAAATATTTTCCTGTTGGCATAGTAGAACAAGTGTGAAACTCTACTCAGGTGGTTGAAGTGGGTATCACAGCTTCAGGTCAGCCTTGGGCTGGGGACAGAGGTTTGCAATTCCAGCTCCTTGGAAAAGAAAGGCAAGAGCACTGAGAGCCCAAAGCCTATCTCAAAATAAAGAGTCAAGTAGGGATAGAGGACCCACTTGGCATACAGAACACTCTCGGTTCACTTTCCAGAACGGTTAATACACTCACTGTTTGCATCACATGAGGAAGAGAGTCCATCTTCACTGCCGCTCGGGTTTGAAGAAGACACCTTCATGAATAATTGTGACAGCCTTTAATGGGGACACATCTGAGGCAGATGAGAGTCTTATTCCCAGTGCGCATCCATAGAATAGGAGACTAAAAACAGGCACCAAAAGCATCAACTCTCCCATCTCAAAGACTGATGGATGCTGATGGCAACCTCCACACCCCTCGCCACAGTCCCCAGCCCAACCCCCAACTCCACAAATGCTCTGATTCTGTTTTGCTTAGCTGCGCTGAAAAGAAACACATTGTAGTTGATGAAAATCAATTTCCCCAAGAGTTGTGCATTGCATTGGCCCAAATGGCCGGTAGCTAATGGTCTTATGTTTATTGCAGCTTACAGGGCAGTGTGCCTTCATAAGGGCACCGTTGCTTGATGAGCAATTGCATTAACCTCTCAGAGGAAAAGAGCTGTTGTTGCCCAACTTTTAAGAGCAGAAAAGGAACTAAGAGCTCTTTAATTTGTGAAAACAGCACATAATGAACCTCAAACAGTGAATCTATCCCTAAAGCCGACAAAGTAATTTGGAGGTGTTTCTGCCGCCAGGCAAGTGTTAGAGTTCTCACCCTGTGGTTTTCAAAGTCAAAGCCAGGGATTTCGTGATGCTTGTCAGAACCCAGAATAGTTTTGGTTCCCATCCAGTACAAACTGAACTTGTTTGCCATCTCTCAAGGTACAGCCTGTAAACACTTTTCCCAAGCCTGACTATCAGGACATAGTTTATTTCCGTAGCCACCACACTAGTCGTGGAGAAGCTTGGTGGGTGAAGGCTTCCTCTGACCTCACAGCTGACTCTTCATCACTTGCTACCCAGCTTTGCTTTTCTACGACTTTGCGTATGTGAACAGAATCAGATTAGCGCCATTAGCCAAAAATGTGAACCATGGAAGAGAATTCATTTCTTGCCCACCAATGGGACATTGTCATGTTGTTGTGTACTACACAGAACATCATGGGAACAGCTTCTCTGGTTGTCCTCTAGGGCGGTCTTGGGATGTCTGTAAGCCTACAAACTCCCAACTGCAGACTGGTTGTTCTCCTTCATTATTCAATCTCTCTGATCAAGGGAGGTTTGTGTCTTCAGGGTTAGTCTGTGCTGCTTTAAAATGCAGGCATTTCTAGAACATTCCAGAATATTCTGAGTTGTTTTGCTTCTGTGGATTCATGATAACTTTATATAAATTGTACACAGAAACACTGGCCAACATATCTAAAAATAAACTGTAGAGTGTAGTGAGTTGGCATGGCCACAGAGGACTTCAAGGCACCATGCTGGTGAGGTGACAAGGTTGCCTTGGCTTCCTGGAAATGATTCTGTTAGTGTTTTTGGAGTCCCTTTCCCTCCTGAAGGAGCCTGCTATCTTCACCTTTATGAACAAAGAGGACCTTTTGGGTTTGAACACTCTTGAAATAGAAGCATCTAGTATGTAGATCGAGTTGAATATGGCCTCTGTGTTTGATATTGTTTGTCCTCAAATCCATGCACATCATTATTGTTTTCCAAAGCATGTAGGAGGCAGTGCTCGCTCACAATCATCATTTGGGAAAGGAAAAGCTTCACTATAAGCCTGTTTTACTAGGAGTTGCATACTTGGATCTCTCTCTCATTGGCAGCAGACACAGAACTTGGGTATCCTGGGGAAGGGGCTGGGACTTGTGGCTGGTTGTAATTGGAAGTGTCCAATGCCCTCTTTGTTCTGGTCTGTTCTGTAACATCAATCCTAGCTTCTAATCTAAGGCTCCAATACCCAATGTTAATCTTTAGGCTCCTTGGAGACTTGTGGTCCTTGTGGACATTTGGGGTCAGGACATAGGGGTCTACAACTATATCATAGAAATCGCTGTTGGGGGCAGGTTACTCTTTTGTGGTCCAAATTTAAACACACTTATTTCTTTGTAGCAATTATTCATATTTATATCTCATAGGTCAATGGTTCTTTTCTTTTTATGGTTTATAGTTCTTGAAATCAGCATCTCTGTGTGGTATGATAGTGTCCTCATCATTTTTCAGTGCTGGTGATTAAAGCCAGGGCCTTGTGTCTGCTAAATACTGCTGTGTTCCTGAGCTACACCCCAAGTCCTAGCATTGCTGCGAGCGTTGCATATGTGCGCTTCAGCACCCATACACAGGTGCATTGCTCAGCACTGTATTAATGATCTAAGGCTATCTATATTTAAAACAAAAGCCTTGCAAACTTATATGTTAAACAACCAGGAGTTATCACCTGCTGTTCTTTCAAGGTCCCAGTTGGCCAGTACTTCTAAGGGCCCAGGGGTCGGTTTTGCTTATGGTTCCTCCTGTGGCTTGGTCAGAAATCACCAGGACTGATGTTATAGTTCCCATAGCTGTACAACTTCGAATCCTGTGGACTGGACACCGGGCTCCTATCCGAGCTGTCCAACATCCTAAGAAACAGCCGTGCAGAGGACAGAGTCCGTGTCCAGAGTTTCTCGAGTGTGTGTTTCTGCCCTCAATTCTGTCTCCCAGTTTAGTCCCTTGTTTCAGCCGCCCACCAAGCCTGCCCACCATCCATCAAGTGTTTGATGCTGCCATGGATCAAAGTTCAGGGATAATTAGAGGCTCACTTCCCTCTAATTAATATTTTTGTAGTGCTGGAGATAGAACCTGGGGGCGAGAGCTCTCACTCAGCCACACCCTTTCCATTGTTTTAATTTGGTTTATCTTAGGTTGACAGGTACGTGTCAGCTCCTACCCAAGTGTTAAAATATCTCAAATTAACCACACAGGCAAAGAGGGCTTGATTTGGGCTCATTGTTTCACAAGTGTTAGTTCAAGGTCACTTGGCTGCACTGTTGGGAATAAAGCAGAATGCCGTGCATAGCATGAGGGAAGACAGAGAGGCTCACCTGACGGCAGATGGGAAAGGAAAGGCAGAGACAAAGACACACAGAGAAAGAACAGAGGCAAGATATGCCCCAAGAGCACGCAGTATGGACCTGCTCTCTCCAGCAAGGTCTAATAGACCATTCCATCATCAAAGGGCTAACCACGGATGATTGACAACCTTACGGTCCAGTCACTTTTCAATAGCCCATCTGAGACCCAGACCTTCAACACATGAGCCGTCATGGAGCACCTTACATCCAACAACGTCAATGGAAGCTTTATATACATAAACGGTGAAGCATGTGTGCATACATTTAAGTATGTTTGTGCTTGTATGTGTGTGCTTATATGTTTTCTGTATATTTGTGTGTATGTGTGTATATTGTGTGTATATGTGCATATTTTCAAATACTTTAATGACTACATCAAGTCTGCAGTCTAGGAAACTAGTCCTCCATTCTTCTCACTCTGTATGAAAATAGCTTATGATATCAAGATTCTTCCCTTCACCCAGGAGGCAGCTGAGTGGTATGCAGGCACATGGGTGCAGATTAGGGTTAAAGGCAGACACTGGGCTCTCATCTTCATGAGGGACAGTGCTGTGCCAGGTTCCAAGGCTCTTCCCACCATCCAAGAGCTTGTGAAGACTCTTCATTTTTGAACCTGGAGCTCTGATTTGTCGCCTCACAGCTTCCCCACGTGCCTCTGCCCAAAGATGATTAAAGTCAAGGATGACTGAGAAATGCAGGCTCACCTGCAAGCAAGCAGGTGAGCCTGTCCTTCTCCCTGGCCCTAAGATTCCCTTTTGTGTACGCATCAGAGCTTGGCTCGGGCTTCTGAGTTCAGCGACTGCTTCCTGCCGCTCTGCTCCCTCAAGTTCGGCAGTGTCTGGAAAATGGCAGAATCAGAAGAAGAGCGTGACACAGAATGTCAGTGTGACATGACTGAGGTCCTCCAGGAGGCTGGACTGTCAGTTCTGGCTACTTAGGCATCCCTCAGAAGCATATGCACACATCTGAAGGGATTTTGTTTTCAAGATTTTCTATTGCTATCAGGAATCTGCAAGGAGACATTATGCTATGCCCAGAAGCAGAACCTTTAAAATGTTTATACAGTGTATGCGTTTGAGATGCTAGACACAAGGGTTCTAAGCATAATGGGAGGCAAACTTCTACTTTGCCTCAAAGCTGTCCACACCCTAAACCCCACAACCCGTGGGTATAAAGCAACGCAGAGTCAAGCCTGAAGATGGAATTGGCACTGATTTTGAGCTGGCATTACAATGTGCGACGATTCTGTTTGATTCGGGGGTAAAACGGAATCTGAATGTCCTTACAAGTGGGGAGAGGAGACCAGAAAGAACTCAGTTAGAAGGAGGGCTGCGGATGGGATGTGGCACTACTGACTTCAACGTAAAGAAGACCTCTAGTCACAGAAGGCAGGTAGCACCCAGAGGCTTGCAAAGGCCAGAGCCAGGTGTCCCAATGGCCTCCAAAAGGAAGCCAGCCTGTCAATGTCTTGGTCTTGGCTTAGTGAAACTTTGGACCTCCTAGACTGAAGAGGATAGGACCAGAAAAAGCCAAGCCTAGACAGTACTTTTTGTTCTCCACATGACCCAGAGGCAGCTAGTCAAACTCCTACAGCCTGACAGTGTCTAAGGTCTCATTATTATAACCAAACCTGAGACAACTGACCTATTAAAAGGATTCATTATGGCTCATGATTTTGGTCTGCAGGCACCTGTGCATGGCCCTCTGGTGAAATTGCACATTGTGGTGTGAGTGGTTGGTGAAACAAACCACTCACCTTGTAATCCAGGGAGCAAATCAAAGCAACCAAATCAGCTTGAGCCTAAAATACTTTTTGAGAGGCCCAGTGACCCAAATACTTCACGTGAGGCTCTGCCTGGCATACTTCCTACCATCTCCCAAGATGGCTGCAACAGGAGCAACTTTTATCACAGTGGTTTGAAGAGTACTCATCCAAACCAGATTAGCTTGTCAAAGCAGTTGAGACCAAGAGGCTCGCAAACAACAGACATTTCTCAATCAGCTTGAGGCCGGACATCAAATGATTCACTCTTTAGTGAGAAACATCCCCCAGCCGAGAGGGTGCTTCCGAATTGTGTCTCACATGATGGAGAGGACAGCGGAGCTCTCTGGGGCCTCAAGGTATTGCCAACTGTTAGCTGCTGGCAGAGGAAGGTTGGTTTTCTCCTAATGGAGCCCCTTATAAGTCAATTACACTCCGGGTCACACAACCAGGAATATTTAGATTGCACAAATTGCCCTTAAAGGGGGAAAAATGATACAAAGTTGGGTGGGAAGGAAGGGGCATGTAGGTATGGAAAGAGTTGGCAGAGGGAGTAAATATTATCAAAGCACATTTTATGGAATTCTCCAAGAACCAATAAAATATAAAAATAAAATACTAAAGGCCATATTCTCATTTATGATGGCTTAATGCTCTGATGCTGCGATTGCTTCCCACACAATTCCATGCTAGGATGTCTCCCACGGAGGTTAGGTGGACCCTTGATGGGACACAAGCATCATCAGCCTCATTTATAGCACCTCATTTCTATGAGCCCCAACTTCCTCATGTTCTCTGAAGCCCAGAGGGATAGGCACCGTGTTATTCGGCCTTGGCGTTTGACGGGAGTAAGAGCTACAGAGCAGATAGTCGATAAGTACTGGTTGCAGGGAATTTAATTAAGAGGCAAGGAGTGGACTGAGCAATTGAAGACCTCCCGGAGAAAATTGCTTTGTGTCTGCTGTAATAAATAATACAAGAACAAGCTAAATACAGGGAAGATGCGCTGCAGTCCACTTTGAAAGAGTAAACAGCCAGAGAGTGGTGTTCATTATCTCTTTTGATTTCTCACAGAATTCCCAGCAATCACTCTGTCATATGCTCATCTCTGGTCAAGTCCCTCTCCTGTTCCAGCTCCTACCCTTCTCTCCTCTATAATCTGATTTAATTTGAAAATGCTATATTAAAATGTTCATGGAGTTTTGGAAAATACAGAGAGAGAAATTCATATACACAGCTCTTTTAAAAGAAGAGCTTTGGGTTTTGGTTCAGTTGGTTGATATTGATAAAGGGTCTCATGTAACCCAGGCTGGACTCAAACTTGCTATGTGGCCTAGGAGGACCTTGAACTTGTAGTCCTCTTGCCTCTGCCTCCATCTCCTCAGTCCTGGAATTACAGACATCTGTGCTGAAGGTATTACAAGTGGAACGCTTGATTAGTCAATCTAACATGAAGTCAGAGCAGATTACTGGTTAGTGTCTGTGTGCGGGGGCGTCAAAAAAAAAAAAGACTTTACCCTTCCCGTCTTGTGAAGATCTAGCTAGAATTCTCTACCAATAAACTAATAAAGTGTCCCTCCCCAGACAGTGAGGCTCCCAGCCCCTCTAGCTTGCTGGATGTCTTCGTTTTAAGTGAGTAAATCTCTGCTGTTTAGAAGCCACCCAACCTATCCCGTTTTGTGATAGCACCCACACAGACTGAGATACGTGCCCTCAATGTGTATGCTTATAGAATACACAAAATGTGTCATATAATGCAGATGTGGAAAATGTTTGGGTTTTTGTTTGTTTGTTTGTTTTTGAGACAGGGTTTCTCTGTGCAACAGCCCCGGCTGTCCTGGAACTTCAGGCTGGCCTTGAACTCAGAGGTCTGCCTGCTTCTGCCTCCCAAATACTGGGATTAAAGGTGTGTGCCACTAGTGCCCAGGCACAGCAGATGTTTTAAGAAACCGGTTCCTACTTTATGTTTAGGGCAGCTTGGTATTAAAAATAAAAGACTCTTAGGGCTCATGCAATGTTATCCCAAAGGACTGAGACACAGCAAGAGAAGACAGCCTTGAAGTGTGAAGGCAAACAGTCCAGTGAGGGTTGAAAATATTGAGCGGAACCTTGGAAGCAAACTAACAAAAATCAGAAGTTGTAATTAGGCAAAACAAATGCTCAGAATTAGCCAGAGTCTGGAGATGTCCTAGGTTAGCAACCATAGGAAGCAGAGAGCTGCGCCTCCCAGCTTGGCACCTTAGGGCATAACCAGAATGACAAGAGAAAGTGGGGTTGGGCAGCTTGTGGGCAACAGCAGCTGTGCACACACCTGGATGACTGCATACCCTTGCCCTGTGTACTGAGTTTGTGGAGTCTCCTCTGAGATGAGAATTAGCTTCTGCATGGATAACCTTGACTCTCATAAAGGAGATGATGAACAGGAATCTGAGACAGCTGGTTGTGGCTGTGACAACAGACGTCACAGGAGAGACAGGTGGCTTTGTGGGGGATTAACAGCCTCCGGCAATGGGGGCGATGGAACGACAGAGGAAAAAGCACCTTGCAAAGCTCTTCATGATGAGGTGGGCAGAAGGCCAGCCTGCACCAGGATGCAGGGTCATGTAGGTCCTTAAAGACCTCAGTAGCCAGA
>LOEQ01001566.1:211889-221952 GCA_001685075.1 Bramus lutescens
ACCTTGGGAGAGGGTTGAAGGGGAAGAGAGAGGCAGGGAGGGGAGCAGAGAAAACTGTAGACCTCAATAAAATTAAAAAAAATGGAGCTAACCTTTGCAATAAAATGCTCATGATCAGAATTGACTCCAGTTTTAACGGCTACTGCTAATAATTCATATTTAGTACATATTTAATGATCAATAATTAAAACCATGGCATTTTAAATTTATTTCACTTACACATTCTAATACATTTGAAAACTACAATGTAGAACCATAAGAGTCAACATAAACAACACATTTCTTTTGAAATAATTATGTTTTCCCCAAGTGCACTGATGGATGATGTGGTGGGGCTATTTCACATTTTTGTATTTCTTTATTATCTAGAGTCCCCGTTTTATTGTCAGCTTGACACCATCTAAACCACACAGGAGGAAGAATTACCCCCACCCAAATGTCCTGTGGTCAGACACTGTGGGCAGCACCATCCCTCGGCAGGTAATGCTGGAGGGTATATGAAAGCATATCTGAACAAATCAGAAGGATCAAACCAGTAAACTATTTTTTCATAACTTCTGCTTCAGATCCTGCTTGAATTCCTGCAGCAATGGGTTATGACCTGGAAGTGTAAGCCAAATAAACCCTCTTCCCCGCCCCACCCCCAAGCTGCTTTTAATCATGGTTCTTAACATGGAAAGGTAAGCTAGAAAACGTGGCGGCTGCATTTCCTCTCTAGACATACCACAAATCACACAGCCTCTGAGATCCTACCCTGGACACCTGCAAAAGGATACAGAGAGCATCATGGACGGATCATGGGATGTTTATGGCCTTTCAGTTCCCCTGTGAAGGGCTAGGAGTCACGGTGGAGTCCCTGGGCCACACTTTGAGGAAAGTTCATTTACCTTTAGCTGGGGTAGCTCAGGCACCACACATTGAGAGCTAAGAAGTAAAGAAATATATCAAAGATCTCAAGACCAGTGAAAGAAAAATGCTGTGGGACTTCCTTTCTTGACTTTTATTGCAAGAATTGTCAAGCAAAGAACAAGGTTGAGTTTTACTTGCATAGTTATGAACCAACTACCCAGGGCCTGGCCTAGCATATACATTTTTTACACCTGTTTTTCTGCATATCTAATCATGGTCTACCCCTCCATCCATCATTCAGCAGCGACATGAGTTTCAAAACATGTCAGCCCACTCCCTGTAAACACTTCAATACATGTACACACACTTTCTTTTGACGCAAATTTTACACACAACGAAATATAAGGCTCTAGTACACAACCAGTGAGCAGGGCATGTGCTCACACCCATAGAAGTAAAACCTGTCACATCCCAGCACAGAGTGTTGCAGTCCCCAGAGGAGCTGTGGGATGATATCTCTGAACTCCCTCACTTGTATGACCACACTGGGAACTGCTCGAAGTTTTTCTCACAAGTTGGCTTTGCGTGATCTAGAACTTGATATTTTATGTAAGTTTTGTTTTATCTGCACAGGTTTCACAGGAGGCTTTCATTGAAACAGGAATTATATGGGGGAAAAAAAGATAACCAGAATTTTTAGGGCCAGACACAGCAAAGAGGCCTTTAGGGGGTTCACTGCTGGTGATGCCTCTGATGCTCCTGTCATTAGCAAGGCTTTCAAAGCCAGAATGTTCTCCAGAGCTCAATGACCCGGTTTGAAATGGAATTCAGCCAGCACTTACCAGGAAATACTGGCTGAGATCCAGATCCAAGTGTGTGTGTCTCCTTACTAAACTATGAGATCCAGATCTGAGTGTGTGTATCTCTAGACTCAACTATGAGAGCCAGATCTGAGTGTGAGTGTCTCTCCACACATAAATGGCCTCCTCCTCCACTCCTGGGCAGCGGTGACATTGCTTTACTCTTCTCCTGCATGACAGGTGACTCACCAGGGATTACAATCTCTCTTGTTCTGCTTTTGAGTCTTGTGTTGCACAATAATTACTCAGGGATCCATTTTGTGCTGTCTGTGTGAGACTTGTTTTCCCAGAAATCTTGACTGACCAAAGCCGACTTCACAACTTTGAGGTTCTGTAAACGGAGAATGGGACCTATTCGGAGTAACTGTGTCTCTATGCCCATCTGATGAAATAGCACACTTCAATACCTGAGGTTGAGTAACTCATCTTAAAAATTGTTCATTACGTGTATTCAAGAATTTTTTGCATTAGGAATTCGACTGAACACATGGTTAGGCCTTCTGGGTTTGAGAATCTCTTTGCCCAAAAATGACTTTATCTCAATCAAAATGATTTTTTTGAAGCCCAAGTACATCAACTACATTATGAGAATTATGCCTCCAAGCAATGAGAGCATCAGATTAGAGTAAATGGCTAGGTCATTGTCTTCAGGGGACATATAATACATATTTAATAATATTGGATAAATGCCATGCAGACAACTGAAATGTACGATGGGAAGGTGTGACCTCAGAGAGGTGGTCTTCAGCCACTCAGTGCCCTGACTGTTATTCTTAGTAACCACATGGCGAACCAGAGGCAGGTCCCACGAGGAGCAGCGGCAGGTCATCCAAGGCCTCGGTGGGGCAGTGGTGGGTTACGTGAGGCCTCGGTGGTCCCACGAGGGGCAGCAGTGGGTCACCCAAGGCCTGAGTGGGTCCTCTTGGCGGGTGGGAGACCACCATGGGTGAGAAACAGACAGATATGCCATGAAGAGAGTTTGGGTATGAGTTCTTTTGGTGGGTTATGGAGGGGAAAGGAAAGGGGGAAAGAGGAGAAGGGAGGGGAGAAGGGGAGGAAAAAGGGAGAGGGGCAGTGGTTGCCTCTCCAGAAGAAGAGCAGAGGGGGGTCCACTTGCTTCAGTGGAGGAGGAGGTTGGGAGTGGGCGGGGCTTGTCTCTTAAAAGTACAGGGTGCTCAGGTGACAGACCAGGGAATTCTCTCAGGCTGGACAGAGAGCGGGACTCATCGCGGTGAAGGGACTTCAGTGAAGACTCCTTAAAACACTGTGATGGGGTAAACAAGCCAACAGGAGAAGTGAGGAACTCAGAATCTAGCAACAAGAAATGATTTCTACCACAAGATTCGAAAGACAAATGGGGAAATAATTTCCCCTGGAGAAAGATGGACTTTCCAAGGGTCCTCCTGGTGGCCCCAGGAATTCACAGAGGGAAGCAGCTACTTAGTGAGGTCTGATGCCAACGCTGAGGTAGCAAAGAAGACTCGTTCAAGCCTCTCCCTTTACATGATCCAATCAGGTGAATCCATTGACCAAAGTCACTGAAAGTAACTTCTGCATTCCTGAGGATGGAGGTCATGTGTAAGTCCTAAGTGTGTGAGCTGAGCAGGAAATGAACCTTGGCAAGCAGGAGAAAATGATCACATGATGAGTCCTGCTAAGAGATAGAGATGCTGGCCATGTCAACTTCAGTTACCTTGGGAAAGTAGGCTGTATGCATATGTGCCCTTCCAGGAAAGGCCACTTGCACCAAAATTTAGATTGCAAGCCAGTAAAACTTTCATCTGCTCCCCATTGACTATGATGCCTGTAGACAACCCTAAAAAATTTGGTGATGGACGGTGGGAAATGTCACTGGCTAATGAATTTATGAGTGGGGAGTCTGAGCCTCAGTTGGGAAGATCTAACCTTGAAGACGTGTGGGAGTCCCAGCCTTATTCACAACAATGGGAACAGCACAGAATGTCTGTATACATTGCATCTTCTCATCAAAACACAGTGTCTCACTCCCCTCAGGGTTGCAGTGGGTTTCATTAGGAGTGATCATGTGTTTGCTATGTTCAACTCCATATTGTAATTATTCAGCCACAAATAGGGCTGCACTTACAGGTTCTAGAGTCATGCACATGTAGACAAGCCCCCAGGCAGAAGTACCTGAATGTTAAAGGGCCCCGCGTGACCAATGTGCGCACATGCATGGTTACATCCACTGACTCAGCTAAACCCTTGTGTGCATGCGTGAGCATCGTCATCTGCTTATTTCACACCAACCCCCTGTGTGCATGCACTAGGTAGCTTTTAAAAAGCTGGACGTACCATCTTTCTCTCTGCACACCGATTCCCCAGGCCTGTACATAACCTCTCTAATAATCTCCTAAGCGGGGTTTGTTGCGTGTTCTGTGTTTCCTTCTCACTTGCGCCAGGTAATTTAACATATTATAATTTTTTCAATGAACCAGTAACCTTTTTGCCACCAGAAGGAGTGTGAAATTCAAGAGTGTGCCTCCACCCCTGGCTTTATGAGGTATTCTAGAATGCTGTGATGAAAACCCATGGTCAGAAGCAACTTGAGGAGGAAGGGCTTTATTTGCTAACACCCCACTCAGTGAGGGAAGTCAGAGCAGAACTCGGAGGATCTGAAGCACACACCATGGAGGAGGACCACTTTCTGGCTTGCTGCCCATGGCTTTGGTCAATTTGCCTTTTTAGTTTACAGGCCTTTATTCAATTCAAAACCAAGGAAAAACCAGAATAACTAGTATCAAGGCAGAAATCAAGGGTGTCGTTGATGAAAACAGTCGGTCAAAATATTGTGGATAAAAATCTCACTGGGGTAGTTGCAGGTAAGTATAGGAATAGATAAATTAAGTAAGCTGTTTTGTAGCAATAGTAAGAGGCAACTCTAGTAAGAAGGACTTCTTGCCTAAGGATAGCGCCACCCACAGTGAGCTGGGCTATGAATCAAGAAAATAATCAATGATTAATCAAGAAAATACACCCGCAAACTTTCCAAGAGACCAGTCTGATGAAGGTATTTTCTCAATCGGTTTCCTCTTCGCTGAGGATCCTAGTCTGTGACCAGCTGACAAAGCACATAACCAGCACCTGCAAACTTGGGAACAGGGCACAGCTGGTTACCAACTGGGCTACTTTCCCAGCCCGGAAACATTTCCGGGTAGCACCAGACTGGAAATCCTAGTCCGGTGCTACCATGAGAGTTCCTAATGCCTTAGGGATAGACCCAGAGCAATTAAAAACTGCCTCTTCCTTCCTGCCAGGATCCCTGGTGTGAATGCCCCAAGGAAGTTGCTTTGTCTTCGGTATAATCTAAGTACTTAATACAATGTGCATTCTTTGTCTATTGAAGTCTCCTTCTGGAGGCCGCCAGAGACGTAGCTGGAAGGGTCTGTACAGCAGGGAGAGGTGTGTGCGTGTGCGTGTGTGTGCGTGTGCGTGTTTGCGCGCGCATGTGTGCGCGTGTGCGTGTGCGCGTGTGCGCGTGTGTGTGCGCGCGTGTGCGTGTGTGCGCGTGTGCGTGCGCGTGTGTGTGTGTGTGTGTGATTAAGTAGTGGCTTGGCAGTATAGTGTATGATACATTGTGTCTACTGTCTCCCTCCCACCACTCTCAGCCCTCTCTCAGCTCTCTTCGGTCAATTCTTTCCTAGATTACTTGGTTTTGTCTTGAGGTCCATTTAGCTTGATCAGGGCCATCTGTGTGACACCCCCGCCCCGGTTGCTCTTGGGAGCTTGGTGGAGTCACCTGTAGTTACACAACTGAAGGCCATGACTCTTCCTTCCTGAACACACATTGTTAGGAAATATTTCAGCAATGACAGGCACAGTTCTCTGAGCTCCCCGTCGATCTAGCCCTGGTTGCTGATGGGCTCCATTGCACAGACTCAATGTTGGAATGGGCAGATCTGAGGTCTCACGACTGCAATGTCTGCATCCTGCCCGGAAGACAGCATTACACAGATCTTTCTCTAGCTTCCGTGTCTCACTGGTTTCCATTTCTTAGTGTTTCCTGAGCCTTGGAGGGGATGGTGTACACCCATTCTTAGCCTTGCTGTCGTGAGTCTCTACATTCACCACCATTTACTGGAAAGGGACTTTTCTATTTAGGGTGACAGTGGCAATCATCTATGTGGATAAGCCTCAAATATTTAAAAGACAGTTTAATGGTATGTCAATTTAGCTAAGCCATGGAATTAAATTGCTCCCCAAGGCCTGTGGCCTCCCCCAGCATGGAAATTTGATTGGGTTTATGGGACCAGGTATGAATTTAAACACACACACATACACATGCAGCAAGCTAGACATTTATCTGGTATTTTTAAAGTGCTCGGCATATGCTAAATTAGTGTATACAGATACGTAGCAATGCCAACCACATATGCAATCCCAAACATTTTAGTAGTCACATTAAAGAAGCTCAAAGCAAAAACAAGTGAGATTATTTACAATAACACATTTTATTTAACATTATATCTAAAAATATTATCATATCATTGCATAATGGATACACACGCCATCCATAATGTATATACTTATTTCTATTCTAGGGCTTCAAGAGCTCATATTTAGTTTGTAAGGCATGGTTTGATTTGGTAGAAAATGGGCATCTTTGATGACAGCACAGTGTCTCAAGGTCACCAGAGCCCCATGAGACTAGAGGGCCACTGCTGTCTTAGTTAGCATGTTGAGGTCAGGAGACATTACGTAGGACTCGGTTCTTCTTCCACAGGTGTGGTGCCCGAGCTCAAATGACTGAACTCTGGCCATCAGGCGTGGGTGGAAACACCTTTGCCAGCTGAATCTCCTTGCTTGCCCTAACACATATTTTAAAGACGACTCCTCCAAAGTTGTGGACAACTAGTTCTGTAAAACAATTTTCTCTGCTTGAAGATATTGTTTATATCATCTCACTGAGAGCACAGTGAACACTCACTCACACACTGCGTTGTAACACGACTCTCCCAGAGACTATGATTTTATCAGTGCTCATTCAAACTCAAGTACAAAGGGCTCTTCAGCCTCCAAAATTGGGAAGGCCTTGTGAGCAGCGGCCAAGGTCATTGAGGTCTGCTAGTATTAACACATATCAAAAGTATGCGCTAACTAAGAAAAGTGGACGCCATCCCTGTGTGTACTACGGGCCAAGGCAGGGACAAGAGGAGAAACAACCCACTTTGGGTCAGTATTAGCTACTTCTCTGCACTGTAATAAAACACCACGTCCAAAAGCAACTCATGGTAGAATTTATTTGGGCTTACACTTTCATAGTAAGAGTCCAAGATAACAGGGGGGCATGGTGGTCAACAGCAGGCATGGCGGCAGGTGCAAAAGCTAAGAGATCACATCTTCCACAACAACCAGGAAGTAGAAAGAAAGGACTGGAAGTTGGGTGAGACTTTAAATTCTCAGAGTCCACCACCATTAGCTTACTTTCTCCAGCAAGGCTGCACCTCCTAAAGGTTCTGTAATGTGGTAGTTTAAATGTAATTGGCCCCTGCGAGTTCATAGGGAGTGACACTATCAGGAGGTGTGGCTTTGTTGGAAAGGGTATGGCCTTGTTGGAGGAAGTGTGTCACTGTGGAGGTGGGCTTTTAGATCTCATATATGTTGAAGCCACACCCAGTGACTGACTTACTTCCTGATGCCCGCAAGTCAAGATGAAGTCGGCTCCTTCTCTAGCATCGTGTCTGCCTGTACACCACCATGTCACACCGTGATGATAACAGATTCAACCTCTGAAACTAAAAGCTCTGAAGTGAAAATTAAATTTATATCATGCCTTTATAACCTATATAGTTACATCACACCTTTATGTTGTCATACCATAGCATCTCTTCACAGTGATAGAAACCCTAACTTAGACAAAGAACCTCCCCAAATAGTGCTGCCAACTGGGGTCCAAGTGTTTTCACATTCAAAATAACACAGGATCTCAGAACTGAGATGTGACCCCAACCACTCTAGGTGTGAAACTCCACTGTGCCGAACTCACTAAACTCACATGCTTAGTAATTTCTGTTAAGCTTTCTCTTGATGGTTGAGAAAATTTGATTTCAAAATTCTGTTAAAAATCTCCCTCGCCCACTCACGAATTCTTGTCACTTTTTAAACTCCCTAGGGTATGCTTTATCTCAATAATGCAAAAGAATTGTCATCATCACCAGAAGAGCATCTGCTCATTTCATGATACTGCTGACTAGAACTCAAAGCTACTCCATATATCTCTGAGCTACATGGCATTGTTAAACCATACTGACAAAAGGCTGTACCTAAAGCTTGACCTTAAAAATCCACATGAATATAATTAGTTTTAAGAGCAGTTGGCATCTCCATATTTTATTTTCTGACTAATCTGAAGGTCCATCTGAAACTAAAACCCTACTCACAAGCAAGGACATAAAATAGGTTCACGTTAAGACATGCTGGAGGGAGAAGAGGAGCCAATATGGTGCTACACTAGCTGGACACAGAGGAACCACAAAAGCACAAGGGACAATTAGCACATGGGGTGACTTCCTATTGGGCCCTCACCTTGTTGTTCTAATCTTCCTACACGCCAGGTGCGCAAAGGGAGCAGGGAGTAATCTCTAAGACAAAATTCTTTTACACAACCCTGTGTGAAGGTCACCCCAACTCCCTTGCTCCTTATAGACAGGCTGAGTGCTCTTTGTAAACAGTAAGGGGTCAGTGGAACACACCATAGATGCCAGGCATGGGGTGCACTAAGGAAGGAGATTCTCTACTTAGTGTCCTATGTACTCCATGGGAAAACCAACTTCTGACCTCTCTGGTCTTCATCCTAATGTGATAATGTGTGAGCGTTAATTTGCTTTCCATTTACTCTTGAAGTGTATTTTCTCTACATAGCATTCAGTGCATGCTAAAAGTCTATTATTTATATCTATAATATATCTATAGCCAGCATCTCATCCCTTGATTTACCTATGTATCATCTATCTAGCATCCATCCATCATTTGTCTTTCTATAATCTGTCTGTCTATTTATCTATCATCTATCTCTTATTTATCTATATCTACATATCATCTACCCATCTGTATATCATTATCTACCTACCTATTATTACATAACTATTTCAGCATCTATCTACATCTGTCCATCTTTTTATCATCTCATCTTTGTCTAATTTGGAAATGCTTTGCAGAACTAGATCCTGTCCTCAGGGTAATATGTGTTTGCTTATTGTTATCACAGGAAACACAGCTTTTTGTCCTATCAGTTGGTTGCCACTCATGGTTTTACGATGAACAGAAGCCATTTCTGCCTTGCTCTTTGGCCCATGGTGTTCTACTTCAATACGCCTAATTCAGCTCTGCAATTTTCTGTATGGCTCATTGCTCATTTGTCCTCAGTATGATGTTTGTAGTGATGAGAATGCTGCGTTCCAAGCTGCAGAAATCTCAAATCAAGAAACACATGCCTAGGACATTAGGAGGGCTTGGTGGAGGGATTGTCAATCTAATGTACAGAATCAGGTTAAAGGAGAGCCAAGCATGATCAACAAAGGTAGCAGCGAAGGGAACCATGGGAGCACAATACCTAGCATCTGTGGTTGAAAGATCCAGGTATTTGGAGGATGGATAGGCCTAGAATGGTAACCAAAGATTCACAAAGAAGCCCCTGCAAGCTGATGAGATAGTAATGGAGAGTTTGGATGATTGTCTCAGTGAGAGAGAAGCAGAGCACAGAGCAGGAGTGGAGAAGACACTTGAGTGCTGAGCGGCAAGACTGGGAACCCAGGAAAACAGGAGCATCATAAGTAGACCGTCAGATGTTTATGTTATCAATACCATGTCACAAACTACCCCAAAGTTAATGGCTTAACACATAGCAACCTTTCTCGTATTGTGTAATTGATGAATCCTAGCTTGGGAGTTCTGTCCCGTGTAGTGGTAGCTGAATTGCAGGCATTTGCAGCCTTCACAGAGATGAACACTCAAGTTGTGAGTTAGAATCTCAGTTCTGTCAAAGAGGGGCCTTGGTCCTCTTTCACGTTGCTGCTCAGGCTTCCTCTAGCACATCAGCAATTTCAAGGAGAGCTCTAAGGGCCAAGTCCCCATGAGTACTCTCCAAGTAAGATCCTTCCATCATCAACTTTGATCACAAGACATTGGCTGCACTCCGTCCCGTGATATGTCAACAAACTGCTCATCACAGTGACAGAAAGCTTGAGCAAGACAAATTAAGAATGAAGATATGACTGCACAGTTTCAAAGGCTCTCATCTATAATATTTGGTAGAATGTGCAATGTAGTGATAAGGGGAGCAGGCCCTGCTTTTCGTCCAGCCCAGCTCCCGCACGGCTAGCTTATACCCCGAAATA
>LOEQ01001566.1:256894-270644 GCA_001685075.1 Bramus lutescens
CTCCTTACCAATGGATAAGGAACGTTGTCCATTCACCCCAAGTCTTCCCGTGGCTAGATAGGAACTTAATGCCCTGAGCCATTCTATCCGCATGACACACTCATTTACACAGGAAAGGAGCAGAAATAAGGACCTAGGTTTGCAAGCTAGAACACTCGGTGCTGTCCTGTGTACCTGCAGTTGTGGGCATCTCAAGCTGGCTTTTAATTTCACCCCCTGTGCATGGTACACCCATCCAGGGACGCAGCAGAGCCCCCAGCAGGAGTCTAATGTCCATACAATCTTGCCTTGCCAAGTGAGGCGCCTGATGGAGGACCAAGACTGGACTTTCTTTGTCATGGGTAAGCATGTGGGCATCGAGAGTCCTGGGGGTGGCTGCTGAGCACGTGGCAGGAGAATAAGGCTCCTAGGTATCAAGAAAAACTTCTAGGAAAGCAACATCCTTGGCTCCATCTTAGAGGTGGCAGAAGAATTGGCCAGAGGAAAAGAAGGGAACGTGTCTATCCATCAAGTAAGACCTTTACATGAATGCATAGGACAAAGGGAATGGATGTGGATGCAGAGAAGGTGGCCAGAATCATTATGAAGCTTGAGAGGAGGAGGAGATATGATGGCTCCATGTTTATGAAGGCTTTAGAAAATTTAGACAATTATAGAAATGATGTCACAGACTCTAGGGCAGCATGGTACGCCAGGTTCCGTGTCTGAGGATGAAGATCCCCAGAGAGCTGAGAAGCTGTGGAAGCCATACAGATGTGAGTGGTCCTAGCAATCGAAATGTTAGGATCAGAGTGAATACAGCTGCCAGGGTGAGAAAGGTCCATGGTGTTATCTTGATGTGCTGGTGTGGCTCCATCATGGTGCCCAGATATTTGGTCAAACGTGATTCTGGTCGTTGACGTGAGCATGTTTGCGGAAGAGACTGATACTTAAAATCATTGAGCAGAGTAGAGAAGATTCCTTCCCACGATATGTTGGGATTCACCTAGCTAAGGACACACAGGCTTATCTCCCTTCCACAAGGTGGGCTGCTGCTCCTCGACAACCTGAAGCGCCTCACACATGAGCTCTGTTGATTTTGATCTCACCAGTCTCTGTGAGCACACAGGCCAGCTCTCCATAACACGTGCTGTGGCTCTGCTCCCCAACTCTGGAGAAACTCTGCTAGTGCAGTACCAGGGATGGTGAGCACATTTTCCCATGAGATGCTACACGTGGAGGAGGGAGGGGGTGCATCTGAAGCCTGGGACACTTGCTCCATCAGCTGTTTGGACAGTCACTGTGTCTTCACCGGGGGTGGGGGGCAACTAAGAAGGAGAAAGCGTGTGAAGATGGAAGAAGGTTGCTCCAGCTTCCTCCTCTTGCTAGTCCTTACAGGCTTCGGGCTGTGGAATTTGCTAGTCTGCTTTATCAAGGTTAGGCAGTGCACTAGGTGAAAGGGTAAAATTAAGGAATCAGTGTATCAGCCACTTGGTTCCACATGGAATACTATCTGCTCCCCAGGAGTACAGATAAATACATTTAAAGGTAAATGGAGAAGCAAGCCATTCCTTATTCAGTACCACGTATGCATTCTGCAGGGAAATTCCACCAAAGTAGCCGGGTTTCCTGCAGTCTTCCCTAGAGAGGTTCTTAATGCCAGAAGACTAAGCTTAAAGCTGTGCAGCCAAGACAGATATGGTGTCTTCCTAAAAACTCTGCTCAAGATGTCCCCTAGGTACTGTGATGTCATCAGCTTTGCCCTGGCCACCCCGACTCTGAAGTTTACAAAAATTTTCCTTTCACTACTTGTACAAAAATTGCTAACACCAGAATTCTTTGCAAATCTTATGCCTGTTAGCACAGAGGTCGCATGGCCAGGTGTCCTTTATCTAAGCTGTCACTCTTGAGATGTGACATTGTTCACAACATCATCTATAGAACACAAACAAGAACTTTCCCTTCTCCTGCTGGCCCCATCTTTCCTCCCCAACCATATTTATATAGCATCTCTGCTTCCTATAGCGAAGAGCATGTTTAGATTCAAATTTCTGGACCTAGTGCCTCTGAGTCACAGTACCCTTGCTTGGTCTGTAATCCTTGTCTCGTACAGTTAGTGAGCTTCTGCCCCATCATCTCTGCAGCTGCCTTTGCTACTCCCTGGAAATGGGCTCAAGTGATGTAGTCATAACCACATCTCCTACTAAGAGACAAAAAGAAACCAGTCATACTGTGGGACAGGCCTGCTTCTGTCATATTTCTAGAAGCCACTTAGTTTCTGGTTTCCTCTTCAAATAATGACACCAACACAGTCTTACGATGTTTATTGTTCCCAAGGATAAACTAAAGAGGAGACAACTTTTCTAGCAGGTACCCAGTAATAAAAGTACCTGTCAGGAAAGATGACTCGATGTTTCCATCATGATTCCTAGAGCAGTTAGGAAAGCCTGGCAGTGGGCAAATGTTGGAAGCTCCTTGGTGACTACTAAATGAAAAATTTAAATTTGACCACCCACTCTGTGAGGATGATCTCCCACTCTGTGGGGATGACCTCCCACTCTGTGTGGATGACCTCCCACTCTGTAGGGATGACCTCCCACTCTGTGGGGATGATCTCCCACTGTGTGGATGACCTCCCACTCTGTGGGGATGACCTCCCACTCTGTGGGGATGACCTCCCACTCTGTGTGATCTCCCACTCTGTGGGGATGAACTCCCACTCTGTGAGAATGACCTCCCACTCTGTGGGGATGACCTCCCACTATGTGGGGATAGGGCCCCTTCAAGAGATCCATCTCTGAATGACTGAACTATTAACTGACCTGCTTCCTTTTTTTACCATCTTATTGGTAAAGGAACGGCTATGACCTGACTCTAAAATATTCTCATCCAGGTTGCAGCAGTTGGGTCATATGCTGCATGCCACTGTGGAAGCATAGAAATCTGTGCATTCACAACTGGGAGAGTCCCTAGAACCGGTCCCCCTCTGAATTTTCAGGGAACAATGTCACTTTGAGGTACAAAGAATGATAATGTCTGGCCTTTGCGTCACATTTTGAACCATGTAATGGTGGTGATATTTGTGATAATGATATTTGTCCCCCATATGCACTTCCCATTGAGGATCTACCGGCAGGATCAACATCCCACCATTTATATAATAACTGTCCCCTCATTGGTTCAGGACCACGCAGAACATGCCTGCCAACTAGTTATGGACAGCCACATGCTCAATCTGTGCAGTTACAGCCCTGAGAGAGGAACCATTGAACAGACATCCTGGAACTCAGGGCAAAACTGATCCTATAGTAATCCACCTCAATGATGTGGCACTTGAAAAAGACCAAGTGAATTTTGCCAGAAGAAAAAAAAAGTACCAAAAATCATCAAACAACACCATCTTCAAAGTTCTATGTTCTGAGAATTGATGGCCTACCTCACTCTTCCCTGTTAGGGAGTGAGCTTACCACGGGCACCGAGCTACTAGGAACAGTGACAAAGGACCCAAAAGGACTTCATCCTCACTGTCTATTGTTCACAGCGCGTCTGGCTAAGCATGAAATCTAGGCAGGACTCCCTTATCCCTTGTGCTGTCCTCCCTACACTAAGGAAAACCTCTACTGTATAGATACTCTGGAGTTCTCAGTGGATAAGGAGCATCTTGTATCTTTGGGGTACCCAGAAGTGTGGAAGTTTAAAAGGTAAAAATGACTAAAGAAATTGGCACGGAACCCTTCATATGTGACTGCAAGTACAGGAATACAGGAAGGCACAGTGAGACTTAAGGCAGCCTCATCATAGGAAGCTCACAAATCCTAACTAGCTCTCCCTAGGGACAGATGCCAAGAAGGGAGCTACATATTCAGAGTCTGTCTTGTGCTCAGGGTGCCACAAGCTCTGTCGACTTTGGTAGATCAGGAACTTGGCAGGTGAGGATAAACACCATGCCCTGTTCACAACTCCTTATGGCCGAACTCACTGAAATTATAAGTCAGCACACGCCTGCCTTTAGAAACATACCAAACCTGGGCAGACGAAGCCAGCTAGTCCAATCACTTAGTCGTGTCTTGTGGCATCTAGCCATGACATATCCAACTTACTGAGTACCTTTTCACAGTTGAACAGTACACTGGGTGTATGGTTTACACTGCCTCCTGCGTGCCTCACTGAGACCCAGACAGGCGGGGCCACGTGACCAGAGAGGCCTAGCTCTTGTGATCCACCAAATGTTTTGAGTTGGGTCTCTCTGGTCTAGAAAGCCTGTACCCTTCCTGAGTGCCTCCAGATTGATGGGGTGGGTGGGAGTAATGGGCTTGCCCACTGCCTCTGGGGCCAGGAGCTACGATTCTTTCCTGAATTTTTATTTTCAGTCCAAGTGTCTTCCTGGGTTTTGTTTACACTTCATGTTTCTAACTCTCAACTTGACAGCTTGTTCACATAATTAGGTCTCAAGACTGTTCCGTCCCTCTCCAAGGTTAGATTCCTGCTAAATTATGGAGTAGAAATCTTTATGAGTGCTTAGGGGTTTGTGAATATCATATTTTCTCTCAGGAAAAGAAAACTTTATGGTTGTTTCTGATGAGAAGAAATTAATAGATGCTTATTATAAAAACCTTGTAGAAAATACAGGTGATACACAAATATAAATAATAAAGCAGATACATACTTAGATGTATATGCACTCAAAATTCATACATGTCTACCACTCATGCATTCTCACATGCTCAAATTAAGGCGATAAGCATCATATTACCGCATAATCACACTCATACATAAACTATATATTGTATGTATACACACCCATACTATATACTGAGGCATAGATACATTCGTATATATATTTAAGCACAATCGCCTGTAATATCAGGTAGACAGATGATGATGATAAATAGGTAGACAGGTAGGTAGATCGATAACTGGCAGAGAAGCACTCACATCTTCTATCTTCTCAAGCAGTGATGTGCACAAACAAGCACACTCTGGTACCTACTCACACATATGCACACACACTCACAACTGCTTATATATGATATAATATCATAGCCCTGTTTGGATACTGGTCTTTTATCAGTTATTACATACACGGTGTTTCTGTGTTGCATGATGTTTTACTCTTTTGGTTGTTTATGGGTCCCGCCACCCAGCTCCCAATTAAATCACACACAGAGTCTTATTATTACTTATGAATGCCCAGCCTTAGCTTGACTTGTTTCTTGCCAGCTTCTCTTAAATTATCCCGATTAGCTATTCCCTCTGGGCTTTTATCTTTCTTATTTCTGTATATCTTATTTTCCTTCTTGCTCCGTGACTGACTGGGCCGCTGGGTGATTGGCCCCTGATGTCCTCCTCTTCTTCTTTTCTTGCTTTTTGCTCTCATTCTCTCAGAGTTCTCCTATTTATCCTCTCTGCCTGCCAGCCCTGCCTACCCTTGCTCCTACCTCGTATTGGTTAGTCATCTCTTTATTAGGACGATCAGGTGGTTTAGACAGGCGCAGCAACACAGCTTCACAGAGTTAAACAAATGCAGCAGAAACCAAAGTCGCACACCTGACAAAATATTCCCCAACAATTCTGTTTGAAACATATACAGATATCCTTGTTTGTAAGAACAACATAGGGTCTCTTACATGTGTGCATGACTGCTTTGTATGCAATAGGCTGCTTTTAATATGGGGCTCTATTTGGTGTTGATCTTGATAGATAAAATTTTAATATGCAGAGGAAATCTCTGTGGTCTTAGTATTTTCATCAGAGAAAGTTCGGCTGGGATTAATTGGATGAGGAAACACATTCTAAAACTTTTAACAATGCATCTGGAGATCACCCTGCCCTCCGTGTGTGGCTGCCTGTCCTCTCATGCTCAGCTCACGCGTGTATCTCATGCTTAGCACATGAAGGATGGCATTACCATGCTCTAAATATGTGTCTGTCTGAGGTGGAGCAAAAGGAATTTCTTGAATATCTACTCAGCTGTGATTGAGGTGGAACATTTTTCTATGCCCTTTGGCCAATTGAATTTTAAATTCCTCAAAGGGCCACTTACAAATTTTGTCTGTGTTCTTCATCTAAGTAGATTCCTTTTTGTCTAAATTGATTTTACTGCTAAATATTTGATGAAAATCAAGGCAGTTCCAAGACCTAGGCTGGAACATTACTGATGCTGCCTGGCGTTTTCATTTCCTTTCCACATTATTTCCTTCTGCTTGCAGCTGACATCTAGTCACAGAAACTGTTCCTTTCCTTTAGCCTGAGACATTTTTTAAGCTGACAAAATACATTAAACAACAGTTTTCAAGACATTGGACATCAGGACGCAAAGACAGAGGCTGCTGAGAGACTGCAAACGAACCAGGCGAGTCCTGCCTTTGGGTTGGAGCCAATCCCTGGGCTGCACCAGAGAGTAGACAGGGCTTGGGTGCCTGAGTCAGGGAGAACAGTCAGGACCTAGAAGTCACAGTGGACTCCTCAGTTGTTGTCAACTTTGCACAAACTAGAGTCGCTAATCTGAGAAGTTCCTCCAATAGAGAGGCCTGTGCGAATGTCTATAAGACATTTTCTTGTTTAGTGACTGGTGGAGGACAGCCTGGTCCACTGTGGACATGGCTACCTCTGGTAGGTGGTCTTGGTTTACATTAAAGCATAAGCTGAGCAAGTCATGGTGAGCAAGAAGGTAAGCAGAGTTTCTCTGCCATCTCTGCTTCCGTTCCTGCCTCCCAGTTCCTGTCTCTTGTTCCTGCCCTGAGTGTTCCTAGAAGTGGAAGCCACACGAAACCCTCTCCTCCCCACGTGGCTTTTGGTCAATTTTTTTTGTTGTGGCAACACACGATGAACCAATACACGAGGTGACTCCAGTTCTTAGATCTTCGAATCCAGAGAAGAAGAGATGCTCAGAGAGCTAGGGCATCTGCAAAGATAAAAACCCAACATCAAAGGGATGCAAAGAACAGAGTGGATAGCATTGGGCACAGTTGACAATGGCTGAATTCTACTTGCTCCAGAATCTGAAGAAGGGATTGACAGTTAACCAGAGATGTGGAAAGTGTAAAGACCACCCGAGTGAGACCTCACACACCAGAAGGGCTGTGCTTCGCAGGCAGGTCCCTGGATGTTCCAGCTCTGCAAATCGAAAGACAAATGACCGATTATCAAGTCTTTAAAGCCTCTAAAAAGTGTACTGTATAGCCTTGAAATGCAATACCTAGGTGAATAAAAGATTAAACACTGCAGAAGAACATGGAGAACATGATAAATAAAATAAATTAAATAAAATAAAAACAGAGTATTATAAAACCAAAACCCACAGAGAGAAAGGAAATCTAAAAAGAAAGCAGCCCTGTGTTAACATTAAACAATGAAAATATGCATCTAAGTAGAGAACACAGCCCAGCAGGACAGAAAGTGACAGAAGAATCATCAAGGAACTAATTGAAGGGCAGGTGTTTTTCTGATGAGAACTATAATCAATAGTTATCAAGCACAAGATGCAGAAAATAACCACAAGAAATACCGCATCGAATTTGTTAAAGCCTCTGATAGGAATCTCAGTTGTAGCCAACAGAAGCATTACACTGAATAGAACAAAGAGAAGAATGGTGATAGCCTTTCTACAAGAAACAAGGCGACCTGAAGGACGGGACAAATACTTCCAGGTGGCTGAAGAGATCATGAGTGGTTAAGAGCCCTTGTTCTTTCAGATGACCTGGTTTTGTTTGTTGATTTACTCACAACCAGTTCTGATTCCAGCTCCAGGCTGGTCTGCCACCCTCTCCTGGACTCTAAGGGCACATGCACTCAGAAACGTGTGTGTGTGTGTGTGTGTGTGTGTGTGTGTGTGTGTGTGCAAGGAAGGGAGGGAGAGAGGAAGAGAGCAGCACAGAGAGACAGAGAGACACCAAGCTATAAATTAAATCTTTTCAAAAAGAATCAATTTAGAATACTAACAGAAATCTCATCAACTTGCAGTTCTTCCTAAAACTACATTTAGAGGGAAGACAACCAGGAAGACATTTCTAGACCACAAGAGCTGACAGAATTCATCACCGGCAAACACACAGCACACATGAAAGGTGTCCTTGAAGTGGAGTGAAGCAGACTCCAGAGGGAAGCCTGAAACTTCTGGGACCCATGAAGAGCAGAACAACAGTTCTTGGGGAAACAGGGGCTCCCTTTTCCTTATTTATTAGCTACATTTCTCAAAACAAAAACAACCACCCAAAACGAAAAACCGAACCAAACAACTAACAAACAGAAAATCTACTGCTTCTTGGACTGGATCCGGGAGGAGTTATGGCAAGGGTTCTGAGTGAATACGGTCAAGGCATAAGGCATGATGTTCTCAAGGAACTGATAACGCGCTTGCTGATTATTTAAAGTGAACGTAAGAGCGGTGTATGACAGTCCCTGTCACAGACACACAAGGAAAACACGTAACAGCAATTGTACAGATCTGCGAAAGAAAATAAGAAACACTGAGTGTGCCATCCTCTTAAAGGAGCGAGGCCATTTGTAGATTAGCGGATTAGCGAGTCATTTTAGGACTGACTTTGTTATAAAATCTAGCTGTGACAGGCAAGTTTCTCTGTCTCACTGTGTGATGTCCTTGGCTGTGTAATGCTGAATCAAATATTAATTGATGGTAGGCAGTAGCTAAGTTCCTTCCCCTCTGTGCTTTCCTCCTGCTAAAGATAATACATTTCATGATGCTCTCCCTTATTTCATACCAGTTTTTTCAGTAACCCAAAGACTAGCTAGCACATGTGTGCTTGATGCTGCGATCTAACAAAGACACACAGACCACTCTAGACTAGCACATGTGTGCTTGATGCTGTGATCTAACACAGACGCACAGACCACTCTAGACTAGCACATGTGTGTTTGATGCTGCGATCTAACACAGACCACTCCTTCGCCGCTTGTCTGATAGTTAACGCTAATCAATCAGGGCTCCCTCCACCCCGCCCCACAGTGTTGTTGCTCTGCATGTGACTCCACAGATATTTTAAATCACACATGGGATTATCATTGCTGTATAGAACCCATCTCTCACGTGTATTGACTCATACCTCATCTCTTCTTTCTGTGCTCCCGTGCGCCTCTCCTGGGTGAGGATTCTCCCTCTGAAGTCCTGCCTGGGGATTTAGTTCATTTATCTGTGTGTAATTATGTATCTTCACTTTTCCTGTTTGCACGTACATTTGTTTTGTCTCATTTTTGAAAATAGGACCCATAAGACTGGCCTGGCCCTGTCTTTTTGCTTCAGCTGGTCCCAGCACGGTCCCTCCTCAGGGGGTTCTTTGCCTTCCCCTGGGCTGCTTAGTAAATCTGCCTGACCTTTGTTTACTGCGCTTCGGTATGCCTAGGTGTTGGCTTTGTGCTTTGTCTCGCCATGGTTTGATGCAATCTCTCTATTTTTCCTGAATAATCAGAGACACATTTCAAGCCTTTCTTCTGTTGTGGTGTTTGGAGAGCCTCCTAGACTGAGCTCTTGGTGTATTTGATTCATTTTTGAAAATTTCTGGCAAGGATCTATTTAAATAAACTTTCTGCCCTGTTTATAACCTCTGATCTTCGTAGGGATCTCGACTAAGTATTTAGTAGCATTTTTATTTTGATTGCAGTTCTCTTGTGGTTTTTCCTGTATTTTCTTTGACCTTTTATTTTCTTGGTCATCTTTTAAAGGAAAAGCAATGTTTTAGTGTTTCTAGATTGTCATTAGAAAATAGGAAAATGCAGACAGGTAAGAGAGGTTCCAAATTCAAACTCCCCTGTAGGCGAAGCATCTATTTAATCCCTGGGACTGGGGGACAATGGTTATATTTCCTGTTGCTGTACCAGAATCTGTACGACCAGTTCTTTTATGAAAGAAGTCAATGTCTTCGTGTTTTGTTACTAGACATTCCTAGAGCATGGCTTGCATGTATGCAGAGCACACGATGAGGGAGTTCTTGCTACAAGGCGAGGACATCATCGCACAATGAGACAGGGGAAACTTGCCTGACAAGGCCACACAGCCAGCATTTATAACAAAGTCGGTCCTAAAATGACTCACTAATCCACTAATCTGCAAATGTCTTAAATCCTTTATGAGACTTGCACATTCATAACACATCCTGCCTTCAAACACCATTAGCATAGGACTCGAGCAATTAACTTTCGCACACACACACACACGAATTGTAAACTATAGTCAAACCATAGAAGGGTGGATTATCTTAGCAAGGTTTTATTGACTTATAAAACCAATTGTCTTTACGAGGTAATGCCGCCCTGCTGTGATGGGGGATGATAGGAACACAGTCTTCATTAGCAGCTGGTGGAACACTCAGGGAGCTTTCTCCATTAACATGGAATGAAAAATCACTTGCCATTCAGCCAGGACCCTTCAGAGAGAGGACAGGAGCTCACACTCAAGTAGCTTAAATGAGCTTGTGCAGCAGATCCCAAACCTCTATCTGTTCATTCACCAGTGGCTTCATCTGCACACACTTCTTGGGTTAGGCCTCTTAATACCTCGGTGTTCAAAGCTCAGATTACCTTCCATTAAATCGCAATGGTAACTCGGATTGCTCCTCTATCCCTGACAAAACATCATTATTTCCTTCTTGGATTTGTACAAAACCCACACCTAGCTAACCAGCCCCCTCCCTATTGCTACAGTAGAGTAACGCATCAGAGCTAGAGAAACAGACAGTCAGACCTTCTTCTCGATGTCCCAATATAGATGTGGTTACAACGTCCTCTGAAGGAAAGGGGCACCTGACCCCACACCAGGGAGCTTCAGTGGCAGCCTGTCTTCTTCTGTATGAACCTACTTGCATTATTGGTTCCTGGTGGACACAGCAGCTCTGACAATGTTACTGCTCCACAGCCTAACTGAGTCCCAATTTTAGCTGTAAAAAGCTGCCAGCCAGCTCCATTTGCATGTAATTAACTAGTAATGTTAGCAGTGCGGCTTTTCATCGCCACTCAGAGAACTATAATTAATACAGCTCAGGTATACTGGTTTTAACTCCAAGCAAAAACTTGGCTGCCATATTAGGAGGCTAAAAATAATGAATACGGTAGACTATTTATAGACTACCAAGAGAGGTTTAATTAAATTTCCGTATGATTACATAAAATGTACAATATCAGTCTAGCCTATCATATCATTGTGTGCTCAGGACGGCAGTCCTGAGGGCACGATCTGTCTCTAAAGCCAATGCCAGGGACATGGCCCGGTAAACCAAAGCACAGACTACATAGCCCAGGGCATCAGGAGTTGGACTGTGCCTGTCCACCAGGGGTATCTCCTTGAGAAGGTCTCTGAAGTACATCATCGATAGGAACATGGAAGGAAATAATTATTTACTGTCTGTGTAGTACCCATGGAGAGAACTAGAAGGTGGAGAGGCAAGACGAATTGTTCAAAGCCATGCATATAGACAACTGACAAAAATAAGATAGGAAAGAATAGAATGGTACCGGACACGGCAAACACTCAGAGAACAGACTTCTGTACTCCCTGGAACACATCAAGGGGCCACCTCTCAGTGGATCCGTCCAAGGGTGGGTTGGTTCTAAAATGTTTTCTGGGTCCAAATGAGTCCATCTGCTTTTGACAGAGGGTGTGTCTAGACGCAACACAGATCTGCACTGCTTTAAGGCTTCTGTATCCTTGGATTCTTCCCAGCTCGAATTCCTCTCCCTTTGAATGAAAAAAAAGTCCAAATTAAGTTGAGGAAGGAGAGACTCACTTTCTCACTCTGGCCAGCAGCACGTAGGCTGTTGGTCTGCCTGGATGTCATTCTTATGTGACCTAAATACGTACTAAATATGAAGTATACTAAAATGGGTGGGGATATGAGGAGCCAAGGCATTTTGACTTACTAACCCTAACCACTTTTTATGACATTACTTTTGTATACGTGATGAAGTGTGTTTTACCTTCACAACAGCTAAGCACCCTGCTTCCCTGGTTAGGTGAACTTTATGTGGCATATGTAGGCACTTCTGTTGGTGAATATTTATCGTTCCATCTGGGTAATACTTAATTATTACCAAGTCTCATTAAACAAAGACACAAAGATAAGAGAAGAGGGAAGAGAGCATAGTTCACATCAAACATCTTTTAATTTTGATTGAAAAAATAATTATATAGCGAGGAAGAAAATCAAAAGCAGAGAGTTAACTGGCCAAAAATCCTATCTGATGCAGTCTTAGGACCTAGGGAGAAACTTGTGTCTAATGCATATCACCAAACTGTCTTCTAAATAGCTGCATTTATGCTTGCAAAGGCTACTCTCAGCCTTAATCAGAGAGACTTCTCCTTCTAGGGCATAAGGTGAATTCAGAGACCCATGGCTGCACAAGTTGCTGAGAATAAGTGAAAGCCAAGGGCTTGGCCCAAACAAGACATTTATTTCCACTACCTTAAGGCCCAAAGAATATTGCAGGAGAGAGGGCTAAAAGAATGTAGGAGTTGGAAGAAGGAAGAGGAGTTTTGAAATTTCACTTCTAAATGCACAACCATGGTTGTCATGAGCTCACAGAGGATGGCACCTCCTTACTAGAAAAGGTCACACAAGTTGAGGCCCCCAAATAGTCACCTATGGGGCGGGAAGGGTCTCCTGAGGTACTGCCGTTTCAATTGATGTATTTGCCAGTAAGCGCATCTGGGAGACAGGGAGGCATCGTATCTGGCTGTGTTTATGCTGGTTAGCCCACCAGGCTCCTGTGGACAGTTCCAAACCCACGGTCACACAGATCGATGGTCTGGGTTAAACTCGGCAAAATACAAAACAAAAAAACGTGAATCTGGGAAAAGGATTTACAGAGAAGGAAGGAGGTTGAGAGAGACAAGAGGAACAAAAGAATGTGTAGGGAATAATGGACAAATGCATTATATACATGTACGAAATTGTCAAAGAATATTTATTCTTAGAAGACAGAGGCTTAAGTGAGGGAATCTTTAAACTGAATATAAAAGCATTTCCTTTTGCAAAATTATTTTGTTGTTGAAGCAAGTGACACATTTGGTTGACAGTCTATCATCTGTCACACACGGCCATATTTCATACTTTACATAAAAGTCTACTGAAGGAAATGTGTTTTGTCTCTGGGCAGAGTTTTATCTTCTTGTTTTTTACATAAGCCGAGAATGAGTCTCTAAACTTTTCAAAGACGTTTTCATTGTTTGACAGCTCCATACACTTAGGTAATTAGTTTCTGTTCTATTCTCGGGTTTGTGGCTTTAATATATGACTATGATTTGGATACTGATTGCATATTCTAAAGTCTGACACTCCGGGGGTATCAGGGATATTAAATAGGTTGCAGGAATCAGAGCTTTATGGGAGTTCTTTATATGATTGGAGCTTGACTCCAAAGGGATTGTGGGAGTTCAGTTCCTCCCCAACCCCTCGCCTCTCAGGTTCAGAATGGGAAATGTTGCTTCTATGTTCATTCTTGCCATATATGCCTCTATCTGCCACCCTCCCCAAAGATGGTCATCCTTATCCAGGTCTACAGTGTCAGAAGCCATAAGCTTAGTCAGTCTTTCTGCGTTAAAATGTAATCACCTGAGATGTATAAGCAGCTTGGAGAGAAAAAAACTGTGCCCATATTCCCAAATATTGTTTATAAATGTTCTTTTCCATTTAAAGGGGGAGATTATATAGATATAATTAATTTGCATTGGTATGAATCTTGGTTTGTTGATATAAATTTAAGGTCAATATTGTTATATGTATATTTCTGATCTTGATTAAGGTATTGTGATTGTGTAGTTCAT
>LOEQ01001566.1:293817-314565 GCA_001685075.1 Bramus lutescens
CTCTCTCTCTCTCTCTCTCTCTCTCTCTCTCTCTCTCTCTCTCTCTCTTGTTCCCTGGAGGTTTTAGTTGATGTAGAGGTGTTTCCCACCATCTCCTGGTTCTTTCTCCTTCCAAAGTACCACTTCCTTAATCAAGATTTTAGTTCCTTTAAAAAAAATCTATAGACTATTTCCAAGACTGTTACATAAGATCCAAATAAAAGATCCTCATTTGGGGCTCAGAAAATGTACTGTTATTAATATTCCAATGTTCTTCACCTAGAAAATGAACGTATCATCAAAGGTAGTTGCAGCTGGATTCTAATCTAGAAGAAGAGGAAAAAACTGAGTCTAAAGTTTATGTGGAATTACAAAGACCCAAGACATCAAAAATAATTCTAAGAAAAATAAAATGGAGAGGCCCCAGTCCACAAGACATCAGTAGGATACTGTTATTCATGGGTGGACTGACAAACTAGCAGGAATAATCCAAGAGAATAAGAGTAGCCCACACTATGTGGTGATTTGCTTTTTTAATATGATGCCAAAACAATCTATTTTTCAGTAAATGACACAGAGAAGCATGACTAGGATGAAGTATTCCCCTCGTTTCACAGGCAGAAGCCCCAAGTCTAGCAGTAAAGTCATAGCGCATCTGAGACAAAGGACGAGGACATTTTCACTGTGGTAGGCGTGTGCTCTTTAGTAGGTCCTGGAGACCGCCATGAGAATTATGGCACATTGTACTCTCCTTGCGCTGAACTAGCCAGACCTAGCACTAACCACGCAACTTGACCAGGAGTGGTTTGAAAAGATGTGAGCAGGCGTGCATACCCACATGCTGTTGGTAGAAACACAAGGTGTGACACTTTCCATGGACACCCATCAGTACCCCTCACAAAACGGAAGATACATTTGCCATGCGACCAAAGAGTTCCTCCTAGGTATTTATTCAAAAGAAATGAAATTTAACCTTTATTTCATGCCAAAAAGCCGAATGAAAATGTTTTCAAAGCTTAGGGCTTACATAAATTCTTAATGACTTTTGTTTACACAGCTGTGATCTCCATTCATGTGGCTCTCTCTGTCACATAAAGCCTGTACAGAGCAGAAGAGCCCATCCATCCCTAGCAGAGTCTCAGCCCACACGGTATGACATCCCAGTGATTAAGTCATGGGAAGCTCAAGTGCCGAGGGCCTTACTAACCCTATCGTTTAATGGACAGACAGTCAGGATGAAGGATAAACCTCATTCCTCCCAGAACCCTAGGAGTGTCCGCATTAAAGACTCAGCCATTCTCAAGGAACAAGACGGAGTGTTTGGCATCTTCCTCCTTTGGTGTGGTCTATTCCATGAGTCCTAGGACTGGCAGTGTTTGAACAAGGGACACTGAAGTCCACAAAGCTGGCCTCTGTGTCCAGTGGAACTGTGACCTGGGGATTCTCACATGCATAATTGATCTGCTAGAAGTTCTCAGGTTGAAACTGACAAATATCCTGATGGCAGAAGTCCTCCACATTGAGACTCAGAACTGCATCCTCTGACAGCCTTTCATCAAGGCTGTTACAGTCCTGCCTCACCTACTCTTGAATGAGGCCTGACTGCCTCTGATTGTTGGTGCCACAGTTCCTGACCCATGAACTCACTGAAAGAAGCTGGACTGTGCCTTGCTATGGTCAGAATCCAGAATAGCTGTGTAGACTGACCGGTAAGCATTCATCAGGGTCTGGAACAGAGATGTTGCTGATGATTAGCTGGCTAACTGGGCGGAGTCACAGTCAGGCATTAGGCTGTAGCTCCCTTAGGGGGGACATTCTGCAGAGCTGGGGATCCATCCGTGTTCCGAAAGCCAGTTTGAGTGAAGGGCTGAGGACACAGTGGGAGACAGCCATGGGGCAACAAAGAAAGCTGAGTCCACATATGCAGAGATAAGACACTGGAAGCGGGACTTTGTGATCACACAGTCATAACAAGGGTCAGAAAGTAGGGAGATGCCTTGGCGAGATCTGTCCAGGCTGATCTCATGAAGCTGGCTCTCTAGGGCACTAGAAAGTCAGAGGCTGAGAGTCTTGACTAACAGCTCTGTGTCACTGTCAAAAGGAGCCCAGGAAACCTAGGACAATGGCTGATTGTCTCATAATTAACAAGACAGCAGGCAAGACAAGAGCAAGCGCACAGACCTATTCTGACTCCTGAAGCAAAGGAAGGCCAGAAAGGCAGGCGTGTGCTTTGGTCATCGTGAGTGGCTCCTCCAGCTAGATCCATCTATCTGGTATTCATAACTTAAATTGAAGAAGAAAAATCAGTCATCAGAATACAAGTTAATTATTTGGAACAATTAGTCATTTTCTCACCTAGTGTACGATTAGCCAACACTTCAGGATCCTAATTATTTCCACAGTAACTCGCAGGATGTAAGTGGAAATGTCACCGTTAATGTTTTCTAGTGAGAATTTCGAACCAGAGGCCATGTAAGTATCACATTCCTGAAACAAGATGCAAATTATACAAATATTTATAATACTCCAAAATGCAAGCAAGCTCCTATTAAACAGATAGATCATGGAGAGAAGGTCCAGCTCCCCAGAGAGAGCACACAGTCACACAGCAGTTGCAGACATTCACACTTGCAACACGGATGAGAAACATGGGCAGGGTGATGTGTGGATGAGCTTGGCTTATCTCGCTCTCCTCATAGCAGAAGTAACCACAGGCAGAGGCCGTAAATAATCCTGCATTCCTAGGTCCAATGAGTTTTCAAGTTGTTTAATCTCAGTTTTGTCTGTAAGAAAGTTAATTTTGAAACTCCCTTAAAAGGATGGATTGGATTAGAGAGATCATCTCTCTCTCTCTCTCTCTCTCTCTCTCTCCTTCCCCACCTGTGAAGTGATGTCATGAAGAAGAGCATGGAGGTCTAAATTTACTAGAACACAGAGGGCTCCTTCTTTATTAGAAGATACAGGGCAGTCTTCCCCGTGGTTCTGAGACAGCAGCAGTAAAGATGTGGTGGGGAGGGAATTCCTAAGGAGAGACCCCTCCATTGGGACCCCACACTCTCTAGGAAAAGGCCTGGGACAATGAACAGCCTCCACTCCCAGGAAACCCTGCTGTCTCTCTCCTTTCTCTTTGCTTTCACCCCAATAGCACCACCTACCTTGCCTATAACCTGTAGCTCAAGTGATGGATGGCATCGATCCAGAGAGCCGGTAAGAGCTGGGGAATGTGGGCTGCATGTATAAAACAAGACCAAGTTGGACTTGGCCGCTGTGTGTGTGGCCTTCAAAGGGAAGCAAGAAAGAGAGGGGTGAGAAGATATGAGCCAGGGTGTGTTCAGTGAACCTGGGGTTAATGCCGTTCATTTCAGGACTGCTCATGTTCCCACCCAACTGGTAGACACAGGGTAGGGGGAAGCAAAGTCAAGATGCAGAGTCAAGATGTTGACCAAGGACTGTGTTCACTAGGATGGACCTCCCCATAACAGAGAGTCATCTGTCCTCATCGTCATCCTGTCTTCGTGGTCACAGTATTCCAAGTAAGATGTCAACATTACTTATGCCCCCTGCCTGCCTCAAGTTACTTATGGCTTCTCTATAACATCCAACAGAAGTCTCGTCAGTCGGAATCCTTCCCCCTCTTATAGGAACCCACACCCAAGGAGACGCCAGGGGATCCCATTGTCTCACGTTTACCATCTTCAGGCCGTTTGAGTGGCAGCCTAGCGTTTCTGTACAGCGCTTCTGTGCTGAGCCTCAGATACCACTGAGCTAGGATTCATCTGGAGCAAGAACATCCTGCTTCCTGCCTTCTTGGGTGTCTTCTACTGAGTGTCTGGCTCGTCCCCTTGTCTGTGAAGTAGCTCCTTAGGACCCCTCCTCACTCTGCTGTTCTCCAGGCTGCTTTACGTCCAGGGCCTCGGCACTATTTCTTATACATGGAAGGCTCTCCTGGTGTTTCTGTGTCTGCCTGGACTCAGCATCCAAGCATCCTCAGAGAGGGCTCCCCCACCCAACTGGACTCACCCAGATCACTTCCTATTTGTTATGGGATTCTGCACTCATGTGTGTGTGTGTGTGTGTGTGTGTGTGTGCTTGCTGCCTGTATTACCTTACCACATTCTACACGTATGTGAAGAACACTTTGGCAACTCCATGGCGAGTCCTCAGCAGGTGTAAATTGTTTCTTCTGAACAACAGCAGCAATGCCAGCGTAACTTGGCGCAAGCCTGCAGGGGCCATGCGATCTGCGGTGGAAGCATTAAGTCAGCGCTGCTGCAGCACAGAGAAATGCGCTGCTCGTTCCAGAGCAGATGGCACCGCAGGGCCTGCACAGAGGTGGACAGCCCCTCTTGAAACAGCAAGGGGGCTGCTGCCCTTGGGGAGAGTGGTGTTTGCCTTAGTGAAGACATTTCTAAGATTCAGCATGGAAGAAGAAATAACCGCCATCTTACGTGCTAAGTCTGTGTCTGATGCAGATTTATGTTGCCACCTAATCCCCACACTGGTTTCTTTCTGACAGGAGAAACGCTGTCCCCAGAATAATGAGGTTCACACATAATAAAAACCTGATCAGTTTACCAAGTTAACAAATACAGGTTTTAAATTCCCATCTGTTGGCTCCCCTAAACCACTGCTGGATGACAGCCAGGGGAAGGTTTTTTTGAGGTCTGGACTGTGTCTTAGTATGAATGATGGGGAACAAAGAGTCTCAAGCTAAAATCTGAAGCAGGGGGGGCTGTCTGTGCCAAACAAAGGGGTTTAGACCTTCCCCAGCATGAAACCAGGAAGCTCAGGTGTTGGAGCAGGGATTTCTCTGGCTGAAACCATCTTAGAGTGCTCATCACTGAGCAAAGCCCTCTAATGAGACTGAAGCACTGGTGAAGAGCCTGCCACAAAGCTGGGATTATGGTGGCTTTGTGGAAAACCCAGCATTATACGATGAACAGCCAATCACACTGTTAGGACTCAAACAAGGTTTTATTAGCTCAAAGAAGATAAAACTTATTCAATGCCACTCTCCAGGTAAATAAAATGTTGATGCTGTTTTGTTCCTAATTAAAGAATTGCAATCATCACTTTTGGAAGAACTAAGTTTAAGTTTGGGGGGAGTCCCACTTTTTGTTTGGAATCAGTTAAACCATGAGCAAATGCAACAGAGACCCCAACAGAGTGTCTGTGTCATCACTTAGAGCCCAAATTTAAAATCTCATTTCCAGCTATAGAAACTGAGAATGCTCAGACAGACCCCAGCCCACAGTTTCAGCACTTGCTGAGGTAGGTGGAGGGGGAACCTCTCATCATGGTGGAAATCCAGGACTTGCTACATCAGAGATGCCAGGCAGACCATGTTAGAGGGGCATAGACACCAGCTTGACAGTCTTCTGTAGACCACGGAAGGAAATGCTCATGTATCGGTGTCTAAAATGCACTGGACAGTCCATAAGCCATCTCTGTGGAAAACTTGACTGGGATATCTTTAGAGGCTGAGAACACCCACCCATCCCCTTAAGACTAGAATATATAGGACCACGTCTTCTTACAGACCAGCTAAGATCGTATGTGAACAAGAATAGAACAAAATCAGTCAATGTCTGTGGAGCCTAGTGACTCAGGTCCATGAACTGGGCAAGAATCTCAGTCAACAGCTCAAGCCCAGAGCTCTACACCTCCCATGGACAGAACCTCACTCTTCTCCTGCCCCCAAGGAGATTCTTGTATTGGTGCTATAACAAAGTGCTGCAAATCTGGATCTTAAAATAACAACCCAAAATAGTGGGGCCTGCAAGATGGCTCAGCAGGTAAAAGCACATACTGCTGCAAAGGTCAGTGACCTGAGTCTGATTCCTGGGACTTGTGCCATGGAAGCAGAAAGCTGACTCCTGCAAGCTGTTCTCTGGTCTCCCACACACCAGCAACTGAGGGTGTACACACACACACTCTCACACATACACACACTCACACACACACTCACATGCACGCACACACTCACACATATACAGTCGCTCACACACATGCACACACTCATAAACGCACAACACATGCATGCACACACACTCAAATACATAAGTACACGCACATGCAAATAACACACATACACACAAGGGGGTAAATAAATAGACCTATTAAATGGGTCATGAGGACCTAAACCAGGTGACAGCAAAGCTCCTTGTCCTCTGAAGATTGTGGACAAAGCTTTTCCCTTTGCTTTCCCAGCTCCTACCATCTTCCTGCAGATCCTGGCTCACGCTATTCCCTCTGCATCCACCTCCACGTCTCCTCTGACCCTGATTCTTGCCTTCTGGTTCCAAAAGAAAAACCTTGTGGCCAATTGGGCCCACAATAATCCACAGCAACCTTACAAGCCCTAGGCCTTTCATTGCATATCTGCAATCCCTTTCAGGTGGTGGAACTTTTGGAGATGAGGCCCTAGAGGACAAAGCTTAGGCTATTGTGTGCATCTCTGCAAGAGATAAATGCTGTCCTTCTTCATGGAGTTGGTTGTCATGAGAGGGAGTTGTAGGAAAAGAGCGCATCCCATGTGCTGGACCTGTTCTGGACTTACTTCCCTTCTGATCTCTCTACCATGTTGTGAGCCAGTCAGCAGAGCCCTTAAGCAAGAATTTGACCACTCAAGCCTAAGTAAACTTTTTACCTTTCTAAATACTCAGCTTTGGGTATTGCATTACAACAATAGGCAAATTAACCAACAGGCGAAATTGTTGGGGAAATGTGTAACCATGGAGCTGTGCACAGAGTCAGTAACTGTCCAGCCATACTGATTCCGAGCCCTTGAACTGCTGGGCACTGGAGCAGGTATTTCCTATTTGCGGAGGAGATCTGCCTTGGGGGACTCAGGAATAAAACAGTAAAGGCAAGGCGTAGGGTGTTGACTCAGTATATTCTACTGAAAAGGACTTCTCCAAGGCAGGAAGATGAGTCATTTTGTCCCTTTCAAACAAAACAAAACAGCACGTTAGAAGAGCATTGGACCAGAGCTCTGTAGCCCATAGTTTAATCTCTCAGTCTCCTCATCTGTAAGATGAAGCCATCACCCTTGAAGCCATAGGAATCCCTCTGCCATATCCTTCCAGATTCTAGGACGCCAGGTGTAATTCCCCACATTTAACATTCTTTAGCTTTTCATCCTGTGTCTGTTCAGACTCCCCTCCACACATTGACTGAGTTACTGGGTTATGCAAGATGGCAGCACACTTCTGGATATATCTCCCAACATGTCTAAGGGGAAACTACACGCTCCTCTGATATCAGTCATATTCTGTGTCTTGAGGATTTGAAGAGATGCGGGATGAGAATGTTGGGACTTAACTTTTATCCCCAAGGAAGCATAATAGAAGATACCGAGGGTGAAGTCATTTATATACCCAATTCTTACCTCCCAAGGGTGATTTTAAGCAATTCTTCATATCTGAAGAATTTAGTAAAATTAAAATCATCCCTTTTATTGAGTCAGATTCATTTTCTACACTGAATACTGAGAGGTGGCAGTTTCTAGCCAATGTTTCATTGGAGTCCCACAGACAGTGGAGGTGGCTGGAACCTTATAAAAAATGCCACAGTGAACTGGGAATGAGTGTGGGACCTGGTCTCCTGACTGGCTGGTGAACCTATCTGTCTCCTACTTTATTATGTTCTCTAGAAGTACTGAGTGGTGACATCATTTTATAAGAGCAGAGGGATATGGGCCATTTGAGTACCTGCACTGCCGCTATTAACTGCATCTTTAACTACTCAGCAGTACACAGTGAAAGTTTATGTTTTGTTTTATCTCAAAAGATTGCTTCATCTTTGGCATTTCAGGAATCTCTACTCACTGAATAATAGGTGGTAATAATGCCTATGAAAGCAAATAATAAAAGCTAACTTAACAGAGTTCCTCATGTCACGGGTTATAGATTTGCCTAATTCACACAGCCAGCAAATAGTGGGACTGAAATTTGACTCACACTGTGTGGGTGTGGTCGTAGGCACTATCCTGTCTCACTAAGATGCCCTAACTCAGGCGTCCACCCACGGGTGTGATGGTAGGCACTCTCCCATCTCACTACAATGCCCTAAATCAGGCGTCCACCCACCAGCACTGTGAGCAAGGAGTATCAGCACTACCTCACTAAGAACTGACGAGGTGGTCCTCAGCCTCAAAGAGATCTCAAACCGTTAGGATGAGCTCAGTTGCCACCTGTAGAAATCAATGGAGACAATGCCTTGCCACACCCCCAACTCATGTGCAGAAACCCAACCCACGATGTACCCGGGGCCTCAGATTGTCCTTGAGTCATTGGACTAGCACCCTCATGCACTGGACATCCTAGAAAGCTACCTCATCTCTCCCTCCTATGAAAACATAGTGAAAATATACCGTTGATCAGCCAGGAAGCAGGGCCTCACAGGGAGTGTGTGAGCACCTTGACTCTAAGTCTAGAAAATAAACTTCTCATCAGCCAGGGAGATGATATTTCAGACGAACTAAGACACCAAGGAAATGCTTCCCTCTGGTGACACCCTCATCAGCTTTCCCCTCTGTGGTTTAAGTTACTTCCTCCTTTACAGAGGTGACTGAGGGACCTTGGTAATCACGTCCACCCAAAACAACATCTCAGACTCTATCTCCTGGAAACTCAATCTGAGACATTTGGTGCTAGGCCTGAACCCAGAAACAGACTCAAGAGCCAGCTCTGAAGGGAGGCTACTCTCCACCTACTGTGTAGTAATTAAGCCCATCACTAGTGGCAGGCGAGGGAGTCTTCAGCACAGAGAAGCATTGAAATAGGTCAAAGAGCTAAGCTCTTTTCTAGGGTGATCTGAGACAAGGAAGCAGGAGGGCATGGGGGTTCCTAATTGCATGATATCTTTGCCACCAAGGGGATAGAGAGATATAATTGTGAAGACTCTAGAATTCAGACACTATTGCTGTGTGCCAAGGATACTTTGAAAAGATGGAATGATGCCAGTCACTTGAAGAGAAGCCCGGTGTGGAAATGGGAGGGGCATCTTGAAGTCTCCTATGGCTGAGGCCAAAGCAGGAATAGGGTTTGATGGCAAGAGTCACCCACATTAGGGTTGATATTAATTCACGGGCAGAAACAAATGGCTTAACTAATTAATTAGTGGGTACCCCTGAACAAAACTGATGAAGGACTGGAGTCAAGACAACAGCAAGAGATACATATGTGTGAGGACTTAACGGGAGTGGAGAGATTCTGACCGAGTGGCATGGGACAGCAGGTAACATCAACCAAGACCACAGAATCCGTGTGGCAGTGAGAACATGGTTGCGTGTTGGCAGCGCACCCCGTAGACCACCACTTGGAAGCTGGCAAACTAGAAAAAGAATGGCGTGGCTTCTTAGAAGAAGCTCCATGTCAGACACAAGGCCCTGAGAAGAGCAGACATTGTCCTTCAGGATGGGATAGTACTATGAAAGTTACGGGCAATACGTGGTGCTGTGTCTCCAAAGTGACAGTGGCTAGGCCAGCATGGCAGGGTGAAGGTTAGGATCAGCCCCACACTGTGCAGACCCACGACAATCTCAGGAAGTTTGTATTTCCTAACCCCGTGATTTTTGACTCTGCAGCCAATCTTACCTGTGAGTCTAGCGGTCCCATGAACAAAACGCTTGAGGCCATTGACAGGTCATTGCACCAATCCATCTAAATCTGAAGCCACATCTATCGCCTGGCTGCTTTGGGCTCTGCACACCAGGAAACCAGCAGGTACAAAAGTTGCCACCTTGTGTGAGAGGAAATTACTTTGGCCACTATGGGGTCAAGACACACAAGGAACCAGGCTCTCGGGGAATCTGAGAGAGTCTCTTGGTGTACGATAATAACTAAATAATAAAACCACAGCCAGATAAGGATTAGGTGACTGAGTTTTCAGATCTACTAAGGTTGAGAGTTGGGGCAACCAACCCACCAAGCAATTCTCCCGGGCTGCCAAGGGGATAATTAAGAATGAGGGTAACTTGAGTGGGTGGAGGGGGTGTGGACATTGTCAGTGAGGGTTCTCTTGCAGCAATGAGGATGGAACTCAGTCAATAATCCTTCAGAAGGCTTCCCAGAGCGGTAAGCGTGGAATCATGGTTGGAGAGATGCTTCTGGGAGGAACTAGAGGCTGAGAGAACTGGGTAGGGGAAATTATCATAGATCATGTGGTGTCCACCCAGTTATCCTTTTCTGGATTGACATATCATGACCCAATTGGGAAGCTGTCGGCTGTTAGTGGGCGGATGTCCCCTTTTCCTGTTGATTGTGACTCCATATCCAGGAAAGTTCCCAGTCCCACTCCTTCCTTATCTGACTTTGCACCACTCTTTCCAGATTCATCTTCAGAGCCCTGCCTCAGTGAATCACGAACACCTCTATCTGTGTATCTGAGGAGCTTAACCAATACAATTGGAGGCTTGACTCACCTAAGCTTAGCACCTTTCTTCACTTATTAACTGGTTGTGATGGTGCACATTTGTAATCCTAGCCCTTGGGAGACTAAACCAAAGGGACCAGAAATTCAGGGCCAGCAAAGGACTAAGAACAAGAGTCTTTATCAGAAACAAAACAAAATGAAGAAGACATCTTTGATCTGGCAGTTGTTTTCCCAACTCGATGAAATCTGGCTGAGTGAATAGGATAGGACTGGTATCTACTGCAGTCCACAGGAAGAAAGAGGCCTAGGCAAGAAGGCTCAGTGTTTGACAAAGCATACTGTTCTTTCAGAATGCCCAAGTCAGGTCCTCAGAACCCATGTCGGAGGCCTTACAACAGCCTGCAACTCCAGCTCCAGGGGCATCTGATGCCTCCAGTCTGTGAGCATCTATCTGCACTTCCATGTGCATACCCAAACACAGGCACACACCATGCATGTAATTAAAGATAATAAAAATAAACCTTTGAAAAGATGTGTGTGTCTGTGGGCATGTGACTGTGTGTGTATATGTGTTTATGTATGTCTGTAAATGTGTGTGTGTTTATGGCTGTATATACCTGTGACTGTGTACACAAGTGTGTCCATGTGTTCAGTGTTTGAGTGTGTGCATGCAAGTGTGTGTGTGTGTGTGTGTGTGCGTGGAGCGGTGAAAATGACAGGCAATGCAAAATATCATAGCAAAACTACTTTTTAAAAGTTTGATATCTGCCTACATAACAGAGTCATCAACAATTAGCCAACCATCTAACCAGGTTACTTTAACTCATTCTTGACATTGTTCCTCATTGAAGTTGCAGCCCACTTACGCTACAAATGGACTTTGCCCCATCCTTTTCAAAAGAAATTTTTTTCAGTTTCTGTTGCAAGATTATTTTCTTCATGATTCTCAAAACTCATCATCAAAACCTGGAAAGGAATTTAATTACTTTAAAAACATACTTTCCCCCTTGTCAATAATAACTGACACCTTGTCAACTACTACACTTAGGAACATGGAAACCTTGGCAGAAATTCTATCAGAAAGCCAGGTCTCTGTCGAGTATGATTCACAGATCTGTTTCCACTCTTCATGCAAGCCACAGAACACAGGGAAAATGGCAGCGGAGAACTGGGTGTCTCCGCAGGTAAAAGCACTTACCCCTTAGATTGGCAGTCTGAGCTCCATCCTCCAGACCTTCATAGTGAATGGAGACAGCAGGCTCCTTAAAGTTGTCCCCAACCTTGATACATGTGCCATAGCTCACCTATGACAACACACACACACACACACACACACACACACACACATATATACATATATGCATGCCCAAACAAGGAAAAACATGATCGTTTTTAACCCTGTTAGACAGACCTCTAAGTACCTGCACCAGCCTTGGTCCTGTACAGTCTTGTACTCATCAGAGACCACCAACACACAACAAGAAGACCATGCCCAGATGTATGGTTTAGATTCCAAGTTATAAAAATGATGCAGGTCTGGAGAAAAACTCTAGAACCACTATTTTTGAGTAGACTTTTCCCAGGTGTATTAGCGACTTTTATGTTGCTGTGATAAAAAATACCATGGCCAAAATCAACTTTAGAAAGAAAGTCTCTTTCGGCTTAGGGTCCAGAGTCCACAGTGGCACAGAGAAGCATGGGATGCAGGCAGGAACGGGAAGCTGGCTGGTTACATATTTTCATCTGCATGCTTCCTCCAGCAAGGCTGCACCTCCCAAATGTCCTGTAACTTCCTCAAATAGTGCCACCAACTGGGGACTGAGTGCTCAAATATATAATATATAATGTTCTGGGTTACATTTAGTATTCGAACATCACACCAAGCTCCTAGAGGTAGAGGAAGAAGACAAAAGATACAAGTTAAATGAACTGTATACACTTCCTGTCCAAACTGCAGCCATCTCTACCCAGGCCAGCCATGTCACGAGAATCACTTCCCAGAGTCCACTTTTGTGCCTCTTCTCCATCAAGGGCTGGGGAGCTGGTGCTGTGTGGCATTGAGGCTTATGGCTAAAATCTGTGCCAAGTACTTTTTGATGTATGTAGACCCCAAAGACAGTAGCCAACATAGCTGAAGACCCTGTGATATTTCCAGGGAGCCTATCATCTGGCTACATAAAAGGGAAATTGGTTTCTGTACATTTGAGCTATTAATATTCCTCATGATATAATAAAGTTCTCCATATACAAAAATATGGAAAGTGGGGAATAACAATTTATAAATTTCCCTGTGAAATATTGAAAGCTACCAGAGTTATTAGGCCTTCAGAATTTCAGTGTGTGTTATACTAGGTTTTACAACTGCTCTCTGCCCATTTGTGAAAGTCACAGCTCCGCTGAAACGTATGTCTCCCATTCCTGCCACTTGGCCTGTCCTTCTTTATATGTTCTTATATACAAGCAATCGAGGTTTTGTGTGGTGTTAGCGTTATATTGTGGTGAATTATTCTTTATGTTTTCTAGAATGTTTTTCCATTCTAACACAAGAAAAATATTTTCTGTTGAAAATATTACCTAAGTTCATATATGGATGTGATTTATTTCTTTCCGCTGCTCCCTCGTACAGGCCAATCTGGATTTCACTAACACTTCCCCTACTGATGGAAACGGGTTGTTTGGCTTCATAGAACTTTCATGGTACAATTAACATTTTCTTGTCCTTTTATTCTACCGGCATACACTAACAAGGCAAGCCTTCTGTGTGTGTCTGGCCCTGATTATTATATTAGTCTGTCACATATGCATGCTGTATACTGCTTGTCAGGTAATACACAACTGTATGAATATATGCATACAGGTATTCTTATATATCCTTAACACTTCTATTCTTGATCGAGCTCACGTATTAGATTCTAACTCTGAGGCTTGTGTGAGGCGGGCGCACCTTCCCTACCCTGTGCTGCCCTCACCTGCCTGATTCAGACTCATGGCGTCCTCCAAGGGAGTGGAAATGTCTTCCAGCTCCTTCAGCTTCCTGGCTCAGAAGGACGAGGGCCCCCCTTCCCACCTGGGAACATTTGCTGACTCTTCAGTGTTCAACACCCTTTGTGGGCTTTTTGCAGGGTACATCATAGTGAGCAGAGTTCGTTTTCATCTCTATCCGTGTTGGTGATTTTCTTTCAGAACAAGCCACTGTTCATTTTCCTCTCATTATTGGTTTGCAGTTCGAGTCCCATTTCATCTTTGTGCTTTTCCTCTTCCTGAGTTTTGACGTGTCTGACACTGATCCATGTCAATATTCAAGCGTTCTTTGACAAAGTACAGACTTCGTGCAGTTGTTCATCGTTGGAGGGTGTTTGTTGCATGTTTCATTAATTTCTTGGCTTGTGTTTATTTCTCCCGCTATTGCCCTTCAATGCTGCTTTGCGGGTTTGCTTCCTGTCTCGTTTGAACCCAGCGCTTGGCTCATTAGCGTTCCATCCAACTTCTCTGTGTGGTGGAGATGCCGAGTGTCTCCCCAGAGGCTCGTGTGGTGAAATTCGGTCCCAGATGGCAGCGCTGCTGAGATGGAACTGGATCACGAGGCGCTGACTAAAGTTTCCTGTGGAAATTCCTTTAAGTGTGTCTGAGGGGTTTCAGTCTGTGACATTCCTGTCGTGATTTGATCCCAAATCCCCTTAGTTTTATCAGGACTTTTTTTAATCTTCTGAAGCATACAAAGGCATTTTAAATAAGTCTTCAGTGCATGGCTAATTTTCTCTGGGTGTTATTTATTCACAAAATATTATTCACATTAATAACATCTACAGAGTATACTTTCTACATGCTTGGATGGCTTATCAGTCTAAAAAATGACAATTAAGAATCACATTAATCTTTATAGAGCTTGAATTATGCAGATGACACTGGAGTTTTCTAGAAGGTCAGTGGAGCTTTAACAGAAATGAAATTGTCAGATTCCAGTCAGGACCAGAGAGAGGACCAAGGCCCTGGGGACAGTCAGGGGAGTGGCATCTTACAGAGTATTTCACAGCCTGCTCCAGAGTTCTCCCCTTGGTAAAACAAAAACAAAAACCAGCAAAAGAACCCTACATGTTCTAATTGCCATTTTTATTAAGAACATACTAGAGAAATTCTAGGAATATTTCCAGTGTATGAAGCAGTGTTGCTACTACAGTTGCTATGCTGTTACAGGGTTGATAGGACAGTCGCCATGCTGAGACAGTGTTACTACAGTCGCCATGCTGAGACAATGTTACTACAGTCGCCATGCTGAGACAGCGTTACTGCAGTCGCCATGCTGAGACAGTGTTGTTAGGACAGTCACCATGCTGAGACAGTGTTGTTAGGACAGTCGCCATGCTGAGACAGTGTTGTTACTACAGTCGCTATGCTGAGACAGTGTTGTTAGGACAGTCGCCATGCTGAGACAGTGTTGTTACTACAGTCACCATGCTGAGATAGTGTTACTACAGTCACCATGCTGAGACAGTGTTACTACAGTCGTCATGCTGAGACAGTGTTGTTTCTACAGTCACCATGGAAATGAAGTGTTGTTACTACAGTCTTCAGGCTAATGAAATGTTACTATAGTCATCACTGAAATGCAAATCTTTATCACAAATTCCTGTCATTACTACCACTTTACGCCTTAGACTATCGCCTCCCTCCTTCCTCCACCTCAGTCTCTTGTCACCGGTAGTCTGCCCTTGGCAGCTGAATTGCTTTATTTCTTCTTTTTCCTTTGTATGACCTGTCCATCCGTTCGATTATGTACTATTTATTTATTATTCTGCACCTGGCTTATTTTATACAGGACATATCTTCAAGTTCTTTCTGCATGTCTCTTCAAGTGGACATATTTCCTTCTTTAAAGCTGAATAAATAATCCACTCTAGTTTTTTCTATTCGTTCAACCTGTTGGCAATTATTACCAATTCTAGCTCCTCTGAATAAGTCTAAAATGAGCATGAGGGTAGAAAAATTTCTCTGTTAGCTCTTTGGGATGTGAATAAGCCAGGAAATGGGCCTCTTGGTCAGTGCTTTCCACTCTGTGTTTCATGAGCCTCCATGTAATGTCACCATTGCTCTGTCTTCTCATCACCCCGGCTAATGATTCCTTTTCCTCCACATACTCATCAACGCTTGTCTTTTGTCTTCATAGACAGCCATCCGCAATACTAAAATACACTCACAAGGCGGTTATTGCTGGCCCCTATAAACACAGCATTCCCATGTTCATGAGTTAGAAGAATTAATACGTGATTATGTGATTCCCGTCAAACTCTGTTATCACTGTTCTGTCCTTTATAAGAGACAGAAAAGTGAGGAGATACAGAGCAGGAACTGTGTGATGAGGGAAGGTGAAGGCAATAGATGCAACAGCACAGTCACTAACAACCAACGTCATGGTACAAAGTGGTGGGGGAGATTCTCCCTCAAAGCCCTCGAGAAGAAATAACCCCTGGTACCTTATATCATCCCCTTCTGTCTCAAGAATTTTGAGGAAAATATTATCTGAAGCCACTGTGTTCATTTTTTTTGAGGACCACTAAGAACCCAGCAAGCCTTCTTACCTCATGCTGTGCCTCATACCACCCCGTCATAAACAGTATTCACACCGGGAGTACCCCGCTCTCTCCACCATCCTCCAGAGTGATGCCATGGGTCTGATGCACCCTGTGGTCCGGAACACACACATGGATGCTATTGTCATTGGCCCAGGCTCTGGTCCAGCCTCCCTCTTACAGCCTTTGGACCACACAACAGCTTCCGCTCTTTCTGAAAACTGACTTCTGCCCGGCACCTGAAGATGGTGAGCACTGCCCGGACAGAGTCCATTCATCAGCTCTACAGAAAAGAGAAGCTGTGAGCTGGGTACTCTGCCTAGAGTCCTTGAGTGGCCTGGAGAGGCTGAGTCATAGTAACCAGCCCTGGAACACGTGGATTCCCTTGCTCTCAATTAGAAGTGATAGAATTGCGAATGATAACTGTAGATACTCAGTAGCATGTTATCCCACTGTGCTTTAGCTGAGCTGAAGGCAGCTAAATAGGACGAAGTGGCTCTATGCTGTGCTAGAGGGACCCAGAGGGAGGTGACTAGACGGGGGCTGGGAATGTCCCCTCTGGACAGCTGAATGATGTTGCTACATCTACAGTAATCTCTGATGAGTGACCCGAATGGAAAGGCAACATCCCTGACTACATAAAACCTCACCTAACCATAGTCCATAGCCCTGAACCCCAGAGCCCTCATGAGGTCTCCTGATGGTCCTCCTCGTGGAGCTGCACACCCTCCACAGACTTCCTCTGGCTGTCAGAGGTCAGGCTCCTCTTTCTGTGTACAAAGCTCAGGCAACTAATGGAATCCGTTGCTGCAGAATCAATCCCTTCTTCAGTGTTTGCCCATCATCTGTAGAGAGGCAGGCACCGAGACAAAGCTTTAGCCAATATTTTTTAGTGGATGGCAGCCAGAGCAGTAAAGAGACCAGGTTTTAATTTCCCCTTTTTGTTAGTTTCCAAGGAGACCAGCCAATAATGAAGGACACGCTGTCAAGGATGTGCCTTCCACACGTCCGTCTTGTTTGTGCCCGCATCCTCACTCCCATGCAATCTGTTGTCAATATGGCCTGCAAGCACGCCTCTGTGGGGCAGCTAACTATTCCCTACCTGGATGCCCTGGAGTCCCTGCATTGGCTTGGCAGCTACAAACACAGGGCTCTGCCGGGACAGAGCAAAGTACCAGTGCTGGGCAACTATGACATTTCACGCTCTGCCAGAGCGGTGGCCAGCACCGGCCGTCTTTGCTAACTCTTCTGTTTAGGGTTATCACCAGAGGACAGAGTCTGATCATCTCGTGTGTGTCAGTGAGAACCAGCACTGGCCATGGGCAGAAGAAACTGCATGTGTGCATGCATGATGGCTTCCCAGGCAGAACGGGCACTGGGGAAACCACAAGGCCCACAGACTGCACCGGCCCTGTGACCCTGATCATACTCCACACCTGAACACGTAGGCTCTGCTCCAAACACCAGGGGCCTCCTGGAGCTGACCCATTGCCCCTTCAAATACTCATTCCCAGGACACATGACTCCACATGACCTCTGGGCTGGATCAGAATTTCTTGGTATCTCTTGAATGTAAATTCTGGGCTATAACTCTCTTCTCAGGGGAGGATGCTTTGAGAGAATTAGCTTCCTATCCCTACCACCCAATCACAGTGCCAGGCAACTGAGCCCTTCAAGCATAATTTTTTTTGCCCATAAGAAGCACCTGGTTTGCTAAAAAGAGCCTTTCCTTACAAGGTCCCTTTAAGTACAGGGTAGAGCAAAGAGAAGGCCTCACTGTGTCTTAGAGGAACCGGGTGTCTGTTCTGATGACAATCGGCACAGCCTTTAACCCATCCTGACATGGGAACAAACTGGACTCAAACACCACTAACAAGGTTACATTTCTCTGCAATCTCCTGCCTTCCCATCCTGCTAACCACAGCAGTCTCCAGGCCCCCTGATTCGTATTTCTTATCTAACCTGTCTGTCTTCTGTCTAAAAGCTCAAATCCCAGATTGTAAAGACGGCTCAGGAGCGAAGGGAGCTGAAATCCCAGGACAGGAGCTCAGTTCCTGAACTCACTGCAGATGGTTCAAACTGCCTGCAACTCCAGTTCCAGGGGACCAGTCACCCTCTCCTGGCCCCTGCGGTCACTGACCTGCACACATGTAAGAAACATAAAAAACAGTTCCACTGATGTACATATACAGATGCATGTGAATAAAACTAATTTTTTTAAAGTCTCAAATCGTGGCTTTAAAGGGTGATGAGAGATCACTTCCCCTGTGCCCTAGGGAGTGATCATCCTAGTGCCCAGAGGTCAGTGTCTCAGTCTGAGTCCAGACTAGAGCCCTGTCCTTCCATCTCTCGAGAGTATATAGCTTACGATTATGGTCTAACTATCCGTCTTGTAAAGACATGTCCCACATGGAAATCTTTGTTCCAATGTGGAGGCCTTTGAAAGCAGGCCTGTGGAAGGCAGCCCAGTCATTGGTTGGAGCCATCGTGAATAGGATCAATACGTTTATAGAAAGAAGACAGAGAGCCCCCCTTTCTCTGCCCCTCCTGAGGAAGGCCTAATGAAAGTCAGCAGTCTGTAGCCTTGAGGAGCCTGATCATGTGATCCTGTGTGCCCCGTGCCCTGACATGTAAGACATGACTGTCTGCTGTCTCTCATGCGACTTTCTGTCATAGCCCAATCAGATGGAGACAATGACTGGACAAGGCACCAGTTCACACGGGGCAGGGTAACTGGTAACATGGGGCTTAGGGCTCTTGCTTTATTTACAGTTCTGAGGGACAGCTTGGGCACAAGGGCCTAGACGTTCTTCTGAGTTTAACTGCAATCAGATCATAGCCCAGGGGCTTGAGGGGATCCTCCTCAGATTGGTAGGCATCTCCCTCAACTTCTCTCTGTGTCCCTCTGCCTCTCCTCTTCCCCCAATCCCATGTGCAGCATGCAATGGTATCCTGAATGGCTTTATATGTGCTGAAATTTTATATGCCTTGGAAGAAATGAATGAAAATGTACTTAATTTATAGCTAAATGCTACAAATCATAGTAGAGTCATTTATATGTCAATGACAGCACTAAGTGGTTAAAGTGTGACGTTTAGGAGCTAAGTGCTTGGGAGGGGGGAGAATATCTTGCATTCTGCCAAAATGACCAGAATTTAGTAAGGTAAATAAATACCAGAGAGTGGAGGTTCCATTACAGGAGTTAAGATAAACCAACCAGCTGACTTACCATGGCATGGCAGTGCCTGAACACTTAGTGATAAGACAGAACACCGAGGTAGCAGCAGGTTATACATTCATGAACTCCTCTACATGGTTAATCCCACTTGCCCTGCATTGCCGTGAAGATATGTATGCTAACTATCTCCTAGAAACATGCAAGGGAGGAGAAACCTTGAAAGGTTAGATAATTTGTCCACAGTATCACAAATAAGTAGGGACAAAGATGAAGCTGGTTTTCCAACGTCTGGGCTGAGGACACTGTACCTCCTCCCAGCTCAGGGATGTGAGGAGAGCTGGTCAAAAACTGTGCCCAAACACTTGCCCAGCTGGTATCACTTGGTCTGTCTATTAGCCACGGTCTCCCAACAAAGAAACAGGCAGAAATCACAGGTCCAGCAGAAGGCAAAAATGTAGGGACCAAAACCAGCTCAAATAACAAGACAAATCTTCCTCCAAGATGTACCTAATGTTCAACTTATGAAATATCCATGCTTTTGTCCTTAGCAGGTAAGGTTTCTGTGGAGGGTGGCTCATCCCTGTCACACTAGCTGGTCCCATCCTTGTAGGCTGCTGAAAACAGGTACCAAATAGATGGCTCTGATTGCTGGCTTTCAGCACTGTTGAATTTTCAGACAGCACCCAAGAAGGGACCAATGGCCATGGCATGCCACCTGCATGTAACTTGACTGGTGCTAATACTCCAGCCACCACCTGCACACTGCCTCATGCCTCTGTGCATAAACACTGTCTCATGTGCAGTGGCACATGGCGCCTCCCTCCTGTCTTGCCCTCAGTGAAGCATCTACCTTTAGGTCTTCAAAAGATGTGTCAAGGGATGCTGTCACTTGCAATAGAAGGTGTTCCTTCAGCACACGGCTAAAGCACAGCCCAGGGAAGTTTAGAGGACACAGTTCAGCTGTCCAAGACTCTGTATCTCTGCACAGGACTCATATCAGGATAAGCAAGAGAATGTGATAGACACACAATGAATACAGATACAGCTTGGTGACCTATTTATCCCTTGGTGACAATCCAGTAAAACAGAGACTTGGAAATTTCCATTTATCTAGTAGCAAGTCCTGTCTTTGATAGTATGACCCAAAGTGGGCAATGTTTGGTCTTGTGTCCAAGACCCTTCTGAGCAATGCACAAAGGTTCTCCATTTGCTGACCCTTGATCTTCTCTCTCCATGTCTGAATCGGTGCTTTCTGCAACATCATGGATGCCATCACCATCCTCATAGCTTCTCTTTACTAAATAGCTTAAGCAAGACAGAGAATCTTGACCTGTCGCTCAGTAAGCAAACAGACTCCACAAGATCATGTGAGATGCGTGTCTCTTCCAGGATCTCTTCTACCAGTTTCAAGCAAGAATGCACCGCTTCCTGAAGGAGATTTGGTGGAGATCTGCGAACTGATCTAGAGGAGACTAGCACTTCACAGTACTGAAAACAGCCTGGTATTGGCATCAAAACAGACAGGAGGGAGGTCCAATGGAACTGAATCGAAGACCCAGATATCAATACACACACCCACGAACACCTGGTAAAGACCCAGATATCAATGCACACACCCACGAACACCTGGTAAAGACCCAGATATCA
>LOEQ01001566.1:363742-391324 GCA_001685075.1 Bramus lutescens
TTAAAGGGGATGTGCATATATATTAAAGGGGACGTGCATATATATTAAAGGGGACGTGCATATATATTAAAGGGGACATGCATATATATTAAAGGGGACGTGCATATATATTAAAGGGGATGTGCACAGAAAGAATTAAAGGGGATGTGCATATATATTAAAGGGGACGTGCATATATATTAAAGGGGACGTGCATATATATTAAAGGGGACATGCATATATATTAAAGGGGATGTGCATATATATTAAAGGGGACGTGCATATATATTAAAGGGGATGTGCATATATATTAAAGGGGATGTGCATAGAAAGAATTAAAGGGGATGTGCATATATATTAAGGGGACGTGCATATATATTAAAGGGGATGTACACATATATTAAAGGGATGTGCACAGAAAGAATTAAAAGAAACATGAATAAGAGCTTGCTTTCTGGATTTACATCTTGCTTAACTTCCCATCCGATGCCCAGGTTCCTCCTTAAGAGTTACCCCATGAGGATGTAGGTTTACGGTTGTGTTGCAGATGCACCAGTTGGGGAACAGCTGTCTAGGTGGACGCAGGCCCACTCAATAGGAAAGAATCCCATGCGTGGCATGGAGCAGCCATGGACCTGAGAGCCACCACTAAGCCACCATGACATTGACCTGTTCTCTATCTCTATCCTTCACTGAGGACGTAATGGAGACTTTTAGAGAGTTTACACACTAGTTAAAATACAGAGAAGAGGGCACTGAGTGTGCTGGGGGAGGGGTAAAGAGGGAGAGAGAGGGGCAGAAGTGATGTATAAAATTCTCAAAAAATATTAATTATACAAAATCGTATCAAGACCCAGAAAATTTATTTTCTCATTACCAAACAAGTTTTGCAGAGACATGCACTTCAAATATGACTCTGGATAATGGCCTATGTGATGACGGCTGAATTCCAGTCTCTACAAATGTAAAACAGAAAGAGCCAGGAAGGAGCGGCGCTCTGTGTTCTGCTCAACTCAGGCTCCCTACGTGGATCCCCCACACGCCTGTCACAGACATCCCGAGTGGATACTGATAAAGCCACACCTCACAGTCCCCACTGGGCAGAGGATGCTAGCAGCCACCATGCAGTGGCTCTCCAGCAAGACCACACATTTGCTCCTCTGGCAAACTTACCTCACAGCGTCGCCTGCGGAACATGTTTGCATTTTAAAGTCATATTTGGTTCTCCTAAGGGATCCCTTGGTGATGAGCCCACGGGGAGAAGACATCACTGCTCTCAACAGTACCAACAGCTAAGACCCAAATCTGATTTCCCAGGGGGTTTTGGTTAATATTCTAAATTTAATTTTGAGATATTCACAGGTCTGAGAAAGGGTGGCGTGAGCGTACACTCTACAGTTTGTGCAGGTCAGGCGGACACACCTTGTCATCACCTGTTGTCAGTCACCTGCTGTGCACCTGCAGACCAGAACCTCTGCTTAGACTCTAACTGCTCACTAGGGAGCACGTTCCCGTGCTCTCTATCCCTAATCTCTGGCCACCACTTTACTCTCAGCTTCTCTAAGAGCAGCATCTCCCAAGTCTACTTCATGGCGCTTGTTTCTTCTTTGCCTGAATAAGTTCACGTCACAGAATGTCCAGTTCTATCCAGTCAGCAACATCACACTCTCTTTGCAGCGAATCCTCTCGTGTGCATGCAGCTTCTTTGCACACAGGTCCATCAGCGGAAGGACTCTTGGGCTGCTAGAAGCTCCCAGCGGATATGAATGGCACTGTGGTGTGCACGGGGGTGCAGACGTCTCTGCAACACGCTGGTTTCATTCTCTTTGGCCACATGCCCCCAGGATGGTGCTTGTGCGTGCAGATTAGAACATCCCTATCGGGGTATTAATTCCTGGTACGTACGGCAGGGTTCTCTCTTGGCCACGCCCACTGGCCCTATTACCATTTCACTGGCAACAGACACACTTACTGAGATGGAGAGACAGCTTCCTGTGACTTCGACCTACATTTTTCTGCCGATTAGTAGTTAGCATTTTATCACATGTCTGTCAGACATTCCCGTGCCTTCTGAGAGACATTAGGCGGCTTGCCCATTTTTAATGGGTGTGATGATTAATCTTGATTGTCCATTTGATGGGATCCAGACTCACCATGGAAACATATCTACGCTTGTCTACAAGGGATCAAGATTAATGAGGTTAGTGGAGACAGAAAGGCATAGTCTAAATGTGGTTGGCACCATTTCCACCAGCTGGGGGCTCAGAATAAACAACAAGGGAATGTTAGCTGAGCACAAGCACTGAGCACCCTTGGCTTCCTGACGGGATGCAATGGGACCAGCCACATCACCGTCCTGCCACATCTTCCACACCATGACAGACTTGTCCCTTAGGACTGCCAGCAGAAGTATCCCTTCTCCCTCGAGTTGCTTCTCGCCCCCTGTTTTTATCCTGGTAATAGGAAAAGAAACCAATCCCGCTGCTTGCTCCTAGTCTACTCTTTGGTACGCCCTTGCATGCTCTCCATATTAGCCTGGATGGATGGATACTTTGTAGGTGATGGCTTCCATCCTGTACGTTCTTTCCTCAGGCTGTTTCATTGACAAGTAGCTTCTCAGTTTGATGTGATCTCCATTACCCATTTTTGATTTTTGTTTGCCTACGCTTTTGAGATCTGATTAAAAAACTACCCCCCAAGAGCCCCAGCTATTCCAGTACTCCAAAGTATTTTCAAGTTTCCTTTGAATATTTAGATTTATGGCTTCCAATTTGTTTGGCGTGTGTGCGTGCATGTGCGTGTGTGTAACTAGTGTAACAGGGATATTCAATCCCCAGCACATTTTGTTGACTTTTCCCCACTGTGTATTCTTTCCTATGTTGATGTTCAGCTGGTTTGGATGCAAGGCCGGATTGCAGACTCTCATTGATCTCTGAGTCTGCTTTTATGTCAGTACCACGCTGTTTCGAGCTTTGTAGTGTTTCAGGTTCAGGCAGCACAATGCCTTGTACATTGTTCTTTCTGCTCAGACTGCCTATTTGAAACTTTCTGTAATTCTATGAGTTCGGACTAGCGTTTGCAGTTCCATGAAGAATGTCATATTTGGTCTAGATTACACTGGGTCCCAGAGGTTTTTACAGAAGTGGTTCTTGGAGCCCATGAACAAGGCGCAGCCTTCTGAACTTTGCATCTGTCAATGTTTTTTTCTTTTTTGGTGGCTACTGTAAATGGAAATGTTGTCCTGATTTGTTTTAGAGATCTTGTAGTTGGCAAAGGCAATACTGCTGAATTTTGAATGCTGTTTTCTTCGCTCTGAGAGTTTGCTGAATTCTTTAGTCCGAACACACTTCTGCAGGTCTCTATTTAAAGCCATGTTAACTGCAGCGGCCACGTCCTTCCTCTTTTCCAGCCTTACTGCTTTTTCCTGCTTTTGCCGTCTGATTCCTCTGGCTAGGAGTTTCAGAACAACATTGAAGGGTGAGTGTCCCTGCCTTGTTCCAATCTGAGAGGAAAAATGGCCAGTCTTTTCTGATCCCGTTCACCGTTAGCTACTGGTTAATGTTAATTGCCCTTTGTTGACCCTGGCCTATTCTCCTTCTGAACCAGCGGGTTCGGTCTCCATCTGAAGTGATGTCTCCACTGAACCTACTCAGGTATCTTCACGGGATTCACCCTTCAGAGAAGGTCTAAGCTGCCCCATTAGCTCCCAGCAGGAAATGGGGTGGGATAGCACTGGGCCGAGGCACCCGGGTGACCCTCCCTGAGTCTACTGAAGAGCTAACACCCTCCACAAAAGCACAAAGTCCTTCATAAATGCTGTCTGTAGATGTGCCACTTCTGCCAACTCCCCGTGGCCTTTGACCCCATTCTATCGTCTCCTGGATGCAGAAATTTTGTACTAGAGGGAAACAGACTGACTCCAAAGAGCGGTGGCCCTATATACAAATATGCCAAGCAACATTAAGGTGTTAATATGTTGTTTAGAAGGGCAGGAGAGGGAGTGTGCACATTCATAATCACACTGGTGAGAAAGTGTCAGATAGGTAGAAGGAAGCAGAAAGGGAATGGCTTACATACGAGTTCCTTCCTGGCTCTAGAAACAATTTCTAGAACCACCCCGTTAAAATCTCTGCCCTCAGGTAACCCTGAGTTACCCTGGATAACTCACATCCAGATGCCTCCCACAGGAGTGCGGGTCAGAGACTGATGACCTTGTCCTCTGGATGGGTCTGTCTGCTCATCAGGCCAGAGTGCGTCTGCCCTGCCCACCGCAGTCACTGCCACAGCCGCCAACCCGCCTGGACATGTTTATTTTTACCCTCAAGTATTTTGTTTTAGAAATCACCAAAAAGGATTTGACTGAACAGTTAAAAATTATTTACCTGTTTCCTTGCTATCCACGTCCCTCCACCTACCAGGTAATGTAGAAATAATGGGCCCAGGCAGCCAAATTAGTAGCCTGGGAGTGGAAAAGGGCTTTCCTGACAGGTAGACTTCTAGTAGCTTGCCTATGCCCACGGGCTGGTCTGCTGCGCCTTCGCAGTGCCCCCTGGTGGCCACAACGTAAAAACATTCCCTGTCCACAACTGCATCTGATAAATTGCAGAGCCACATTGCTTTGTTTTGTATACAAACAACAAAAAGAAGCCTTCACAGTCCACCAGCACAACAGCTCCAAGGACACAGTGCATCACGACCTTGTCACTTCCTGACCACAGAGGACCAAGGGGCATACCCAGCCCGTGGCTCCACCCAGCTTCAGCTTCACTCCACCTGCATCCCGCTGGGCACCAGGAATCAACATGGCCTGAAGCTGCTTCACCCGAGAGAGACGGCCATCCAGCACTACAGTAGCTTCTGCACTGCAGATGTGCGATGGATAAGAACAGTATGGTAGCCAGACTGGAGCTGGTGCTGGACTGTGGAAAATGCAGCTGTCTATGGAAATTTCCAGAGGTGCTCGACCACTGGATACTCCAAACATGCAAAGACTGACTCCCTGGTCTCACTTCTGACTTGCAACCCACTCAGTCATGGTTGTGAAAGCTACTTAATAAATGGGTGAGTCACCAGAATCCTCGACAGCTGTGATTTTACAGGCATCAACCATAAGTGACCAGCAAAGCCTACAGAGAACCATTCCACTCCACAGTCAGGGAGATATTTTCATCCCCACTAGGATGGGACACCAAGCATAACACATAAATAACCAGAACAACAGTGCATATGGCTGGCTTTTATTTTTTATTATAAAAACACATACAAGAATTTTAAGAAATGATGAATATAAGACAAATCATAATCACAGTGAGTTATTAAACCCATTTCTATATACAAGTACAAAAATTCCGAAAGTGGAATACCATCCAATATAAGACACATCACAGATAGCACTGTCTATCTATGCACAGACCACAGCGCTCTGCCACCGCCTCTGAGTGGCCATCCCCACACAGTCCAAACTGGAGCCTTGCACTGCCGCTTTACGCCTTCTCTGTTGGACTCTTAGTTGGAGGCAGGTTAACCCTTACAACAGAAGGTGTCAAGGCACTTCTCTGCACAATGACCGTGACCCTCAGGGGACCCCTCCTCCTCGGGAGCAGAGCCTCCCGCTCTCAGGGTGCAGCGCCTCTTGCCAAGTCAGCCAAGCCCTTGGCACTCAGGGAGCCGACCTCCTCCAGGCAGCTGACAATTGCGGATGGAATAGTGTTGGACGCCTGTGTCCGCCAAGCTTCCAGGATCTTGGATATCTCTGCTGGGTTGCTAGGACTCAAGTCACAAAGGGCATAAACAGCTGCCAGCTGTACACCCCACGGGATATCTGAAAAGAAAGTTCAGATCCGTCATAACACAGTGACAGGAAGCATCTGTTCTTCAGAGTCTCCATGTGTGACCGAGGACTCCACTCAGACATGGATTGTTTTCTGCCGGCAATGAAAATTAAATTCCAAAGAAAAATGTCTTCCAATAAAAAAGCTCATTCAAGATGTCTACAAAGGAAAACTAAAAGTCAGAGCTCCCAGTAATCTCAGCAATGGCTGTCATAATGAGGGTGGAGCTCTTCTGGTCCCAAGAAGCTGTAAAAACACATGGATCCTGAAACAGCCAACAAAACTCAAACCATCCTCCAGGGCGGTCTCTAAGTGGATCAGACATGAAAATCATGATACAAAAGACCAAAGAAAAGCCTGTCCTTGTGCCACACTGACAGCCTGACAGCGGATGCGAGCCATTGTGCTCCAGGTCACTGGGACTCTAAGGCCAGTGTGAACCCACATCAGTGTGACTCCAAGACCACTGTGACCCCAGGTCAGTGTAACTCCAGGCTAGTGTGTGTTAGAATGAGTTTAGTCTTTGAGCCATTATCCCTATTTTGGCAAAAGTTTAATTTTTAAAATATAACTTATTAATTCATAATTTAGTTAATGTAATTCATTGAAATTTAAATTTAGGAGCTAAAGTTCATTATTAAGCACGCACCTCTGTCTTCTACCTTCTGTGAACAAGGCAGGGATAAAGAAGGCAAAGTTTAGTTTAGGCTGAGTGTCCCTCATTCAAACGCACATCCTCAGGCCTAACCATGACATTCATTTGTGATCCTATACGCCTTCCATACACAGCAAAGGCAATCTAGCAGAGCACTTTAATAATTTCATGTACTAAGCAATTTCCTAGCAAGGAATTTTACAGTACACTGTAGTATTTTGTCAGTGCCCAGAAAGTTTCAATTTTTCAATAGGGTAATGTTCATTCTCTGTCAAAGGCAAACACCAGAAAAATCCCTGTGTCTAAACTGATCTGAAGACTCAGTGAAAGCATAGACTATGGCTCCCTTTGGGACCACGACTGGGTGAAATATAAACCAGGTGTCACAGCAGCCTCAAACATGCACACGTAGCCACATGCAGACTTCCCAGACTCTAGCACACAGGCCTGCACCAACAGGCCTGCAGGCACTGCTGGCTCCTGACTTCCCTCTGGGATTTAGAGTATGAAATGAGGACAGCGTCTTTCTGCCTGCAGGGAGCCTAGGATGTATGTGATGATGCTGGCACAACACGGTCCCGCTGCATGTGCTGGCAAGATGGCTCATCAGCGATGATCTAATGTCAAGATAAACCCAAACTGTCGCCAAGAGCATTTTTACATGGAAGCAACAGACAGTGCCTTGTGCCTGGTCAGAGTGTCTCAGAGAAAGCACTGACAGGCTGTTGTCCATATGTTAGGCACATGCTAGAATCAGCCCAGTGCCATGAAGCGTCTAAGCTGTCAGCCCGCATATCTAGTGAGAAGCTGCTTAACTGCATTATCATTGCCTGCTCAGTATTCACAGAAACCAGCCTGATCATTCGAAGTGTTACTCTGAGTAAGCTCTTCCCACAGAAGAGTAAGACATCAAATTTCGCACCATGACGTGGGGCTACCGCACGGCCCCACTCTGGTGCAGGGCACTCACTATGCTGGTGAGCTGGGTTCCACAGAGGACACAGCTCCAGCAGGCAGCCTCACAGGCATTATCTCAACTGTACTTCCGTCCTCTCAGATGACTCTAAACTAGCTAGCATACCACCTACCGAGGAAGCAGCAGGTGTTCCGTGCTTATGCATGGCTGAAAGGTGGCGAGCTATCCTAAGGTACCTCCTGGATGGCAGGGCACCAGCCCAGGGAGCAGAGCTCCCTCTTCCGAGGAAGTACCGTTCATCAGGGCAAACTGACCCTAGCAGAAACAACACACCATGAATCTCAAAACCACATGACCGTCAAGGGAGAGGGGCATTGGCTCATGTCCTCAGGACAGGCAAGGAGAACAGTTTGAGGGGACATGAAAGTCACACTCTTACCTTCATCCTGAGCGTGTTGTATGAACATACCAATAACTGAGCTGATATTCTTCACGGCAGTTGGAAATCCTTCCTTCAAACCCAACTGACCTAATCGACCTGCAGAAACAAAATACAATATATGTAGGCTTCAGTAAATGCTAGTCAATATTCCTAGAAACTGTAAGTTCATGCTTTCTTTCATTTAACACGGTGTAGTTTAACCCTGAAGATCCTGAACTGTAGCCTGAAGATCCTGAACTGTAGCGGGAGCCAACAGTGAGACAGCTGAGGCCACAGAGCTCAAAGCATGACCCACCCTGCCCTCCAGGAGACATTCTGAGACAACGGCTTACCACCTCTTACCATGCAGAAGCACAGAACACCTGCTGCATTCTTAGGTAGTATGCCAGCTACTTTTATGTCACCTTGACATAAGATAAAGTCATCGAGAAGTGAAAATGCAATTGAGAAAATGCCTCCATGAGATCAGTCTGTAGGCAGGACTGTAGGGCACTTTCTTAGTTAATGATTGATGTGGGAGGGTCTAAGAAAGCAGGCTAAGCAAGCTAGTAAACAGCACTCCTCCACGGCCTCTGCATTAGCTCCTACCTTCAGGTTCTTGTCCTGACTTCCTTTAATGATAAATTAAAATGTGGAATTGTAAGCAAAATAAACCCTTTCCTCTCCAAGTTGCTTTTGCTAATTAAGACAGGTAGCAATGCAGAAATTGATTTAAATAGTGGTCACAACAAAAAATATGAGACAGACAACTTCACCAGGGTGACAGGGAAGGCTGCAGCCTCCCTCACTCAGACTGTGATGACAGAGCAGCTGCAGTCAGAAGGCCTGTCACTAACGCAATGAAGCTCTGAGCTTCCGACCTACAATGAGGCAGGGCCCACGGGAGTCAACACAGCACCGGATCAACCATGGTGGGGCCCACTGGATGAGGAACTCTTGCCAGCTAGTACTGATGCTGGTCTCACTAGAAAATGTGCTCAATGGAGCAGGCATAGCTGTTCGCACCCAACCTGGATCGGGGTGCACACACGTGTGTGACATGGGAGGTCACAGAAGAGCACAGAAAACACTCACTGAGCAGACTGTTGTAAAAAGTGTGCCCAAATGTTAGTTGTGAGTGTAGTCAGAAACTCTGTCACATGCCATGTTCACCGACAAACCAGAGCCCCTTGGCAAAGGGAGACAAGTTCTCAGATACAAAGCTGCTACTTGAAGGAAGTAACCACCATGGGCAACTATGGCGAGGGAGCTTTGAGTTCGAAGCAGAACCAACTCCATCAGCCACCTTAGCTTGGCAGCTGTCCAATCCTTAAGTTCCCTCTACCCATGACCTTGCTTATGTATTTCGGGTGCTGGTGACATCTGGAAGATGTGTTTAACCAACTGTTTTCCAGGTAAACACTGCAGATCACAAAACTGAAAGGAAATGGGTGTCTTCACCACGAAAGCTAGTCTGGAGATTTCACTATAAGAAATGACTATTTCAACAGAGCCACAGCAAGACCCATCTCAGGAAAACAAGGAGGGTGCCTAGAAATATTCAAACAAAGAGGGATATCCAGAGATATTCAAACTGGCCACTAAACACTCTTCTTCATCAACCATATTTCTGTACAAGATCCACCCCTTTTTGTTTTCTTTCTCTGAGACTGGGTTACTCTGTGTAGCTGTGGCTGTAATGGAACTCACTTGGGCCCTGAACTCGGAGATCTGCTGGTAGCTGTCTCCTGAGCGCTGGTGTTAACGGGGTCACCACCACTGTCCTACTAAGAGTCCCTTGTTTTGTTCAGTAAGCACAGGATAAGAAAGTGCTGTTTTCCATGAGCATCTACGAAAGAGACTCTGAGGCCATGCTACCCAAGCCCACTAGTTTTGTTTCAGAAGTACCATTATCTTTAATTACAAAAGTCATAATAATGGTTAAGTGTGACTGTCAATTTGACTGGCTCTAGAATCAAGAGAGGTAAGTTCTGGGAAGATCAGCAGAGTGTTAGTGACTGATCACTGAGGGAAGGCCTTCCCCCAGGGTGGGCACCTTCTCCCAAGGTGAAGCTGCTTTGCTTTGCTTCTCACTCACACTTCTGCCTTGGTTCTATCACCCTCAGTCAGTGGCTCTGCCCAAGGCCCAATCTGTGCAGGCATCTGCAGCCCCACGGTACATCAGATACTCTCCCACCTTCCTGGATGATCTCCAACACAATGCTGGTAAGGAATGCTGAGCAAACCTTATTTAATAACTGAGTATGGCTGCTGGCTAACAGCCATGTTTTTTGCTCAGTTCAGAATACCATGTTGTACACTGACAGCTTGTTTTTCATTACAGAATACAATCTGGACTGAAGATGGCTATCCATCCTTCAAAGTACATACTATGTATTCATGAATTATTATATGGCATCAACAGCAACATATTAATAATAAATTAATCTTGTTCATAACAATTGTAGTAATTATCAATTATTTAAGAACACATTTATTGCTCTAAAGCACTCTATTTCTTGAAAGCCAGACGACATTAAGATTTAAAAAATAAACTAACCTTAATTTCACAGAAGTACAAATAGAGTTGTCCCCACAATTACCCGTACTCTAGCTGTGGATAACATTCCCGCATGCTCCTGCTGCCTCGCGTGAGGACCAGCCTTTCAGCTTATGAGATGTGAGCAGCTGGTCTGAAAGCATTCTGTGACACCCAACCCATGCCTGTTGTCCTATTCAGGGTGATGGCCAAGATCCCCCACGAGGCTGTGCAGAACCAGCTGGAGAAGCAGCAGAGCCTTGTCTCTACCTTAGGGCAGTTGGAGCTGACCCTCCAGTAAGAAGCAGAGGCACAAGGCCACCGAGCATAGAGAACAGTATGCATTCCGCCTGATTGCCTCTTTCACCGCAGTAGCAAACACAGAACACAATCACTGAAACAAGAACATCAAATCCCTATTTTCAAGGTGGCTCCGGGTCAGGAAGATGGCTCAGTTTGATCCCTCAAAATTCATGTCAAAAGTTAGGCTAGTTGTAAGCCCAGTGCTGGACCCCTGGATCTCGACAGTCAGGCAACCTAGATAAATTAGGCAAATTTCAGTCCAGTGAGAGGTACTGTCTCAAAAACCCCAAAATAAAATAAACAAAACCCACAAAGTAAATCACATCTCAAACACAACACCTCAGGTGTCCTTTGACCTCCACAAGTGTGTGTGCACATAGGTATGTGCACACAGTTGCTCACTTGGTGTGTGCATGCACACACAGTGTGGCCTCATAAAGTCACTCTCTGGGGAAAATTCCATAAACACACGTGAGCTTTATAAATAATACAACCCAGGAGGACAGACAGTGTCCCTGCTATCACCGTGTCAGGAACCACCCAGGTCAACACACACTGACATGCTTAGAACAGCTTCCCTGGGTCTGTAAACTCTCAAGAAAGCTTGCCACTTCCATCAGCTAGTCCACAGCAGAGCAGGCTCCGAACTCCTGAGCAGCACCACTGGACCTGGCCCAGGCACACGCATGCTGCCTGATGGTGCATTTGCCAGCACGGGCCCGTCTTACTCCCTTCTTCCCCCTGCTCTGGGATAGAAAGTCACTAACCAAGGGTCTGAGACTGTGCCCTGTAGAGTGCATGGGTTCACCAGGCCCATACCTGTCCAGCCATTGATTTGGCTCTCATAAATATCCAGCCTTTGGCTGTTGCTGGTTCTCAAGTTCTCATATTAGGTAACATAATACCACACACATGTTTACTTATTCGCACCCAGGCAAGCTTCTGTCTTGGATGTTTTACACATGTGCCAAGCACAGCACCACTGACTAGTGTGTGAGGTTCATGAGGAGGAATGCATGTGCAGGCACAGGACAGTCAGCAGGCCACAGCACTTCCCACGGTGTACTTGTTCAGGCGGCACATTCCCAAATGGTGACATTATTCAACAGTGTTGCCTTTGGCGTTTAGTTAGCCAAAGGGCTCTTTGAACAAACTTTGGTTTGTGCCCTTCAGGAGGAAGGGAGCGTCTACAGGTCAAACAAAATATGAAGGTTGCTAAAGAACAGAGAGCATTTCTGATGATCTGGAGGAGTGGAGGCTGCCACAGGAGGCAAAGAGGAACAAAGTAAGTGAAAGAGAAATCTTGGGGTTTCCGTGAGGAATGCAGAGGCCTATTCCAGAGTTTACAGTGAGGAGAGTCTGGGTCTCACAGTTCAATCAAACAGTGACTTTGATTGATCTGAACAATCTGAAGTGATCTACTTAGACTCTATAACTGGGAGGGCTTATAGGGAGGTATGGAAGTTATGGCCCCCGAGGACTGAATGGAAGCCCTCAGGCTCATCACCTGTGCCTTTGCCTACTGTGTTATCTTGCTGGCCTATGATGGTATTTTAGGCACTGATGACCACTGTGTACTTGGTAGCAACTCTGTGTGTGTGTCGCCATGACCTCTAGAATCAGAAATCAAGCACACTACCATGGAGCAGCTCAGTCTCTGACACAAATGGCTGAAGGACTCAGGGTAGAGAGAGAAAGAGTCAGGAGAACAGCGAAGCGCAGCCATGCGAGGCGCTGCAGAGCCAGTATGTCAGCATGCTCTCGGTCCACACCAAGGGTCTAACTAGAACTAGGTCAGCAAAGCAGGCAGACAGCGACTTACCGATCAGCCTCAGCACAGACGCCACAATAACGTCAGGGGTGTACGCAATGTTCGAATGTCCTTTCCGGTACTTGATCCACTTATCCATTACAGGCCACAGCTCTTTACTAGAGAACAACATGACAGATACATGCCCGTCACTGCGCAGATAGTCCGCACAGTCTCACAGTACTGCTCCTGTAATTCTGCTTTTCTTTCCAGCCCCCAACCCCTTTCTACTTACAGATGTAAATAGCATGGCGAGAGAACAGGGATGGGAGGGAAGAATGGGGTCTGGAGTCACTGAGAGGACAAGGACAGAGCACTCGACGGGTGCCCGCTCTGGTCCCTCCTGTTACTCAGAAAGAATGGCCCTGCATCCCTGGGCTCATGCATCCTCAGACAGGCACCAGGCAGAGCTCTGCCATCTCCTTATGTGGGGCCGACTGTGACAGGCTCCTCTATGTCTGTGTACAAGGACCTCCTCACAGACACGGCCCTTGACACAGTTATCACTCTAAAAACAGACCTCGAGGCAGTTCTCAATGTGGGACTGATGTCTGTCTTTCCTGGGCTCGGGAGAGTGAAAACACACCTCTCCCGCACAGACAACTCCGTGCAGAGGTGACTCTCACAGAAACCAAGTATTTCAAAGACACAAGCCACCCGCTGTGTGGTAAGCAGTTTAGTGTCATATTCTCTCTGAAAGCAGGCTTTCTTGGCCAGAATTCACAAACAATTTTTTTTTATATGGGGGACAATTTTCTCCTCTCTCCAGGGATGGAGCATGGTTAAGAGTCAGAAGCACAGACGAACAGAGAAAGCCATCTGGGACAGCAGACACCCTGTCCTAGTGCAGAGCGGCTAGCTCATCATTGGCACACTTTTGCTCCTCTGGGTTTTCTGACCTATCGGGACATGAAGGCAAAGAGTGCGCACTTCCCCAGCTTGTATTCGCTGAGGTGCCTGTGCCGATGTCATTCTGGAGAGGTGACTGAATGTCTGAGTCACTTCCCTTGGGGCGACATGACATTACTGGGAATAATGAAGTAGTTAGTAGCATACAGAGAAACAAAGCAGGAGGATTTAAGGGTGACTCAGATATTGTAGGGCACATCTGTTAACTCCTATGGAAATAAGTGGTTTGTACTTCAAGTGCCTTGTGTAAGAAAGAAGCCCCAGCACTAACAGGTCCCTTCCCTTTCCCCAGCTCTATGTTAAACCAGCAAAGCTGCTCACCTTATGATGTTATCATGCGTCCAAATCCACCTCTGGTGGCAGCAGAGGAGATCAATGGCGAATATGTATTCCCAAATGTTTGCACTGAGGTCCTCACCAAACTCTTCATTCGACTGAAACTCTGTTTTGGGGCATAGCTGTATGGTCAAAAGCAGCTTAGAAACCACGATTCCAACATCTATGGGAGCATTCTAGCAAACAAAAACAAACACATTAAAAAGAACATCTTGGGATGCTAGCAACCTAAGATTGTAACAGCAATCTGATAGACCGCCATCTACCCTAAGAGTGTGAGCTAGAAACTAGTTGTTACAGTAAAAGCTCCTGGAGCCACGACTGGCACCAATCGGAGAAGAGCTGAGCTGTGATCCAGACAGAAGCACAGACTGCAGTCAGTACAACCAGGGACATAAAACGCGGACTAACACTTAAAATTGTATAAACTCTGTGCCTCTACAAACGCTGACCAGTCTGCCCTCCCACAGACCACTAGATGATGGCGCCAGCCTCCTTCACTTCTGGGCTTCGTCTGTGCTGTTCTTGCCCACGTGAGCAGCTTAAGCACCCTCTGCCCTGTTGAGTAACAATCACACGGAGATACCACTTTAGGGCAGCTCTCCTCGCCAGAGACAAAGGCATATCAGACGGTATCTAGTTTTGTTTCTATGAACATTAATATGGCTTTTTGTGGTGAAAAGCTTCCTTTCCCTGAAGGGCCCAGGGTGGGACTGTAGGGGACTGTGCACAACAAGCAACTCCCAACACGGCTGAACTGCTCAGCATCCCACCAGCACGAAAGCAGATCGTGGGGCCAAACATGGGCTCAGACCAACACAGAGGAAAGTCTGAGCTTGGCAATCTGTGAGCTGCCGACACTTCTCAGGTTTCCACAAGAGCATACATCTTCTTGCAGAAGCTGGTGACTTTATAAGCTGAGAAGATGCAGAACCACATTCTGATACTTCTCACCACGTTGATCTAGTCTAGAGTCTGCAGCAGTACTAACTATGCAAGATGCTGGGTTCCAAGTCTAGGCTGTGGTTATAGCTAAGGTACCTGGCACCAACATGATAATTTACAATGTCTGAGAGACAGCCTGTATCATGGGAACAAACATTCAATGAAGCTCATATTCCATAGTCTCAACTTGACTTCTAACAATCCAAAGTTAAGTGCTTAACAAGAGTCTACTTGTTATAGCTGTAGTTTTCGAGGAACTTATCATTTATGATTACTTAAAATGCTGCTAACTAAATGAGCCAAGTTTATAAAGATGTCTCGCTTAGGAAATGTAATCTGTTGTATGTGCCTTAACACGACACCTGTCAGTGGTCAAAGTACAGTCATGCCTACTTTTTAAACTGTTACCTGATTTCTGAATGGAACAGGAATGACAAAGCTAAAAGCTTTAAAAACTGGGTTAACTTTAAACCTTAAAACCAAGTACTGCTATATAGCAAGTCATCATTTCTGCACACAGAAGCCCTTTGTGGACTGTATCCTCTCCATGGAGTGAACATGCAGGCGGCCTGGCCACAACAGGCTGGGGATCCTTCCCAGAGTGACAGCGTGGACTACACAGTGCTGGACATCTGAAGTGCAAGTTCAGCCTTAAGTGTCAGACTCAGAGCATCAGAGCCGCAGACAGCAACATTCAATGCACGATGTCCACGCAAGTATTTTAAACTTGCACCTTGTATAAGGTGGACACTGTCTCAGGACGAGGGCAGAGGGACGTGTCGTTCTGGGTATCTTCCAGCCACATGCACCTTGTATAAGGTGGACACTGTCTCAGGACGAGGGCAGAGGGATGCATGTCGTTCTGGGTATCTTCCAGCCACACCTGGAATTTTCGTTTATCTCCATTCTTTTCTTTTTCTCCCTCACCCTTTTTATTTATCTGTCTGGTGTTGGGAGGGAGCTCAGGACACTGTGCAGGCTGGGCAAGTGCTGTGCCCTCTCCACTCCACTCAGACCAAATGACTTAGTAGAGTGCACGACATCATCTTACATGGTGGGTGTGTGTGTGTGTGTGTGTGTGTGTGTGTTTTGTTTGTCTTAAGACAAGGTCCCTCTATGCAGCGGCTGTCCTAGAACTGTTACATGTACCAGGCTGTCCTTGAACTTAGAGAGATTCACCTGCCTCTGCCTCCTGCATGTTGGGATTAAAGGTGTGCACCACAGAGGCCGGTCCGGGCTGTATCTTATTGTTTGCTAAAGAAGTGGTTACAGGCTTGTGTTCCCTTCCTTTCACAGAAATAGTTTCATACAGATTAGCTCAAAGAAATGCACAATGGTATGTATATAAATTACATGTGCATATAAACCATATAAACTATAAGAATTTTCCAGAACATTGATGTTTTTCATGCTCATAAAAACCAGAAAGGAACAAGATGAAAATAAACTCCACAGCAACTTCAGTGTCTGTTTGCATGGCTTACTACTGTCAACTAGATTCTCATAAGGTGAAAGCTATGACTAAGCAAAAGTCAATCTGAGATTACTTTAATGAACTAGTAATTAAAGAGAAAAATACAGTAAAAGGTTAATGCAGAAATAACTAAGTATTTTTAGGACAAAATCAACTGGAAATAACAATGCCGACTTGTCAGATTCAGAGAAATTCCTAACAGGAGGAAGTTGAGCTAGCAATCTTTCACCTAAATCCCTGCTAATAATCCCTGGCTCTGTGGATTGCAGGCCCATGGAATCCACCAGTCTTGAGTTAACAAAGAAACTTCACAAATTTTGGAGGTCTGGGATTTTTCCTGGGGTGTCACGAGCACTTCAGAAATAAATTGTATAAAATGAAGCTGGCATTATGTTTTAAGGGCACGATGGTGAAGAATATGCCCAAGAACAAGCTGGTGAGATGGCTCAGCAGGTCACTGAGAGGAGAGAGGAGACCCCTGAGATGTCCTCATGCCCACAAGCACACTGAGAACACAGGCATGGACAGGACACACAAACAGAAATAAGTGAATACCACCCTTTAAAAATGCTGAAGAACCTGAACAAAAGTAAACCCAAAGCTGCAGAAAAGAAATCAAAAACCAAGTGTACCTTTTCCCAGCTGAGAAATGCTCTCAAGCAGTTCAGAACCTCCCCTCTGGCACGCTGCCTGGCAACCAGCTGCATGGCTTGACTAATGGCTGATTGGGAGAGAAACACTTCACGCCACATGTTGGCAATGAATAGCGTCAACTTCTCAGATTCTGGAAAGTCTGTAAGAAAGAAGGGGATAAAAAGAGAGACTTTATGTCTCACCTAGGAAACTGATTTAAAAACTAGGCATGGATTTTACTTCACAGGCGCCTCTCACCCGGAGCTGACAGGCTTGTGCATAGATGGTCAGTGGGGCTCTGGTCTTCAATGTCTCAGAATTCGCTCTTCCTCCCTCCCTGTCTTGGGTACTTCTTTGAGTTTTGAGAGAAAGGCCTCATTCTGTAGTTCAGATTGGCCTCAAACTGGTGGCAAACCTCTCACCTCAAGCCCCTAAATGCTGGGATTATAAGAGCGAGTGGCCATGTCTGGCTTGGCATACTGTTAGCTAAACTTTAAGACTAAACAAACGGTTAACAACTGTGTGGAAATGAATTGTCTTGTAATATTGTGTATCAAATAGGAAAACTCTGAGCCTGAAGCAATGTGAAAGCAAAATGCTTTACCTTCTCTCCTTTGATGCATCCCTTCCTCCCGGCCAATCCACTTTTTCACATTACATTTGATAGTTTTGTACAAGGTTTAACATAGAACAAAGTTTCTAAAGTGGAACAATTGTTTAACCTTTGTAATTATTGCTGCAAATTCTTACACTGTCCAGGCTTTTCTCTTCTTAAATAAACTTGACAAACAGTAACATACAACTTTAAAGAGTATCTCCTTCCCAGATGGAGCACCCCAATCCGTTTGCTATCGCTACAAATCAAGTTGGTATTACTGCTTCAGTGTGCCATGTATTTTCTCTCTGATACAGGCCACCTAACTTCTGAGATCTGTCCATGGTGCTGATGCATGAGGTGTCTGTTCCCTTGCACAACTAGGCAGTATTCAGCTGTTCAACTGACAACAGTGTGCCATCCTGTCCATTCACCTGCTGGCAGACATTTGTTTCCAACTACAGGATATTATGAATTAACATCACAAACATCTGTGTTCACAAGTCTGGGTAAGGATGTCTCCATTTCTGTTGGATATGTACCTACAAATGGAACTTCTCAGTACGTAATGAAATGAGTGTCTTAATTTTACAAACAAAACCAGTTTTCCAATGCAGCTAACATGAGAGTTCCGTCCTGGTCGTCATGAAGACATAGCTGATTAAAGCTTTCCTCTCCTTTGTCAGTGTTCCTAGGAGCAAAAGGTGAGTGCGTCAGTGCACAACCACGATGCATGCTTTGATGTGTTGTGTGCAGCCTGTTATTCTGATGCCCCTCCTAGGCCTGACCCACATTCTTCACTAGACAGAGAAAGCTTCCCAGAATCCTGTCCTGGACTATGAAATCCACCTTCCAAGTACAATCCTTGCTCAACAAATGGTTAATGGCTGTAAGCAGTGCATTTTTCTAGGTGGGACAGAGTTTGTCCTCTTAGACTGTCACGCCCCTCCTGTGGAGTCTGCGTGGTAGGCTGTGGTATGAGCTTCAAGGAAGTGTGCCCGCAGAAGGGTGCGTGTGTGTGTGTGTGTGTGTGTGTATGTGTATGTGTGTGTGTGCTTCCTGCATTGGAGCCCTCGCACTTTTGGCATTACCTGATTATGTTCTAAGGAACACAGTCTGGTTTCTTCTGGAAGGGAAGATAGTATGTTTAAGTTTCAGAGTCTATTGATGAGACATTGCCATACACAGGAGGATATGATGCTAATGGGGGAAGATGGGTTAACATTCAAGGAAAAAAGGTTTCCTGGTTTAATCTGGTGCTTAGTAAATGAAGAACAACAGGCAAACTTAATTAAGCAACTAAGACAGATTCAGCAAAGATAGGATAAGTATAGAAGAGAGAGATAAATGCCAGTAACTTCTTGAGATTGGCTTTGGGGAAAGTTTGAAAAGGAGTTAGAAATATGGAGAAGGAAAAGGAAAGAAGTTTTATTCATCACCCAATGAGAGAAACACATATTCACAGCTTACAGAAGGTCATCCTACATCCAGTCTGAGTGACCCTGTATCTGGTAAGAACAAGAAATCACACTAGCTGGAGCACACTTCTCTCCTCTCTGCTGCCTGCCTTTGTGTTCCACGTTACCATGGTCTGCAGCCCTCCCTTGGCCACCCAGCACACATCCCACAGCGGGATACTGAACAAATCAGTGAGCAGACCCTGTGAGCACACTGACATAAACTTGCTGGCACGACACTATGCTGTGTGAGGACTGATGGTTTGCTGCCACAGGTGAGACTGAGGAAGCGCAGCAAAGGGGAAGTGAGGACAGCCCTGCTCCTCCACCTCCTTATCATTACTAAGGTACATCTTTCCATGAGGCTACAAATCCATCTTACAGCTACTGTTATTTAGCCAGGAGCACAGCAATATGGATGGACAGTCATTATACAAGGATTCCCATTATTTTATGCAAGAATAAAGTAAATATAGAGTGGACAAGAGACAATCTACATACAAATAAAAGTACATGTGCCAATGTAAGTGAGTGTGAGTAAATTCAGTCAGTCAGAAACTAGTACGGTTAGGTTGGGTATAATTAGTCTCTTAAACCCTCTAATACAGCACAACTATTTTATTTTTCTTAGACAGTATTTCTAGACCAGCCTGGCCTCAAACTCAAGGAGATGAAAAGTACCATTTTTAAAGAGGTGAAAATGCGACAGAAGCCTTTCAACACGAGTGCTGCAACCTGAACACACCTTCTTTCAGAAGGCTGTAGCAGAACAAGCGAGCTCTTTCCAAGTCTCCCAGCTGCCGACAGATGCCCACATATACTCTGCACAGTGCATGGATGTAGCTATGGTCCAGAGATGTCTTCTGAACCTTTAGCTCTGAGAGAATAGAGCGAAGTAAGTACTCTCCTAAATGCTAGATTGGGGAAAAGATAGAAGAATTAGGTTAGTGATGCAAGAACCAATCCTAACCAGGTATCTATCACACACATAAACTTACACAGGACCAGAAGGCGGGCCACAATAACTGCTAACAAGATGTCTAGCATGGCAGCCATGGGTATAGCCAGAGCCAAGCTACAGATACCACATCAAGTCTATAAATGCACCTACTTGCCTATGATGACATGGTTGCCAAATAAATTATGGTTTATTGTTTTATGCTAAGAATCCATGTGTGTAAGTATGTGTATATATATATTACCTAAGGCTAATTCTATCTCCATTTTCGTTTATTCTACTGTTTTTCTCTGCAGGTTTATGTGTCAAGCCTCCACTGTATTTCTAATCTATAGATGTGGGCTGTAAATAGACACGATTTAATGCTGAGGGGTCATCTTCAGTGCCACCTGCACCAGCCCGTCCCTGCCAGACCCTCATGCTTCATACACCCTCACTGAGAAAGGCTCCGCATACCTTGTTTGTCGTGCTAAATTCATAAACAACTTCCTTTTCTTGGTCTCTCATGACAGGCTTTTTGGAGATATTGCCCACATATACGTGACTCCGGATGACAGGCAACAGGTCAAAGGAGGACTCAGCAATCTTCCTCAGAGCCCGAGCAATGGCTATGCTACAGGACTCCGCCATGTCCCGTGGTCTGGCATGCAGCAATGATGCTGGACTGCAGACCAGGGCAGCAGTTTGCTCTTCCTCGGCTGGGACAACGTGGGCTGGTGAGATTCCTGCTGGGGGGTCCTCGGGAATGCCTTCTGCGGTGGCCTGGCTGGGGTCCACCTCTGGGGACTCACTGTCCAGGCGCAGTCTCTTAGCGCTCCTCAGTATGGACGCTGCCAAGGTCCTTTTCCCACAGGCATCCTGCTGGACGTCTTGGGGCTCACCTTGGCTACTGTCACCACCAGAGCTGCCCCCCGTCAGGACAAAAGCAGTTGATGTTGAGGTGATGGCTTTGAGGCCTATGAGGGCACTGACGCGCCCTGGCAACACCTTTCCGTCCACAGAGGAACCTTGGGACAGCTGCATGTTCCCTTTGAGGAGGCTGAGGGTCCGGGCCCTGGCAGACAACTCTGGGTACATCGTGTCAAGGATTTTTATGGAATTTTCCTGCAGCCCACTCACAGCAGCATGGCCAGGCGCACAGGACGGGAGCCGGCCGGGCACAGGAAGGGCGTGTTTTGGTGTGGCAGCACAGAACTGCAGAGGAGAGGACACTATCCTCCTGCTGGCTGCTGCGGTGGATGGGGATGGAGAGGGATCCAGGGGGGAGGCCTGCTGGAGTTCCTCAGGCCATGGGGACAACACGGGAGGCTCTGAAATCTCACACAAGGGGGAAATGTGACCAGCAGGTGAGGTCAGTGAGGACGGACTAGAACTTGATACCATAGGAGACAGTGGCCGTGATGTCCTTGGAGGTGTGGCTATCAGTGGGGGAAGCAGGGGAGGCAGTGGAGGCCCCACTTCTTGCCGGATCCTGCTCAGAGCATCAGGGGAACCGTGGGTAGGAGTGGACACATCTGCACCCGCCATGGTGGACTGAGCTTGGCCTCTTGCTGTTTTTGTGTTGGCTCTTTCTCCTGATTCTGGCTGAGGGCCTTCACTCAGATGCATTTCCACTCTGTTGTTGAGTCCTGGAGTCTTTGCTAGTTTGCTTGACTGATCTTTGTTGGAAATCTTTGACTGAGTCTTGCTCTTCCCAGTTGGTTCTAACTTCCAGTTATAGTAGGTGTGATCAGACGCCACCTTCTCGGTCTCTACCGTTTGGTCATATATCTGAGAACGAATCCAAATGCTGGGTTTCACAGGCCTGTTCCGAAGACGACTCTTATCAAAGTTGGCAGTCTGTCCACCACTGGAAACATCCTTCTGGGCACCAGGGAGACCACCAGCACATAGAGGCTCCTGAGGTAGAGGGTCAGCAGGACTGGCTTCAGGGGACTTCTCCACAGAACCATGGTCTAGGCCTCCCAGACCCTGAGAAGCAAAAGCTTCCAGAGTGTCACAAAGGACCACCTGCTCCATACCAGGGGAGATGGCCATGCCACTGATGATAGTCCAGTTGTCCCCCTTTTCAATCACGAGGTCTTGATTCTTATTTATAAGTACACTTATAACTTCTGAGGTCACAGCGGAGATCTCATAGCGAAATGCCGTCTCTGTCACACAGGTAGGGCTCTGCTCTATCCTTGGTGGAGCTGGAGAGTCAGAGCTCAGGGCCAAAAGCTCCTCAGGTTCTGCCAGGCCCTCCTCCCCACTGCTGGAGCAGTCCTCATAGTTGGTCTCATTCTCAGATCTGCTCTGAATGTGTTCAGGATCAGACCTGCCACTCAGTGGGGAACTGCCACCCGCATCCAGAGCTGCTGGTCCAGGGAGCTCTGCAGGGGACATGGAGCTGGACGCTTCCTCGGGCAGAGTGTTCTCTATCAGCTCCTCAGCGGTCTGGCTGTGATGCACACTTGAGGGCAGCGCATGCTCGGCATCCTTCCCTCCGCCCCTAGACTCGGGGAGAATGTCAGACGGCACTTGCACTTGCGGAGGACACTGGGCATGCTGGCTTGGATTCTCAACACAGCAGGCTTCTCCCTCTGACTCCACCCACATTTCTGAGGCTCTGAGTATTTCTTCTTCATGGAACCTCTCCCCATGGCTCTTACTGAAGATTTCGTTTTGCTTGAACTCTTTATTCATTTCTTTATCTGGAGTTCCTTTGCTAGAACATTCTGAAGTAGAGGCCCTTGAACTATAATCCCTTAACTGACAACTTTCAAGAAACATAACCACCTCTGATGTAGAAAGCTTGTCCGTGTAAAGAAAGGTGCTTAAGTTACATTCCTGCAGAGCTGAGGTCAGATCACCTACATCTGGGGCGTGCCCAGCCTCATTCACCCCGGCTTCTGGGTCTCCCAAAGGTCTCTGCGAGTCTCCAGCTGCATCCTGCTGTCTGGGCCCCAGCACAGCTTCAGCCTCATGCTCTCCCTCGCTGCAGCTGAGGGACTCATCCTCTGCCTCTGTGGACTTTCTCCGCTCTCTGATGCCTGTGTAGCAGTAGGAAGTTCCAGGAAGACTACTTTGGGAGGCACTCTGCGTCTCCTCATCTGCGCTGCCAAGGACTGAAGAACAAACAGGGTCAGTGGGGACACGGGCTCTGAGAAGTGCCCTGCTTGGCACCACGGGAGGTGTACCGACATTTTGCGGAGTACTACAAGAATCTCTTGCAACTGCAGGGGCTTCAGTGCTTGCCTGGTGATGAGCTGCACAGGGCATCTGTTTAGCGGGACAGTTTCTGGACGTTACCTCAGCTGGAAGTAGCTTCTCAGCCTCCAGCCTACTGGCACCTGAGAGGGTGGTTTGGGGAGAGCTCCTGGGCTTCTGCAGTAGGTCACTCACAACGCTCTGGCTTTGGATGAGGTTGTCTACAGAGGAAAAAGGTAACTTATCCGTAGAACCAAAGTTCTCTGATGACACCGAGCCACTTGGAGAATCACAACTTGAGTTTCGCCAAGACACAGAAACCTCTGGAGTTGGGCTTTCCTCATTGGCTATCCTGCCAATGCCCCGTGCTGTGGGGTCCCCGTCTCCAGCACACTCCGATACTGATGACGCAGGACCTGTGTCCTCACTACTGTCTACAGAGGGACTCGGCGTGCTCCCAGGTGGCTGCCAGTGCTCCGGGCTGCTACTCAGCACCCTCTCAGGTCTTGCTTGCTTTGTTATGACTGACACTTGGTTTGGCAACAGAGCAGCAGCTGCTCTACATCCCCGAGGGACGGCACTTTCTTCAGGAGGTCCCAGCGCTGCTGTCAGTCTGCTGTTCTGTGAGGCTGGCTCCGCCTTCTCCAGCTGAAGCCTGGTCTTCTGTGGATGTTCTGTGTTTGCTCTGGGACTGCCTTCCCCACCTCTCCTCAGGACAGCACTGCGGTGCCATGAGGTGCCGTTGGCAGAACCAGGGCTCCTCCTGGTGAAGCCAGCCTGAGGGCGTGCTAAGAAAGTCCAGTCTGACTTAGGCAGGGTGAGTGCAATGCCTGGGCCTCGGTCTCCACACTGCCCACTTCTCACTGGCTTCTGAAATACTGACTGGGGAAGTGGGTGTGCATTCGCTATGCTTTTAAACAGGTTTCCAGGTTCCGGGCTGCCGTTCTTCCAGTTACTAAATGTAGACGCTCCTAGTTTTGATTTGGGACTCAAAGCAGACAGGCGGTTTTCTGGGTCATTTTCTTTTGGAAAATATGCTGCTGGCTCAGACCACAGAAGAAATGTGTTTACAGGTCTAGTTGATGACTTTTGTTCTACACGAGGTAGGTCCGTGCAGGTTACCTCTGCTGGAGTCCCTGCATTGATATAGCCTAGCTGTGAAGCCTTGAGGTTACTGCAGACAGACCCTGGAACAGAGGTAGACAAGGAGGAGGAAGGAAGACTGTCTGAACGGTCACACCCTGATGCAGCTGCGCAAACGCCTGACTCCAGAGTAGACTCTTGCACATCTTTTTCCTTTCTCTGAAAATGGCCAGAATCCATTGCACAGTGTGACCTGGAAGCAAATTCACCAGGGAGTGTCCATTTAGTAAATTCTGACTGCGGTGGTAGCGTTTTTCCTTCAGCTCCTATGAGTTCACTGAATGTCCTCTTGCCCAGGGGAGAATAGCAAACTTGTGACTCTCCAGCTCTGGCATCCTTCTTTCGTGCTGGGCTTCTGGATGCCCTCTCCACCCACGGTCTCCTGTTATGCGTAAGCAGCCCTTTCCCGACTGGCACAGATTTACCCACGTCCTGGGCCTCTGCCTGTCCTTCTGCCTCTTCTACGATGTCTCCCCTATGCCTCCCAAATGCAGGCGATGCTATCCAATGCCTTCCCCACGCTAGAGAAGATGTGGAGGGCTCTCCCGGTGCTCCTCTTCTGCTGTCACATCCAACAGGGGCCACTCTGCTTGCAGCTTGGGCAGCTTCCGGTGGCCTGGGCTTTTCCAGGCAGGTGGCACTTCTTTTCAGTTTTTCAAGCAAGTCAAGGTAACTCCGAGACTCCGTTGTATAATCCTCTGAAGCTGCCTCTGCAGAGTTTCTAAGTGGGGCAGCGTCAGTGTCGCTGGAATCCGTGAACTCTCCTAAGAAGGATTCCTTCAAGTGACAGAAAACACACAGTCATACAGATGCTCAGCAGAGCTGACCGTCAGAACAACTAAACACGTTTGCAAGAGTGGGCGCGTGAAGAAAGTCTAAAGACATACTTGTGAAGGCTGGGCCAGGCTCTGCTGTGGCACTTGCTCTCCCTGGTCCTTGAGGAAGCTGGGTCCCACTCACAGTCCTTTCCCATGACCCAGGCTCCTAACCAGGCCAGGCGGGGTTTGTCCTCCTAGCTCTGTGCTCTGTTCAAGTGGAGGCTCTCTACTGAGGCTCACTGGCCTCCAGCTCCACCACCCTTTGCTTCCTCTCTGCACTCACACTCAGGACAGCTGCTGAGCCATCTCCTCTCCTTACTTAGCTGTCTCCCTCTCCACCATGTTCTCCAGTCAGTAGTCACCTCTGCTTCAGAAAGCTTACTCCATCCCAACTAGGAGCTCTCTTATGTCATCAAACTCTGCACTTCCCACGTAGAAGGGAAGGGTGAACTCTAGTGCTGGAACATAACTCCCTAGCACAGAATCCCACTTACCAACGCTGGGATCTGCATGGCCTCTCCCCGGCTGTCCCCACATTCGCTCCACCTGTTTTTCTTCCCGGCCTCTACTTTTACTTATTGGCTGGTAGCAAATCCAGGGCTCTGACTGGATCCCTACCTTTTCTATATGCTTACTGGATGTGTCCACAGGCTCACGGATCTGCTGCACACAGCCACAGGTGCTAAGTGTCTGTGTCCTGCCCATCTCTGCTGCGGCACCATGTGCTTAATCTCAGATGAGAGAGTGCACGGGTGAGAATCAGCAGGTAAAGCAAATGGGCACCTGTAGAATTCGCCAGCCTGAGACACAGCTCAGATCAGCTGTTTCGTGACTGTTGCCACTGCACCTCCCCCGGAGACCACACTCCTCAAGCCTTTAACAAATGGCCCCAGTGCCACGACCTCTACACAGAGAGTAAGAACTAGCCCTGACCCACATTCCTCCTGCTTCTGAACTGTCAACCCGCTTCTATTCAGACTGTAACTAAACAGGAACTGAACAGAAACCCTGTCACAGTCTTTGCCTTTAGAGTCAAGAGTCTCCTGTCCCCCTAAAAGTGCATGAGTTTCTTAGGAAGACTTGCAAGACCCTTCCAGACACAGCCTGGTTCAAGTTTTCCAAAGCCACATTCGCCTTGGATCACACAGCACTGTACAGCAGTCTCTCCCGAAACCCATCCACTCCTCAAAGCTTTCTTTAGGGGCTTCTGGCATCCAGAAAGACTAGCGCAACCTCTCTGCCAGCCTTTCCTCTGCAGAGCTCTGTCCTCCAAGGAAGAAGGTGCCCTGCAGCCATCTGCTCAGCAGAGGAGCTGTGTGCTCCACACCTAGTCCTGATTCACAGGACAGCCCAACACTGTGTCTTCCATCACCTTTGAACCCACAGTTCTGGGCTAAGTGTCTAGTATACAAGTGTATGCCAAGACTCCTTGGGGGAGCAAAGAGTATGTAAACGCTTGAAGACAGACCCAAAGGCTGGGCCACAGGTGAGGAATGCAGACATGGAGACTTTTCTGTTTCTGGACACTGCCCATGTCTGCACGAATATGCTTCATTCTCTCCACGTCTATCATGTCCTAGGAACTAGCAATACAAATATCTATATAAAAAGCATAATAAAATAAAATAAAATGTAACCTTCACACATAGTGAAGAAAATCCCACCACAGATGCTGATACAGAGGCTCTGGCACAGCCTTTTATTTTCATATGCTACTTCATAGAAAAACTAGCTACAAAAATGAACAGTTTTGCCTAAGTACACTAATATCTTTGAAATATCTTGGACATAAGACAAACATCCACATGAAATTAAAATTCAGAAAGCCAACTCACATGAGCCAGGGAGGAAGATAAAGAGCCCAGGTGTGGTGATGTCACTGGAGGCGGCGAGGGCACTGGAGACAGAAGAGGAGGGGGAAGCTTGAAGAAGTCAATTGCAGCTTGAAGATCATCGTCAAAAAAATGTTCATGGTCATAGACATTGGTCCTGTTGCCATCACCAGGCCTCTGCACTGAGACTTCGGGATGACTTTCTTCACAAAAGGCATGTTCAGCACTAGGGCTTGTTCCACTGGGCTGCTCTTCTTCTGCACTTTCAGAGGAAGTGAAGTCGCCCTCCACCTCCATAGACAGCTTGGTGAAGAAAGAGTGCATATCAGAGGTCCTGGCAGGACTGTCTTGGCTTGGGAGCAATTCATCTTCCCCAGAAGCTCTGGATGCACTGATTTCTTTGGCAGGTTTTTCTGAGTAGGAGAGAAGAAGGCATCACATATTCAATGCCAGGAAAACTTAGAAATTACATCCTGATAACAGGTCAAACTGCTAGTAGAAATAAGGCGAAATGAGCAGACATGCTTTAACAATGTCACCAGTCAACGTCTAACATTGTCACACAGACTGGACAGGGATGCGCATGGAGAGCGCTCCACTGAGGCACCATGGACAGAGGCCTTACTGCCTCACCACACACTGGAAGCCGCTTTCCTTTCCACAATGGTCTCACGCACCTGTACACAATGCCTGTGGGTAGGTTTGACACTGGTTGGCTTCAGATCGCTTTTTTAGAGAGAAGCATGGGGCTGCAGTGCATTGGGAAGCAATGGAGAGAGGAGCATGGGGCTGCAGTGCATTGGGAAGCAATGGAGAGAGGAGCATGGGGCTGCAGTGCA